>BMAU01019481.1:1200000-1800000 GCA_019973935.1 Trichonephila clavipes
TTACTCTTTTCCTAGAAATATGCTGGTAGAGATATTTATTATTGTAGCTACGTTTATAAAATTCAATATTAAAACTTCAAAAGTGAAGGCATTAGTCATAAACAAAAGCACCTCGTCTAAGTAATATTTTGAAGGTTGTTGTTTGGTATTATCGTTAAGTAAAAAAAAGTAATATATTATATTCACCTTCAAGTAATTTTAAAATATTTGCATTCTAGTAAAATTAAATGTCATTAATGAAGAAATATATTTTCTTTAAATAGTGAAACTTATGTACGCGATAAATTCTTGTTCTTTTTAGATAAAGACATGAATTGCCTTACTTTAACAAAATAATCCAAATTATTTCAGTTAAACGAATAGCACACATTCTACAAAATAAATGATATTAAGGTTTTAAAAGTAATATATCTCGGAGCAAAAAATACAATTATGACTGAAAATAATTAAAAGCGTTTTGTATAAATGTTGTAAATTTTTTGACTATGGAATAAATGGATTTAATATTATAGTTTAAGTACCTTCACAGTTCCAGCAGATTATATTCTATATAAAAGTTCTGTTCAAAATTATCCAACTTTGAATTTTCCCGCTCACAGTATAGATTCTAAGATTCCCCACTGTTCTCAGTGGGATGTGACAGCTTATATATAATGCGCATGCTTACATTTTTTTCTCTGCATTCAAGTGTATCAGTTGCTTCATGTAGACAGTTGAGTAAGTTGCTATTTTTGTGTGTGTATGTGTGTGTTCGTGGGATTTTCATTTCTCTAAAGATGACTGAACGACTTGAGCAGAGTTACTGCATCAATTTTTTGTCAAAAGCTTGGGGATTTTCAAAATGAAACTATTTGCCAGATTCAGCAAGTGTTTAGAGATGATACTATGGAAGTACCACAAATAAAGGAGGAGTTTAAGCGCTTCAAAAATGATGCACATTGTTGGAGAACCAGCATTTTGGAACCACAAATATGATAAAAAAAGATCGTCGTTTAACCATACCAGAGACTGCTAAATAAGTTCAGACCAGTATGGGTTTTCCACATGCAATTTTATGTGATAATTCACAGAGTGGCTACGAAATTTTTCCTAAGCTTCTCTCTCTCTCTCTGTAGGTGGAACAGAAAAACAGATAAACTCCATCTTGTAGTTGCACAGGTAATACGGGAAACAATCAACGCTGAACCTGCCTTTTGTGACTTCTGGTTGTTCCGAAAAAAAGAGATGTCATTGAAAGATCCTATTTTCAGAGTAGAGATGAGATAAGACAGAACGCGATGGCAGAGTTGAGCACCATTCAAAAATAATTCTTCCAGAAGTGTTTTCGGCATTGGAAGGAATGTTTGGCTAAGTGTGTAAAGGCGCAAGGAGCCTTATCCCACAAACTAAGATGCATTCTGGCTAAAGGTTGTACACTTTTTAAACAGACCTTTGTGTTTCGCTTAAAATTTCAAAGTGACTTTAATTTAAGCAATAAGAATTAGATAATAGTACACTTTTATATTGTGTTTACTAAAGGAAAAAATTTTAATGTGCTTAAAATTATAGAAAACTATTCAAATATATATTTTTTACGTACCCAATGATGCTCCATGTGATGAAAACATTCAAAGGAAATAATAATATGCTTATGAATATTTTCTACAGAGTTAAAATTATATAACGCGTTCAACTAAAATGCTCTTAAGCAGCTTGCCTGAAAATTTAATGACCTGTTCTCGAGAATATATACATAATAAATGATGGTCTTTTTTTTCACACACATACCCATGACTTTTGACTTTTTAATATATGAAATAAAAATAGAAAGAACATTTATTTATTTTCATATATTTCATCATAAAAAATTTTAACACAAGAATAAAAATACAGAGATATTTATTAAGATACTGTTTCTATATAAAAACAAAAATGTAAAAAAGGATTTTAAATAATTTGTTCTTCATTTTAGTGACAAAAATGTGTTTGTAGATGATTACGCAAATGTTTATAAAATAAACATGTGATAAAATTTTTATTTTACTCCTTCTACGCCTTAAGTTAAATAAATATAAAATATGCAATTATTTTTAGTATGTTTTCAAATTCTAAGTTCTTTAATTTTCCATGGATTTTATAAATCCCCATAAGAGCGAGCGTGTTTAGATATGTCATATAACCTAAAAAAATTATTATAAAAATTACATATATCCATTTCTTTTTGTAGAAGTTTAATATTTATATTTTGTTTTTATTTGATTAAGTTTTTAAAATTTTGTATTTGTAGTAAATATCAAAATTTATGTTCTTTTATGTACATAAATATATATAGATAATAAATTTTACTTCAAAAATTATTTCCTTTTTTGTCAAGAAGATTTTCTCTTTATAGGATTTAAAATGTAAAACCCTCGACAGAATTTCGTCGTATGTTTGATAATTTGCATTGCAACAATTTGTTTTCTGTTAAAAGTATCTTATTTATTCGAAAACACATTTTTTAGATTTTTTCAAAACATATTTATTAACGTTGATTTGCTTACCTTTCATTTTAAAGTAAATTTCTCTCTGAAATTTATTATTTAAGTTAACTTATTTCAAAGTGTACCTTATTTTTAAATTTCTGAATGCAAGCATTATTAAATCGGTAGATGATTAACTTTATCAAATAAATTTAAACAGCACCAATGCTCTTATAACAGCTAGTTTTTATTGAAATTTTTAAAAATATATCTGAAAATTTTACTCAAAGATTTTTGGGGTTCGTCTGTGATCTTTTTCGTATGCTCTGGGAGGCAATATTTTTTGTCTCAAAATAAACAAAGTAACTTTAGTTTTCGAGTAGAAACAGAGGTTTAAGAAACATAATTTTAATAACATAAATGGTACATATTGTGTTAAAAAATTTGTCATTAATGCATAGTTTTATCTTAATTAATATAAATAATTTATATTTGGATGTTTTATAACTTGATTTTACTTTCTGTTGTATTAATTTTATGATAAAACTATAATATTCACAAGCAACGCCATTACAATGGTGCTTCAATGGAAAGTCCTTTTTTGGCGATTTGTTGACCACGTTAGGGATCATTTTTAGTGGCTTGGCGACCCTATAGATGCTTCTAAAAATAACTGGAAGCGTCTATAACCTCATGACCTATGACGTAAACGGAATTTTAGAGAGAGCACTGAAAGTTAGCCGCACAGACTGTAAATGTGACAGTCACTTGCTGAAACTGAATCAGTTTTACTTTACTTCCCTTGCCTACAAAATAGAGGTTGCTTGCGGCTATTTTTTAACGTTACATGCATGTAATTATAGGTACTAACAACTGTGTATGAGTACTGTAGAAGTTGTGAAAACCTTATGGAGCTTATTGTGCTGATTTTACTGCTGTATATTTTATTTTAAAGATATTTTTTTTCTACAGTAAAGCTCATTGCTCTTAAAGAACTGTTTTTCTATTTGGATTGATAACATATAATTCAGTTAATATCGATCTATACAACATTTATTAAATAGAAGTATTATGAGTTTAATAGATAATGCACATAAACGAATAATTTTAAATAGTATGATATGCTTTTATAATAGATAAGCTTTAATGAAAAAATACATTAATTATTTTTTAATCTATATGTTACCGGCAAAGTATGAAATGCCGGTATTCTATAGAATGCCGGCCGCTTTTAGGCAAAGTATGAAATATGAGATTTATTACATACTTTGCCTAGGTATTCTATTGTATCCCTAAAGCTATTTAGGCAAAGTATGAAATAAAGTTATGATAAGTCTATGATATTAATGACGTACATTCCTAAAAATACAAATGTTATTCTAAGAAAATAACGAAAATAAGAGTATAAAATAATGAGAGTGCCACTAAAAAAATTATTCAATATACGTAAAGGAAAATGAAAGTTGTACCAAAAAAATGTTTGTTCTTTCTTATTAAGGAAGACAAACTTTTTTTTTAAAAAAAGGAATTAAAATTAACCTACATGTTACTACATGGTAGGCTTGAATGAAATTTTGAATTACATTAATTACATTTTTCCCGATTCTTATGTTGGTGCATTATTTTACACATACATTTGATGAATCCTTGGCCACTTCCATTGGACTGAACAATTGCAACTGACGGGAGAGGAAAAGTTAGTGGTGGGTCAGGAAAATCTTTAGTTCTAAGTCAGTCCTTAGGGCACAGAGTAAATTGTTATTTTGCATATACATGTCTTAAAATTCCTTCAGAAATTCAAAGTCGATAGTACCCATCAGTTTCCCACTCATTACAAATACCAATATATTGGCATTCGGGAAAAAAAATCTCAGGTCTTACAAAGATACTTTTTTTTGAATAATTCTCTGTTTTTTGTGGCAAGATTCACAAAGGTGGAAGTACATTCCAATATCATAACGTGTTGCATTTCTGTATTTGGTTGAAAGTTTTTTCAGAAATTTATCATGTCCTTCTAATCTGTGACATCATACTGTATAACATTGCCTCCCAACCTTTTCATCTTCCGGACACTGACGTAACAAGTTCTGAGTAGGCCCTACATAAAAATTTCTTCTGGAGCCCTTTTATGTATATGAGAACCCTGTCAGTTCTACTGTTGATACACATGTTGGGGCTCTTGTAGCTTGAGGGCCCCTTATCATTGACACGGTGGTAGCTATGGCCCTGTTTTTTTCCGTACAGGTCAACGTTTGATAGTTTTATCGTGAACCGCTGTGAGTGGGACTTAGATTATTTATATTATAAATTGTTTTGATTTAATAATTTAAGGTATCCGACTACGTTCGGAACCGTGATTTTAAAAAAGCGCATAAATGGATAAATTTCGTGATATTTAGTGTCACTTAGATAAGAATACATATATAAAATTGTTTTAAGGACATTTTGACAAAAAATTATTTAAATACAATATTTCAGTAAAAGATTAACTTAGAATAACTTTTTTTCAAAATGTTCTTCTTTTGTGAAAAATGCTTCTATTATAATAATATTTTACCTGCATATAGCTCATACCTCTGCACAGAGGTTTAACTCTATGATTTTTGAAAAATTCACATTATTTTCAGAGTTACAAACAATTGAAGTAATTATCGGCGTTTTTCTTAAAATTTCTCCCCTTTGTTGTCGTAAAACATGGATAAACCCACTTCTAAGTTGCATATTTCAAAAATTCTAGTTGAACCTCTGTACAGAGGTCTGAGCTATACAGGCAAATATTATTATAATAGAAGCATTTTTCACAAAAGGAGAATACTTTGAAAATTGGTAATGCTATGCTCATTTTTTTATCAAAATATTGTACTTAAATATTTTTTTATTGTAATACTATTCTTAAAACAATTTTATATACATTTTCTAATCTAAGTGACACTAAATATCATAACTATTATCCATTTATACGCTTTTGCAAAATTACTGTTCCAAACCTAATTGGATACCTTAATTGTATTTAAGCATACCCTCAGAACAAAATTCAGTTGTACCAAAAAATGAATATAAAGTGATTTTACATTACATATAAAGTGATTTCCTTGTAAAGTCGCGCAAACAAGAGAAAAATATTCCCCTTGTAAATAAAATGGAAATAATTTAATCTTCCTTTAGTAGCCAGATACAATTTGATCCACGGACCGGGGATTGGGGACCACTACTGAATGGTACTTACTTTTATGTTCCACAAACCATCAAATCAAAGCTATTCAGCTACCAATAGTCCCTGGGTTCCTTTTTAGTAGTCATTTTGGAATTTTGTATATACATCTCAGTTATTAACACACTTCTAGTAAGTAATTTCAGTTAAGAAAAAAAAAATGCAGCATTAACTCGAATTTCGGGCAGCTCGTCGTCGAATAGTTGTTTTATGTATATAGACAAGGAGTCGACAACCTTTCAGCTGTGGTGTATTAAACCAATCTACCAACATGATTTAGCATACCACACAGTATGGCATTTTTGAAGCAACTCAAAGGTGCCCCTGGAATTGTACCACGTGCTACATGTGGCGCGTGTACCATAGGTTGCCGACACCTTCTATAGACCATCACTCTTTCTCCAACACTACAACTTGCTATTTCATTTTCATGCAACACAGGAAAATACCAATTTGTAGCCGAAGTAGTTTAAATAAATTTGAGTATTTTGACACTCCCAAGCAAACCGCAATGTGTGCAACTGACAAATTCTGGGTCTGTGGCATGCGTTAAAAGTCTTATGAATTGCCACACAATATTCGAAATGAATCGGAGACATATTTCCTACTTTGCTGGTTTCTCATTAGGCATTCTATAGAATGCCTAGGTAATGTATGAAATCAGAATCATTTCATACATTGCTGGCTAGTTTTAGGCATTCTATACAATGCCTAGACATTCTATAGAATGCCGGATTTCATACTTTGCCGGTAACATATATGTATATTATATATAGGAAAATGACTAAAACCTTAGTAAGCTATGAATGATTTATTAACAAAATAAAGGATAAAGATATATTAAACACCATAGGAGAACGTCTTTCTCCTAGCATCTGTAGCGTCCGTCTGAATCATTTCCCGTGTAGTCTTTTTTAACGGGCATTATGGACGGGGTGTGACGTCAGTGTGGATTGCTCCAATGGAAGGAACAGGTGGAGGGGGATGTGACAGTGCACATATCCAACCCTACATATATTTTAAAATTTGTTGAACAGTCAGGAAATTTATTTCAAAGACTTTTGGAGTTCATCTGCGATTTATTTGTAAGCTCTGTTAGGCAATATCTTCTGACTCAAAATATTCAAATAAATTCTATTTTTTAAAGAGAAAATGATGTTTAAGGAACATGATAACACTAATAACATAAATGGTACATACTTTTTTTGTTTAAATAAAAAAATGATAATCGGAGATGACTGTGTCAACTATCACTTACGTACAATTCTTAAACTACAGGCATACGTAAACTAAACAGAGTGAGTATAAGGCTACACGAAGGCTATTGGCGACGGACCCTGGCCAAGTGATGAACCTGAACTGACACTCCTTCTTCTAACTTCCATACCACACTAACTGGAATATCTCTCAGCCTAGATATATTTAACGTGTATCGGCTCCCCTCTACACGGTGGGTCTTCTGCGGCACTCAGATCGAATTAATGATACTCCGGCCATGCGTCCGAGACTTTAACCACTACGCTATCACGGCCCCATACCCTGAAACAAAACCAATTACATTGCCATCTGTTCGATAAAATTTAATATATGATATTAATAATTAACAAGTAAAATAAATGGTAAAGAGAATATTTTGTTAGCAGTAAATTCAATTTCATTTAATAACAATTTATTGATATTTCATAGGATTAGGGGGAAATATCTTATAATCCAATTTTCCTGATCTGTCACGGAAATTCTCTCTATTTCAGATAAATATTTTCTATCTCTTCATAAGAAGATTAAAACATTTAAAAAAATTATATTTTTTTATTTCTTCCTCATTTTTTTTACTTTATTACTGAAACAACAATTTACGAAACATTATTGAATTTCACAATCAAATTTCTTTCACGAATTTCCGGAGTTTTGTGTTTTGTCCCCTTTTTTTTAAACATGAATATAAATAATCCTATTATAATAATGCCTTGAAAAAACATTTTTTTGTATACTTTAAATGATTTGAGAAGGGAAGAACTGAGTTTTTATTTTATGAAGAAAATTCGAAATCATTTGCCAAAATAGCAAGAGTGTTCTTTTTCTTTGTATTAATTCTTTTTAAATTTCATTTTTAGTGTTTTTAAAACGACGATTACTGTGCTAATGATATGATCCTTTTTTAGGGTGAGCAAGATAAACTTTTGCGACCTTTTGAAATATTTTTCTCAAGTATGTAAACTTTTTATGCAAAGTGTTACTTTTTGAAAGTTTGTTCTTGTGTACTCAAACACTAAAAGGGGATTTGATGTTGAAAAAAAATGCTAAATGGAATGTTGACTTTGTGACTGTGTCGTAAAATTTGAGGACATCTCGAAATCCTAGTAATAAAAAATAATGAAAGTAAAAGAAATCTACTCTTTGTTTCGTTTGCTCATGCAAAATTCCTCACTAATTTAGGTCTCTAAAATGGCTCTGAAATTAACTATACGTAATCTTTTTTACGGAGAATATTTACATTTCTGAAGATAAGAAAATGATAATGTGATTCGAAAGATTTTAAAGAGCTCATTTGATGAGAATAGTTTTCTTTTCTTTGTGCATCAAAGTCAGTGAATAATTTCATGCATTAATTACATTTTATTTAAAATAAAATTTTGAATTTAAATTAACTTTTCCACTTTACAAATTCAGTAGCTTCAATTGAATATCGGTACATTCATATTTATATTTTTATAGACAAAATTTCGGCAAATCGATCAAGTATTTTGTAAAGAAGAAAAAAAAAAATTACATCTGGATTCTTATTTATGTACTGTATTTTAAACGTATAGTTTAATATGAATATATTAATTAATTGTATAGATTATTAATTGTATATATGTATATTATTCACATATATATTCATTTATTTGTTTTCCAAATGCGTCCAAGCGTATAAAATATTAGAAAATTTTATCATTTAGCATAATCGATTCATTGGTCTACAGGTGGTAAAGTCTCGGGTGCGGTCTCGGATGCGGTCTCGATCTGGACTGCAGTCAAATGACTTTCTGGATGCGAAAATCGTAGACACGCTTATCATATGATTACGTGGCACGCAAAAAGGCTCTCGAACATCAATTTGGTTTTGATACTCTTGGAAAAACTAAATCATGGCAATATGTATCATCTGACGAGAGCTTGAACAGAAATTAATTCAAGCATCAAAGTTTGGTAGCGATAACCACCACTATGGGTGCCTCTACCGACCACTTGGCTTGAGGGATTTATCGTGTCTTCAAAGGCCTTTGTGCAAAAATGCAGCCCATTGAAAAAAAATAACTTATTTAATTTGATGAACTTCTGCCGTGTACGTTGTATTTCATTTTTTAGCGTCATCAACTTTGCAATTTCTATATTTTGTAATATTTATAAAATTACTTAAGGATGTGACTAAAGCGCACAAGTGAGATAATAAAAACATTTTAAGGAACTTTCAAAAAAAATACTAAAAATTTATAATTAAAAATTAGTACACGTAATTAAGATATATGCTTTTCGTAATTATCTAATCAAATTCAATTTCAATTTTTTTATTTCAAGCAATTAAAAGAACTATTATGACAAGTATTTCTAACACTTATCTGCACCGTTTAAGCATTGTTCGTGTTTCTGAAGGTTTGCGATTATCTTTGAAACTTTTGCAAACAATTGAGTAAAGATAACGTTTAAATGATGGGCAATGATAAACTGAGTTGGGAAATCAATCATACGCAATCCAGGTTACAAGACAGCCAGGCTAATATGATAGAGACAATATCATCCTTGTATGTTGTAGCTATCGGTTTATGTTATCTTCATTGATGAGTTGAGATTTAACCTATACACTGATTCTCGATGGATTCAAATGTTGCCCAGTATTATCCTTGCAACATCATGGAATGGGCTCAGTTCATGAAGTCACATGATAAAAACAAACACGTGTTTTTCATTGAATTCAAAACAAACATTAAACTAATTGTACTTGTTGTTCAATTTGGAAAACTCAAATAAAATTTCAAGTTACATATTTGGGTAACGTTGTTTAAATGTTAGGAAAAAAATTCCATCAAAAAAATCTTTTTAAATTAAAAAAAAATCATATTTTTTTATGTTTATACTTTTAAATAAAATGCATTTTGTATACATATGTACTTTTAAGAGAACGTTTCTCTGCAAAGAACAAAATTTGGCAACACCGGAGCGCGTGAACTAATTAGCTGAAAACACTAGATAGTTTTTATCATGTGACTATGACGTCGCATGAGTTTTTGAATTGATTGGCTAGATTCACGTGGCTTTCACTAACATGTGACTATGTTTTCTCATGAATTGAACCCATTACGCCAATATGATGGAATGGATACTATCATTAGGAAGGTCTTGATATAATATATATATATAATAGATATTTAAACCCAGAACTATACGGTTTTATAGGGGGAGAACATACTACTCTGAGGTACAGGATGATACTTTAAAGTCCTAAGGGAAAATTTTCAGAATGGCAGTTGGAACCCCGTTTATTTTTAGGAAAGATAGCTCTCATCGTTTAGGAAAGATAGATCTCTTCATTTTGATGAATACATTAATATTGATGGTATTCAGATGATGACCAGTTACTATTCTGACTTCCAAAGACAATGATTGGAGTGCTCATGACGGATAAATTGTCTTCACCCACTCCTTCTCAGAACACTTCCGGAATTAAGAAGATAGTTAGTGGAAGAGAGAGAGAGAGTATTCCATGTTTTCGTGAGCAGATTTGTATACAGACAGAGAGCTTGTTGTGAGAGCTGGATTGTACTCCGTATTAAGGCCTCTGCAACTATCTTCTTGCTACATCAATTTTAGACTGTTATATTTTTTTGAGCATAAATCATGATTAAGGGTGAGTAAGATTAAATTCTTGTTTTTAAATTTTTAGTTGTATTTAATTTTTTCATGACATATTTTGATGAACATGATCAGAACTATTTCAAAATGCCTTAATTTTTTTTTACTGCTGCACATCAGCTTATGTGAATGGGCTTAGATTTCTTAATCAAACGTGTATGTTTTAAAAATTAAACTTTTTGTAACTTAAAGAGCAATATTATTACTATTCTCAAATAATGCTTAGCTGATAGTCAATAATAAACTTACATTTTTTCTTGTAATCTCTATCATCTCAACATGGTGGTGAATTTTATGCGACTGACTTCATAGTGAACCAAATGAAATACCTCAAGTAAATTGATCGTCAACTCTTGTTAAGTTGTGCGAAATAGCATACAAATAATTCCAGTAATGTTTTTACAAATTTTCTTTTCTTTTTGTCTTTGATTCAAACAAATTGTAGACTAAATGTGTTAATATAAATTATATAAAGTCAAGTAAATAATATAAATACAAATCCACTTTCTTGAAGATACATAATTTATCTTCTATGCAAGTTTTTAAATACTTTATTCACATGTTTGAAATTATAAAGAAACATATTTAGAGTTATGAATTTATGTAATGTGAATTTTATTTATTAGGTTTTACTTATGTAATATAAATGTCTTTCACTTTAATTACTGGTCTGTTATGAATTAAAAAAAATATATTCAAATGATACATGTCATTACATAATGAATTACGTATTTGTATTCTTTTAACACTCTTCTTGACTCACATTGAATAAATATTTCATTTCGTCTTTTAAATTTAATAAGTTTCGAATGGTAACTTGTCAATCATTATATATATATATGGCTGGTGTCCTTAAATCTTGATTCGCCAGATAATTAATGCCTTAAAAAATGACTCGAATGTATATACCACACATATTCCTTCTCTTTTGTTAAATTCTGTATGAAATGCATCCTCTGTATTTGAGGCCAATAAAGCGGCTCCGACTCTGAAATTTTTTTTAAGGGATCACCTTATTCAACTACTCGAACATACACTTTCATCCATTTGGATGAGAAAATATCTCACAATTTTTTTCTATCTTGTCTCTCTTGTGCTGTTGCATTATATCCACACTCTCAAAGGATCGCAATTTCTGATGAGTTTGTTGGTTGCTAAGAAAAGAAGAAACAAGTGTTCCTGTTCACAGGTGTTCCCTCAGGGAGTACTGAGTTTGATGGAGAAAAGAACGTGTGTTTTAGAACTCTGATGATGAGCGGTGAAGAACACACTGCATTAACTGTCTCTCCCTTGAGATAATGGTGCTGACGCGGATGTTGAGTACAGCTTCTAGCTAATTTCGAGCTCATAAAGAATGTCTTGTAAGTGGTCGTTGAGTGATATTTGTGCATTTGAGATGACGTTGTAGCTTCGTTTGATAGTAATTAAAATGTATGGGTTTAAAAAATTTCAAGATTATATTTAAAGGTATTTTGTTATGTGCATCATAAAACATGTGCTAAAATTCCATATATCAAGTTATAAGAATTTAAATAAATTTTTAGAAGATTTGAATAAAAATTTTTAATAAAATCTTAATTAGTGCTTTAATATCAATGAAATTAAGCCTTTTTTTAAATCGAAATACTATTTCTTATAATTTATTTTTTTAGAAAATATTACTAGCCTACTAGTAAACTCACATATTTTTTTCTTTAGTTTTGTAATCTATCAATTATCACAAAGACAAAACTAACGATTTATCTGCAGATTTTTCACTTTAAGGAAGATATTAATTCCTTTGCTATACATCCATGTGCAAAGAAGTGAATGTTGAATGTTTTTAATAACATCGTATTGTAAAAAACTCGAGGGCTATTGGCAATGGAACTCGAAATTTTGAACCGTGGTTAAGTAACCAGGAAAATACTTGAACTCAAAACCTCTCTCCAAGCTACCACACCACGCTAAAAGAGGACATTTGAACTACGACAGATTTAATGTGCATCAGTCTTTTCTGCACGGTGAATCTTCATTAGAACTTGGGCTCGAATTCATGACACACTAGCCACGAGCTTGTGAAAAACCACTTGTGATGTACCTCCCCTTGGAAGTACATCTCTCGAAGCATCAGCGTGAGCTAGAGGTGTAGGGTTAACGAAAGAACTCGGATCAAACATTATCTTAATATGACTTTATTAAGATATTCAACTTAAACTTTTAACAAATTTAATTACAATTAATATGAGAGAATCTACGATGGCGCAATACGCAACACACAATATAATTCAGACCAATCTCAATAATCGAACCGCCTAATCTTCAAATATACTAATAAGTAATCAATCCTACCTAATATTATTCTGTAATAAACTTGTCTTTATCTACAATGGTATGTAGCTTGCCGTTTAACTTCTAGTCGAACACCAATATGTTTATCCACGACACGTAGAACTTAAATTTGAACCACGAACTTCAATAATCATCCACTGCCCCAACGCACGTCAATTGTCTAACATTCCTTTACATTGCCATCACGCTTACTATAAGATCCTATATTTATCCTATATTATTTGCATCTCTTCCCTTCTCGTTTCTTGGATTTGGTTGGAAAAGAGTTGCCATTAATTCTGGCCCAATGAATCCAAAGGACTTGTTAAAGAAAAGACGCGTAAGACGTCACACACTAGGCAACCATGAAACCATATACAAAGAAAACATTTTAGGTCAGTGCTTCTCAAACTTTCAATATGTCCAACAAATTTCCAATCACAATTTTCATCATGCCTTCCTCCATACAATAACAATGTATTGAATTCAATAATAAAGTACTTCGAAGCTGAAACTACAATATGACTTTAACTTGTAAACCGAGCAAATTATCAAGACTAGTATTAAATTTTGTATACATTGTAATTTTATATATGACAAGCTAAGAGGGTCACTGGAAATTATTTAACTTGTTCTTAACTTAGTATTGCTAAATAAATAATCAAATACGTTGTGCAGTACTGATATATTTGTAAGTGTATTATATTAGTGTAAATAAGTATTTTATTTTTTATTATAGCAGAATGTATTTCATTTTTGGCTTCCTTTCAGTAAATTAATAATATTTTAAAATCTTTTACCTTTCAACTTTTCCATATGCTCGTGCCTCCCTAGTAGGGCTATCGCGCCCCACTAGAGATGCACCCCACAGTTTGAGAAACGCTGTTTTAAGTAAATCCATTTTTGAATCCACATCACTTTAAAAACACCAGATTTTCCTCTTCAGTCTATGACAGGGCTTATCTTGGCGACCAAATATTCAATAATGAATTTCCTCGCACCTCCCTTCCAAACAATACCAATGTATTGAATTCAATAATACTATAATTCGATGCCCCAACTACAATACGACTTAAACATCTTAAGTGTCACCGGCGTATATAAACGTCTCACTCAGCCAAAGTGTTAATTTCACCCGACGCATATATACGTCTTTACGAAGTACGATCTTTTCTGTGCACTGCTATCCATAAAATTATTCCGAAGGCTTTGGAATGCATTAAAAGGACCTGGATAGAGTGTTTTCGAAATATTTAGTTATTTATCCCCCCCTCCGCCAATGCATCACATAAGCCCCGTTTACATGGACGAAAATTGCCGGCAATATGCCGGAACGAATCCGCTTTGCACCCGTTTACACGACGACCCGGCAAATTGCCGGCTCGAAATGCAGGTCTATTTTTCGTACCCTCTTTCGACTAGGAACTTTGGGGGTAAAAAGGGGAGTGTTTTCTAATTCTCCCATGATGCATTGCGCCAGAGATTCATTTATTCAAAATGGCTGCTGTTTTGGATTGCTCGCGTTAGACAACAGAATAAATTATAACCCTCATAAACATCTGGGGAGACCAAAACGAATTGGATACAACTGTCCGGGATTCGGAAGTTTACAAGTGCCCATTTCCGATAAAAAAATATATTCCATTCAGGTACAGGGAAGGATGTAAATAAATTTATATTTAGTATGCTCTGCATGTATGTTTCCAATATTTTAATAAGATGATACATATATTTTAATACAGTTTTTGAGATTGATTTGAAATATAATTCTTTTGAATGTACACAAAAAAATTGCATTTTTTTGTTATTTTTCCTGATTTATCTAATTTAGTGTTTCCATGTGAGAAGTAAAAAATTAGTAATATCTTGTAACTGAATAACTCCATAAAGGTGTATTGAATTTTTTTTTACTGTGAAAGTTGATATAACTAATAGAATGATCTGTTTTATATTAACATTTTCCCTTAAATTCATGAGGATAAGAACTTAAAAAGAAAATTTCTTTTTTTTAAATCTTCAGTTTTGATCCACATTCACTTAACCATTTAATTTTTGTTATTAAAGCAAACCATGATTTACTCTACCAAAAGAGATATCTTTATACACATATACATACAAAATTATTTTATAAAAGTAGGCTAAATACTACTTTTTTCTCCTCGAAGGTTTAAATAATCCCACAATTATAAAACATACTATGAACAAGTTCTTATAAAAACATTGCACATCAAAGAAAATACACACTTTTTTTACAAACAAAAATTGTAATTTAGCTTTTTAATTAAAGTTGGTTAATGTGAAAGTTTTTGTTTAACAATTAGGAATTCTGAGATGGAAATAAAATTGCTTTTAACATCATTTAAACGTTTTGGGTATCTAAAATAATCTTATAAAAAAACAAACATTTGATATGCTTTATACAGACTTCCTTTGTAATTATTACCCTTCAGAAGGTTTGAATTTTCTTAAAAATTTCTGTCTCCAACATTCTGAAATAAGTTAATTGGACGTTTTTGAATAAATTAAGAAACATGTTTAAAGAAATAGGCTTTTAAATAAAATTATATTGTAGAACAAATTAAATTGTTTTCGTGAAAATTTCTGGTATACAGTTTTATTTAATAATCATACTCATTTTAATATACATCATTTTAATATACATCATTAAATAAAATTATATTGTAGAACAAATTAAATTGTTTTCGTGAAAATTTCTCGTATACAGTTTTATTTAATAATCATACTCATTTTAATATACAACATTTATCGGCACTTAATTTTAACATTACATGAAGGCACTATAAGTAAATAAAGCATTTCATGATCTGCTATATAAATCAGACTCTCTGAAAGAGTAACATTATAAAGGACAAATCGAGGATCTATCTGCCAATATTCAACATGCATAATATCTTGTACAATTATTATATCTCAATTTTTATCTTATTGATGATAATATCTAATAAAATTCTCTGAAAATCTTATGAATGGCTTTTTGCAATTTATTTAAAACAAAAAGTATTAATTTTTAAAAATATTTACAAAAGAGTATTAAATGTAATTAACCCAAACAAATGAAATGAAACAAAACAAAATTAAAGAACATTATCTCCTACATCAAAGATTTCATAGAAAAAAAAGGTCAAATTATGTAGAATTTCTAAAATGTTCACTTTAAGTTTATGACATAAAAACTTAATTTTTTAAACACCTAGTAATTAGGCAATTAATAGTAAACAAAAAATTATAAAAACATTTTTTTCTTCAAAGTTTCTGCGAATTTTATTTACTCTTAATTTTTCAATACTTTCAAAACTATTTTAATCAAATTAATGATTTTTTTTCTTTTTTGGATACAATACATTTACAAAAGTAAGATTTGAAACGGTCTTCCCTTATTTTCAAAGAAATTAATGGCAAAAACTAGTCTTTTAGTCAGCCAACTGTGTTAAATATACCAGAAATTAGAAGGCAAAAACCTATAAAATGTGTATGTAGGTAAGCTATAAAACTTTTCATAGTATTTTTAAGAAATTGTATATGGTATGGGTCTAGATTAAATGAAATATCACAAGAATTTTGAAATTTCAGATCTTACAAACTGGCACAATTATAAAATCCACTTCTATATAGCCAACTTTCAGAATTTACATAGAACAAATTAGAATACTGAAATCATGCAACTTATAGAAAAAAGTTGAATAAAAGAAACAAATACATGACACGTTATTTCTTTATCACTGATATGCAACTGAAGTATCATTTTATATATTACATTAATACTTTTAAAAAAATGAAAGATGAAACGACATCAAAAAAAAGATTCAGAATTCTCACTCTGAAATTTAATGTTTGAAAATTAATAAAAATCATTATTAATTTGATAAGTTAACAAAGTTTATCATTAATAAATTAATCACAATGTGTACTAATTGTAAGCAAGATTCTTTTACTAGGGCATTTTTAAATTTCATGAAACTTCCCAGTTTCCCAAATTACGCATGAGAAAAATATTAAATTACTTCAAAGTTTCTCTAAGAAATGCTAAATCAGTACTCGTACCATTCCACAAATTTTGGAACATGCATTAAACTGCCGACTAATTTCGCCAAGCAAAAAAACACAATTACATCACTATTATTGTTACTGTGTGCAAACGTGATCAGGGACAGTTTCTACTATTGGCTGTATATAGCAGCATTTGGCGTTTTTTTTTATTTTAAGAAATTGTTCAGTATTATACAATACAAGTCCAATATTATACAATTTGTCCCGTAAGCATATGTTACACAAAAATTTCAGTGATTTTGGATGATTAAACACTTATTTTTGAAAACATTTCTTTGGAATTACCTTTTTTTACTGAATTCTTCATGAATATAGATTATTGTAAACAACAATGTCAAGTTATTCATTTAAGGGTAAATAGAGAGTTGAAAAAGGTTATATTAAAATTCTGAATATTTCCATTGCTTTTAGAAAGTTAACATCCTACAGAAAATGTCTATATGTAAAGTTGTATTTGGTTTCATGATCCTAATTTCCCATAAATATCATAGAACTGATTTAAGTACACTTCTTGGGTCAATATTTGTAACTAACTCAACGCGACAAATTTATTTAGGTTTTAAATTTATTAGCAGGATAATATTAATATATATTAGCATTTAGACTTTAATACTTATGTAAAAAAATCCAGAGTATTCTTATGCTTAATACATTTCAGCTGGGGTTGCACAAATTTCTTTAACACACAATGTTGATATTTCAATAACAAGTGTAAAGTCTTCATATGAAATTCATCAAAATTATTGAATTTTACATTTTAATTGTGCAAATACCAATAAATGCATATTTGTTATCCATAGTAAAAAAAAAAGTTACATCTGTGTGAGAAAAATTTATATCAGTCAAATTCTGGAAAACAAATGTGTTAAGAAATCCTCACATAATAAATAGATACCACACAGATATTTAATAATAATTTTTTTAACTAAAAAGAATTATGTATTTAAAAATGACTTTTTATTTTGATTACCGTATTTTCCTGTATATAATCCGCAGTGGCGTATTATCCGCAAAGCCTTTTTTCGAGTAAAAAAAAACATTGTATAATCCGCAGCGGCGTATTATCCGTGGCAGTTTTTAGGCCGAATAATCCAAAATATAAACTGCCGATAATGAATGTCATATAAGACAAAAAAAAACACAATATAATTGAAAATAGAAGAAAGAAATTGTACAGGAAAAAAAAAAATTATTACGAAATGTCTTTTCAAATATGCATGATAATATTTTTTACGATAATCTCAATAAAACAAAAAATTCTTTGCTACTGCCATCTATGTTTTGAGTTGTTAAACAAAACATTCCATGCGGAAAAAATCTTTCTTTTTTAATTTAGAAAGTTAACAGCAAAAAAATTAAGATCGAGACTGCTTCCCCACTGTCTCTTTCTTTTAAAATCCTTTTATTTATTTCTTCGTCTAATTCTGGCCAGTGAGGTTTACCAAAATGATCGGCACTTTAACGTCAATCACAATTTTCGAAATTTATCTTGTTTTTTCTCCACAAACGAATATTCAATTCGTCAACGTTGAAAAACCTTGCAGCTTCCCGATTTTGGTAGCCTTTTAAGTTTGTAGTGTAACTTAACACTTTCGCTTCAACTTGATGAAAGCTTTCGAAAAACTTAATAGCTCTAGTCAAGAGAGAGAAAATTGGAAATGGCGCCAGCGACTAATAACTATTTTTTCCTTCCGAGGAATCGAATTCATTTTTGAATGTAATTGGACAAAAACTAGTTATAGCTGAAATACTTTATCCGAGTCATGAAAGCGCCATCTATTATTTATTTTATAAAACATAAACGGCATTTCTTCCAAAACTTTATTGTTCGCTTTTCTGACGGAGAATGTTTTTCTCAAATAATCCCTGGTGGCGTATAATACGCACAACGAAATTTGAAACTTTTTAACACATAATCCGCGGATTATATACAGGAAAATACGGTATGTACAAGAGAACAGGAATTTAATATTCAATATATACACACAATTTTATATTCTATAATACACACATTTTAATGCCTTAATTTTTTACCACACTCAGAATGTAATTCTCGATAAATTATATCTTTTTACTTATATAAGTACTGCGAATACAGACTTTCAAAATGTTACATGATTTTTTTATATATAATTTTACAAATTGTAATTTTCATTTCTAATGTTTGAAAGTGGTTTAAATTATATATATATATATATATATATATATATATATATATATATATATATATATATATATATATATATATATATATATATGATTTAATATGACAGGTATGATTACATATCAGATTTTTGTGTTCTTATTTTAGATAATTAAATACAGAAATATCTCTTTTAACTACTCTAAGGATGTGTAAAACAAATAAAAAAATTAAGCTAACCAAATATATTTTATCTTTTTTATGTATGTTCTCTATATAATTTAATTTAAAATAAACAAAAATTTCCATTCATGTAGACATCTATCCAAAATCCGATTGGATTGTTCGGCCACTTATCCCGCCAAGTTTTTTCTTGACAAAATCGCGCCAAGCTGGAGATTTTTCAAAATTTATTGGACCAGTAGCCGATTCGATCTGTTTAGAAGTTTCTTATGTGAACACAAAAATAGTAAAAAGGGAGTGCGGTTTTTGGTGGCGACGGTTTCTAAATGGTTGGTATTGAAAACAAATGTCGTTCTTATCCATGTTTACTAAACACTCGAATTTTTACCGGGATATTAAAAGATATTTTCTTCCGACAGTCGACATCTTTTACTATAATCGAGCAACCCCGTATAATCAAATACGAAATTTTAGCGGGTATAGTTTAAATGTGCAAGAGCATAGAAATGTTTGGCGGTAAAAAAACGAAAACAAAATCACATGTCCTCTTCATGATAATCGCGCTAAAAATTCTAGTTGTTTCCATGGTTACATTTTATAATCACGTGAATCTATCAACCAATCACCAGATTCTTATGTAAACACACCCTATTCCCATGTAAACGGGTCGAAAAAAAATACCGGTATAATCCCGGCTTTCATCCGCATTTCGAAATTGCCGGTATTATGCCGACTTCCATGTAAACGTGGCTATATGCACGCCTACGTGGAAGACGGTGACATTGGGGGGGGGGGTGAATCGCGTAACATTTAATCCACTGTTAAGGGATTAGTTTTAAACTGTACAAATTATCAAGGTAAGTGTTAATTTTTGTATATAGTTTAAAATATGACAAGATTGGTGTCAATGGTAATTATTAAATTCGTTCTTAGCTTAGTATTGTTAAATTAATCATAAAATACTTTGTGCAGTGCTAATACATTTATAAGTGTATTATATTAGTGTAAATGTCTATTTTTTTGTTATATCAGAATGTATTTTATTTGTTTACTTTCAGTAAATTAGTAACGGTTTTAAATAATCTTCTGTTTTCCACCTTTCAACATGCTTGCGCCCCCCTTGTAGAGTTATGACGCCCCCAAGTGGGCGCGCCCCACAGTTTGAGAAACGCTGGTCTGTGATCGATGCTCACACATATTTATACTTATACAAAACTTATAGAAAAACATTTCAGAATATATAGAACATATTCCTAAGTATGTTATGTATAATAATATTTAAGTGCAAGTGATGCTTTAAAAGAGGGACAAATATAGGGAATAAACTTGAAATTAAGCATAGCAGAACTTGGAAATATGTTTTCTTACAATGTTATTTACTAATGTTAAGACTAAAGTTCAAATTAATTTACTAAAAGTAAAACATAATAGAAATGACAATGCAACCCCTGGTATCAGTGCAAACACTGGCATTCACCTTTGTAAGAGTGTCAGGATTTTTTGTAGCTAAGCCATGCTACGTAACAGAATCAATGATCCTTCAAGTAAGAACTCTTAAAAAATTTCAATCAAAATTAATCAAGGTGCTTTACATGCTTCAATAATCTGAATACTTACCAATGGTCTTAAAAGCGAGCAAATTTGTTTGTTTTTGATGTTTGTTTCTTATGAAATGTTTGTTTCTTACTTGCGTCCAGATATTTTTATATAGAAAGAAAAAAAGTTATTGTGTTGTTAACATTCATACTGCGATATTTTTCTTTGAAATTATGGATAGCCGCAAATAATTTATATTATGTTGCATTTACTATTCACAAGGGACAATTTACCTGCTTATAAACTACTAGACATTAACAGGCATGTTTTAGCGTGTCTGACAATACAATACAAAATGCATTTGTTTATAAGACAACTAGGAATAAAATGGTACTAATTCATTACATAATGTTTCTTAGCCAGCTTTGGTGACAATGGACTATTTTTGAGACACCCAACATGATGCATATTAAGTCTATGGAGAGTCAAAGTCTTCCCATTCAGTTGGTGTGGATTTTCGGAGAAGAGTAAACAGCTCAAATGTCGTCCTCATTATTTGACAATGGCAGTGCTTCTCAAAGTTTCAATACTTACAACCCAATATCCAATAATAGTTTTCATCCCCCCCTACACAAAAATATAATGCATTGATTTCAAAAATACTATACTTTGAGGCTAAAGCTGCAATACGATTTTAACCTCTTAAGTGCCGCCAGCGTATATAAACGTCTCACTCAGCCAAAACGTTAATTGTCCCGGACGTATATATACGTCTTTCGGAAGTACGATCTTTTCTCTGTACTGCTATCTATAAAATTATCCCGAAGGCTTTGGAATTCAATAATAGGACTTTGACACTTTAGCCCCGCGTTACTTTTAGTCGGCAATTAAGGGATAAATTATAAACCGCACAAATTATCAAGATAAGTGTTGATTTTTGTATATAATTTTATATATGACAAGCACAGGGGGTCACAGTTAATTATTAAACTTGTTCTTAACTTAGTATCGTTAGATTAATTATAAATGTATCAGTACTGCACAATGTATTTTATAAGTGTTTTATATCAATATAAATTGGTATTTCATTTTTTATTATGTCACAATGTATTTCGTTTGCTAACTTTCTGTAAATTAATAATTTGTTTTAAAATAATCTCTTGTTTTCGACTTTTCAATATGCTCACGCCCAACACCTGGAGTTATCACACACTCCTAGAAGGGCGCGCCCCGCAGTTTGAGAAGCCCTGGACTATGGTTTAAAATTATGAGGTTTGTTGCGAATAGCCCACTTGTGGCTGCACAATGCCACATTCATTAAAATCAAATTATAGCAATAATATGCGAAAATTGATATGTTTTTTTAAAAATAATAGTTGATTTCCACAGTAAAATTAATCTTTTACATACTTTTCTTTTATTACAATTTATTAACTATCAAAATCATAGATTTGTTGATTAAATTTGGAATACTTAAATAATTACAACTTACAATTTAGTTTTGAAAGTTCTGATGTAACTCAAGCCAAATACAAAATATTGAATATTTTATTACATTTGTCGTTGAAGAAAATATTTGAATACCCTGGAGTATTCCTGAAATAAAATTTTACTTCTAATAAAAAAAATTGAAACTGCATAATGTGACAAAAGAAAATATGTATTGGTAAAAGAAAATTTTCTGCGAATGATTCTGTCTTCAACAGAAATAAATTGTATGAACGTATATCTAATTCTAAGCCACGCGCTCTTCATAGCTCTATTGAAAAGAAAATAGGCCTCATCTAGAGGATAATTTCTTTGTTGCTTTTCTTGATATCTATAAAAAGAGTACAAACGTATATAAAGATAAATTAATCTTCTCGAAACAAAACGTACTAAATATAATTGAAATAATTTAACATTATACGGTTTCGAAGAATTCTACTGTGTTGTTTACGGTTTTGAATAATTTATTGATATTCCAAGTAAAATAATTTATGAATTGAAAAGCTTATTATATTTGTTTGCAGAAGATATTTTTTTTAAATACGCCTCAGTCAAGCATTTATTTAGTGATTATTTTATTTTGTCTTGAAATAAAAAATGAATTATCAGTATATCACAATTTTGTATATATATATATATTACTTTTAACGTTATCAGAAATCTCTCTACCGACACATACACAAAAGAAAAACATGATTCTATTAATATTTAAAATAATTCATAATAAGGCATTAAGATATACTTTCTTTGAAATATTTAAGTACATATTATACTTTTACAATTATTTGAATTAACAGAAAGAGACATACATCAAGGAGGAAAATGCTTTTGCGATAGCATATTAGACCGAAGACGTACCTTGTGGAATAGGTCGCTGAAACTATCGGTATACGCATATGATACAGATATTGTTGGAAGGTCAGAAAAGGGAGTAAACAGAATTTTCGAAGTGATAACCTCTTTAGGCGCGTTTTTCTAGAGAATAAACTGGAATAATGCGTTTTAAAAAGCCAAGCACTGTTACGCTCGGGTCTACAACGCTCGTAACAACACTAACAATACCACTGAATGGTAACAATAATATTTGTAACAATACTACAGAATTATTTGGGTTTAATGAATCATGTATCCGAGAAGTTTGTGCAGTGAAATGTAGAGCAGAAATTGGACACATAATTCTAATGGTTGCGATTTATATTTCACCAAAATAAATTGTAGAGAAAAATATCAAATTCATTTACACAAAAATTTAGTTGCCTACACAGAAGCCGGACAAACTCTTCTGATCAAATTCTCTATTGATTTAAGTGGGAATTTTAATGTAGATTTTTCAAAAGGCAAATAAAAGACTTTATTAGATTTTTAAAATCAAAATTAAATTTAATTATGTCAAATGATCCAAATGAAAGCACAACAAAGTGCGGAACAACGCTTGACGGAGTTTTTTTTAGATATTTAAATAATTTTGAACTACATAAAGTATTTATAACTTATTCAGCTACCATAAATCTATTGTTTCCTTCTTAGAATGCAATTAGTTCACGAATATGATTATATATTTCGCAAAAGATATTACTTTATAAATACAGACATATGAATAAATAATTTTATATGGCAATATTAATACCCCCTTGTTTTTTATTCACCTAAATAATCCCTGAAATAACATTACAAAATTTGAAGTTTTCACTTCCATCGTGTGATCATAAGCACACACAATCTGTTTTGTTCAGCCTTTGAATCTTTTGCCACATATATGGGCCTCACTGTCAACGATGATAAAATGAAATTTATGGTAATCTTATCCTCCATGATAAATTACGCTTAAAGATAGCGTGACCGCTTCGTAAGCCTACGGTTGCAGGTTTGACTCCGGCTGGAGTCAATAGATTTTCTGGATCCGAAAGTCCTAGGTACTCATGCCATATGATTTTGTGGCCTGTAAGAGAAACCTTGAGTATCCGTTTGTCTCTAGTGCACTCGGTAAAATTAAGTAACGGCAATATTTAGCATCCAATGAGAGCTTGATTGGATTCATCCAAGCACCAAAAATTTGGTTGAGAGAGCCGCCATTAGATAATAATTATGTGATCTTGTTTTCAGCAAAATATGTAACAGTTTTTTTTAAAATTGAGTTTTGAAAAGTTTTATGACGGTAAAAGTGTGTCCCCTGAATTTTTTTATATTTTTCAACTTTTAGAATCAAGAATAATATCAAATATTTTTACCTTCCTGAATACAGTAATTATGTGATCTTGTTTTCAGCAAAATCTGTATATTTTAAATATATATCTCCCTATATATATATATATATATATATATAGAGAGAGACTGAGAGAGAGAGAATTTATAGAGACTGAATATATGAATTTATATATATATATATATATATAGGGAGAGACTGAACTACGAATTTATATATATATATATATATATTATAATAAAATAAAATAAAATAAGATACCAAGTGAAAAAGTTGTATAATCTACAATGCCAAAGAAGAAAGAAATTGGAGTTCAAGAGACATAACAAATGTAGATTCAAACAGAGTGTTTAAACTAAAATGGAGACCTATTATGTGTGATTTCTAGAGCTGTTACTGAATTTGGCAAGTAATATAGGGTTAAGCAATGCCTTATGTATCCACCTTCCCCGTACAGAAGAAATTTATATCTTGTTCAAATTTTCAATCGTTAATAAAATACTTTATATTCATCCATTTAAGTTCAAATAATTTTTTAAATTTGTAGTGGATGACATTTGATGTTAATACAGTTTTCTCAAATATTAATTCATCAATTAAATTAAATTAGTTACCAGTTATTAGACACCGACATAGATTCATCTCCATTGTTGTAACAAAGTAACTGTTAAAACAATGATTAAAGTTGGCGGGAGTAACTGGCTTTTCAACCAAACCGGTTGTGCATTGTTACAACAATGCAGACAATTCACGCTATTTTTTCAATTCCTGCAATTAGTTCACTCTCTCCCTATATATATATATATATATATATATATATATATGTATTTTCAAAAAGATTTCATTATTGTTTATGTAGATAAAGTTCCGGGCAAATGTGCAATCATTTGCAAATAGTTTTATAACTTTATACTTGGCAAACAGTTTCAAAACAGTAGCGCGTTTATTAAATCTAATAGCAGCAGTAGAGAAATCATTAACCGTATTTCAGCAGTTTATAAAAACTAGATTTATATACAAATAATATCAATTTTCCTTCTATTTTTTAACACCAAAATTTCATAAGAGTCCAATTAAATTTAGAACTATTACTAATGGTTTTAATACCAACATTACACAACCAGACAAGGTGTTGCAAAAAGTTATACAACACACTCTAGACAATATCTCAAACTCCATTATTGTAAAAAATAGAAAGATATCGTTGAGAACATGCAACGCAAGTGTATTAAATCTTTGCATAGCTTTGATTTAGAAGACTTTTTCAACTCTATTGATATACAGGATATGATTTTAGTACTTAGAAATGTCTATATTAAAAATTCATTAAATAATTTGATAAATTATGATAAATTTAATACTATTATGTAATTTGATTTGAAAGAAAATTACATATTTCATATAATTACTATTATTATCAACAAATAATAGGTCTGCCGCAAGGTGGCCCAGCAAGTAATAGTCTGGCTAATATTTATTTACACTATTACGAGAATGAAAAAATGATACAGACTCTTGTTACTTTTTCAGATACATCGATGATTTAATTGTCTTCAGCAAAAAAGTTGACTTTACTCCTAATTTACAGTCTTATCCACTCTACTTGAAATTAATAAAAACCAATTGCTATTTGGAGTCAGCAAACTTCCTAGATCTCCAATTAAAAGTTGAAAATAATATGCTAAAAAGTAATATTTTTGATAAAAGAGCCTCTTTTGATTTTGATGTTATAAAAATGCCATATTGGAATAGTTAGTTCCCTTCACATTTAAATTTTTAGAAATATTATTCTAAATTATATAAAAAGAAATAAAGATTTGGTATCTGAAGAAGTTTTGAAAATTAATAATTATAAAAAATTCGTTCAAAGTTGCCTAGACTATAATTATCCGGCTAACTTTATATATAAAATATGTCTTCAAAATTATAGCTATTTAATTATTATTATTTAATGTATTCATTTCCATTTAGTTATAATATATTGTTAATTTTCTTATAATAAGTTTAGTTACTAAAATATATATAGATGGCGCCATTATTTTTAGTTATGCTGTTTATTGGGGTTAGCGTTAGTATACTATTGTAATCGGAAAACATCGGGTAAGATTTGAGTTTTTTCGCACATTTTCATTATTATTACTTATGGTCATAATCATTATTAACCTCTATTGCAAATATTTCTGTTTATACATATTTATATTTGTCTATTTCGTCCGGATTCCTATAGTAATTTAATTTTCCAATTCTATTATATTGATGTTATATTCACCCAAGGGGGTTTTGGGTATTTGCCTTGGTTAATTTCCTATGCTATTATGTCGAAAGTTTCCGCTGAAGGGGAAGGTTGAGATCACGCAAAACACTGTTTAACCCTTTTTTGGTTTGTAATGGTTCCATGTTCTAGGTTCTTTCGGTTTGTTCTTAAGATGTTTTAGGATTTATTAGTCTTCGTTTTAATTTATTTACTGCTATATATATACAGTCCCTGGCCAAATTATTAGACGCACTATTAGATTTTCTGAAAAACATTAATTATCAGGTGATACTACTCAGGGTTTTGTATTTATCAGATACTGTGTATGTTTTTTGGTTGTTCATTTATTTATCTATTATTATCACTAATAAAACATCATCATTAAAGAAAAAAATATGTATTTATTGACTCTTGAAAGAAAACAAGAACAAATATAATTAAATATTAATATTTTGTTGTGCCACCTTTAGCCGCTTTGAGAGCTTCAATTCTGCGCGGCATGCTATCAGTACAAAAGACTGTACTGTATCCTGCATTTGAGGATGATGATTCCACACATGAATTATTCTTTCTAAGAGCTGCGTTTTATTTGTAATCACATCTTTAGCCACCTCTCTTTTCATTAACTCCCAAACGTTTTCGGTTGTGTTCATATCAGGGCTATTACCCGGCCACAATCCAACTGAAGGATATTTTGTTCTACCAAAAAAGCTTTGATAGACCAAGCTGTATGGCAGGGAGCTCCATCTTGCATAAAAATTTATCATTCTCCACTTGGAAACTAATCTTCCAGCTGTGGAATCAAGCGATTTTGCAAGACATCTTTGTACTGGTCTTGCCGCATCATACCTATAACCACGTCCAGACGTCCAGTACCCTTGCCACTGATGACTGACCACATCATTATTTTTGTAGGTTGTTTCACAGTCTAAACAACACAGTCAGAATGAAAATTTTCTCCACGACGACGACGCACAAACTGAGCTTTGTTCTGCAAAATTTCAAATGTGCTTTCATCACTAAAGCAGACCTTTCAAAAATAAAAAAATAATAAATAAACATCGTTGCTGTTCCTTTTGTAATCATAGAAAATGGTTAAACACTTTTTTTGTGAATAAATTATAACAACATACCGATCTCTAGATGTCTACATCTTTATCACGCCACTGTTTGGCCCAATCAATACAAACGTTTTGCTTTCATTGCAGGGGTTAAACATAGGCTTTCTGACGGGGCGGCAGGTCTTAAAATTTAAATCTTTTAATTGTCTTCGAACAGTGCGTTCAGAAGCATTCACATTAATATCTTGGAGTTGCGATTTTATCACTTTTGTGGTAGAAAATCTGTTTTCAAGGCAAATTTTCTTTAAAGATCTTTCTGACCTTGGGGTGAAAATAGGCTTTCTGCCACATTTTTTTTCTTTCTTTTTGGGTTCAATTCTTCCCCTGACTCAATTTTCTTCTTTATGCGTTGTACACTAGCTTCAGAAACTTTCATCCTTCGTGATATTTCGTGGTTTGAAAACAATTTTGCATTCACAAGGACCTTTACTTCTGATTTCTTACATGGTGAAAGATCGCCTTTTTTACCCATGCTGAAAGTATACAAACTGATTATTTAAACGCCACACACTAAATAAACAAATAATTGCGTAATATAAAACTGCTAAATTAACAAACAAAGCACATTAACCCACAGGAACACGTCCGCAACTGAAGCATGCGCGAACGCGACTCGAGCAGGTTTTGACTTCTTTACGTTCGTGTGAGAATTTATTAACTTCGTGTTGCCATGTGGAGAAATAAATACAAATACAAAATATATAATAAATTTCCTCATTAAAAACTTATTGGATCTATGTTTAAAAGTGAAAGTATTGCATATAAATTTATATAAGACCATTAATTATTAAAAAACAGGAGTGCGTCTAATAATTTGTCCAGGGACTGAATATACGTATATATATACGTATTTAAATATATATCTCTTGTTCAATTGAATATTGACTTAATTTTTTTTATTTTACTTGTTTATTTCAGTTAATATAAAATAAAAATTTCCATGATGAAAAATTCTTCTATACTTATAACATTTTAAAAAGATTTCATAACCAAAATAGTTTTTAATATAAAACTAGCTTTCTCATACTTTAAAGAAAACTCATTTTTTTTAAAGTTTGTATTTCATCTAACTTAAGTATATAATATTTATCTACAGTCCTCAAAAGTAACGTGCAGATAAAAGTATATATTCAACGTTCTGCACAGACCCCAGTTAATTTAATAATGTTCCATAAATATTTAATAGGATTAATACGAATCACCTTATAATCCGATCCGCCTTCAACTCATTTTAAATTTCTATTTGAATAAATATTTTATACTTGTCTTTTCCAATGCAGATTAAAATAAAAAAGCGACGTATTCACCGTTTGTTTCTTTATATTATTGAATTAGATTATAAAAATAACTATTCATGAAACATTATCAAATTTTACACAGTCAAAGCCCTTTAAGAAGGTTTTTTTAGGGAGCTTAAAGTTATTTTCAGTCTTTTTTCTTAAAGTTGTGTATGGATTAAAGATAATCCTTTTGTTGTTATATATTTAAAAACAATTTTTGTTTACCTTAAGAGATAATTCAAAAAATAAAAAGCTCTGGTTCTTTTTTTATGCAATTGAGTTGAAATCATCTTCTGAAAGGAGATAATTTTTTTCCTTACTGTTTTTTTTAAAATATTCTTCTTTGTTTTTTAAATGAGGGTTTATTATGAAAAGGAGATGATCAGTTGCACAATGTGATAAATGCATGTTTACAAGTATTTCGAAAATTTCTTTGCTGCATACATAAATTTAAGCAAATGGAACTTTTGAAAATTAATTCTTTTGCATTCGTATTCTCCTAAGCTTTTAGTGTAAAGAAACTTCTGAATATAATCTTGACTTATGTGCTACCAAAAGAAATTGTGGTTCCATATATGATATCATGTAATTTTAAAAAAAAAATTATAGATTCTACTCAAGTACGCTGATGTAAAAATTTAAGAGTGTGAATTTTTGAAATGGCTTTTGAAAGAACTTATTAATATTTCTTCGTGTGTTAATCACACACATATATTTACATTTCTTACTTTAAATAAATGGAATTAAATCAGGGGATCTCTTAAGAAAATAATACTATTTTGATTTTTTTATAAAAAAAATGCATTTTTTTTGTGAGAAAGGCATATTTTATTTGAAAATAAAAGAGGAAATTTAAAGGTACTATGGTATTTTTTTTATGTATTGTAAGTCATCTATGGTTAATTTTTTACATTACATCAAGATATTTACTTAAAGTTATAATATTATTAACAGTGCAAAAGATTTTTAAATTAATTTTAACGAGAGTACAAATTACAAGACAAAGATGTTGAATAAATAATTAAAATGATTGGAATAATTAAAAGTAGGTGGCATTTTCTCTAAAATAATTTTGATAAATAAATGTTTCTAATCATTAACCAATCATGATATCATTTCCATTTACCTTTTTATTGATAACCATTAGTAGTCTGATAAGCCATTTTACTTGATTAGTGGATCTTGAGTTCTAGATTGGTTTTAGCTGTTAAACATTTGTTGGTGTCTTATGGCAGATGGAGAAGCAGGTTTTGAGGTTTAGTAGTCAAGAGCTACTTTCCTCAGATAAAGCTGGTCCTTGTAGTATATGCTACAGTTCTTTTAATAAAGTATATCTTCTATTTATTTATCTTGAATTTGAGCTATATTCCGGCGAGAAATATCGCTTGAAACAATAGTGGAATGTATGTATTTAACATACGAATGCCATTATTCTTAGAAATAGACAGGATATTTTAAAGAAACAAAATAATAGAGCATTTGATTCAGATGATGATGATTTCAAGTTAAAAAGGGGTTTCAGCCTTAATTATCAACAGTATTACTCTAAAATATTGTTTTTCAAATATTTCAAATAATCACTTGTCCCTTGACAGTCGTAATAGAAGTCATAAAATCATCATGAATAGAATGAAATTAGATTCGAATGCAACAGTTTAGTTAAGGTTTCGAGTTTTAAGAATTTATATAAAGAAAATAAACTACACTTTTTGAACTCCAAGCATTTCTGTGTCTTAACAGCAATCTAAAAGAAGTCCCTTTTAACCAACGAGAAAATGTTTTGGCTGTGTTCCTTTCTAGCCTAATACAATGTTTATTTTATAATCATATAATTATGTTGCAAAAAAAAAAAAAAATTTTTGCAATATAATTTCATCACTGGTTCAATTTTCGCCCGTTCTTTGGAGATTTAGAGTTGGTGTTAATTTTCATAAGGTGGACAAATGTAAGAATTTCTTTACACAGTAGTTTTTTAAAAATATACTCTTTAGTGTTCACAATCATTCCTGTGTGAAGATCTTATTAATAAATTAAACTTAAGAAATCCGACTATGTTCGGAACTGTTAATTCGGAAAAGGGCATAAATAAATAATTTTCATGATGTTTAGCGTCACTTAGATTAGAGTATATGCATAAAATTGTTTTAGGGACATTTTGACAAAACAATTTATTTAAATACAATATTTTGGCAAAAAATTAACTTAGAATAATCTTTTTTCCAAATGTTCTCCTTTTGAGAAAAATGCTTCTATTAGAATAATATATTCCCTGTATATAGCTCAGACCTCTGTTTAAAGGCTCAACTAGAATTTTTGAAATACATAACTTGGAAGAAGGTTTATTCATATTTTACGACAACACAGGGGAACAATTTTAAGAAAAAAACGCGAATAATTACCTCAATTGTTGGTAACTCTGAAAATAATGTGAATTTTTCAGAAGTTCTAGTTGAGCCTCTGTAGAGAGGTCTGAGCTATATACAGGCAAAATATTATTATAATGGAACCATTTGTCAAAAAAGAGAACATTTGGAAAACAGATTATTCTAAGTTAATTTTTTGCCAAAATATTATATTTAAATAAATATTTCTGTCAAAATGTTTTGAAAACAATTTTATGCATGTATTCTAATCTGAGTGATTCTAAATATCATGAAATTATCCATTTATGCGCTTTTTTATAAGTATGGTTCCGAACGTAGTCGGACACCTTAAAGAAAAAAAATAAAATTTTGCTGTGAGAAAAAAATAATTTACGCATCCCCAAGAATTTTATAATGTATGAATCTTTCATACGAATAAAATCCTTAACAGCAAGAATCGATTTACAACTGAATTTAAAACTTCATTAGGATTTAAAACATGATATGTACTTATACAAAATTTTGGTGCATAATTTAGATATTCAGATTTATTTATCTTCCATTACACTAACTCAAATTAGAAGTCTGATTACATTAGTTCATGCTATGACTTTAAAGTGAAACTTAATAAAATTTATCTAAAATCACCTACATTCGAATTATTTTTGTTGCTTGAAAGCTTTTATTCGTCAAGGCGAATCCCACCACAGTTTCTTAGTTGACTTATTATAGCTCAAATCTATTAACCCTTTCGCTGTGCATCCTACGTTTTCTATGGGCAACATAGATGTAAAAAAAAAATGTGCAACTCATGATTTCCACGCGTATGCACTTTTTTCGACTATTTAGCTGTGCAACCCGTGCTGTTCCTGTTTTTGTTTATTTTTATGTTTTTATGTTCGTATTTTTATTATCTAATTCTGTATTTTAAAATAAAAACGCTTTTACGACTTTTTTGTGTATTTTAATTCTAAAATACAGATTTGAAATAAGTAATAAAACAATACACAATTTGATAAAATAGCTACGTAGCAAGAGGGTAAAGATATTGATCAAGTTAATGAATTGTTCTCGAATCTTTCTTACAATTATAATATAATTTTTACAGGACGTAATATTACATTTCATTCCTCAATAAAACCAAAATTTTCCATTTATTTTAATGAAAACAATTAATCTTTTTTGCCTACCTGTTAGTCGTTCATACTTACATGTGACTTTAAATATATTTTCAGATCAATTGCTTAGTTGAGGAGTAAGTTTTCAAAGTGTACTTATTTCTTTGACAAAAAATCATTTTCAGTGAAACGTGTTATTCAATGACCCAAGCTTGCACTTTCATCCATCTGGATGTAAAAGCATTTCTTTACTTTTTTCCCATTCACCTATCCCTTAAGCTCGTGCATTATATCCAGACTCTCAAAGGATCATAGTTTCTGATGAGTTTGTTGGTTGCCAAGAAAGAAGAACAAGTGGTCTTGTACACAGGTGTTCCCTCGGGGAGTACCCAGTTTGATGGAGAAGGAACGTGTGTTTTGGAAACTCTGATGAGGGGGGCAGGAGAGCATTGCATTAACTACCTTTCCCTTGAGATAATGGTGCTGACGCTGATGATGAGAACGGCTTCTAGTTAACTTTCAGCATAAAGAATGTCTTGTGAGTAGTTCTGAAAGTGATGGACATGTATTTGCGATGGTGTTGCAGTTTTAGTCTCTAGTTGTTTTGCTGTTAGTATCCTCGGAATGTTAGAGTGTTTAAAATTAACTACTCATTTGGCATATAAACAGCAAATATTTCTCAACAGATATATAAATATTGTTTAAATAAGAATTTGAAGCAGTTATATCTATGGAAAATAACTTTGAATCAGTGGTAGAACTGAAAATAAACATTAGACTAAAAAAATTAAAAACCAAACTTCTTTAAAAGGATATTTACATTTTTCGAACATCTAAATTCCCTCTTGGAATGCTTAGAAACTGCACAATAAGAGATTATTAAAAGCAGTAAAATTGTCCTTGTCTTAAGAAGAGTGGATGAGTAACAAAATTTCTTTTGAAATACGAAACTATTTTAGAAATTTGTTTAAATATTTTCAAATATTCCCATGCGTTTAAAATACTTTGTTTCCTTTTAATTATTTTCTTTGAATTGCGATGCGTATTAAAATCTGCAGCTAAATTGAGCTTGGGTGCACTTATTCGGAGGCTCAGAATAATTATTTTCTATAAAATAATTATTAAATATACTACCATTATTTCCTAAACAATTATTTCAAGGATTGAGTGAATAAGGTAATTGAGTGTTTAAGATCTCGCGCGTTTTCTATCGGAACAACTTTAAGGGGACTTGGCACCCTTTGAGAAAACTTCTTTATTTACGTATTTAAAAATTATATTTTAGCATTTTATACAATGTTTCTATTCAAGAAAATGTTACCAGAAGAAAATTTTCATATATTATTCACATAATTTTAAAATTTTTAATTTTTTGAAGAAAATTGGGAAAATTTTAAAATCCTACTCCTTTTGTAAAAATTAATTTTTTGACCTGAAATTTTTTTATAATATTCTTATGGATGTTCTTAACAACTTTAGGGATCGATTTTAGAATAACTTCATTCGTTTTCGAGAAAAAAAATAAAATGTTTATATACAGGCTAAAAATCAACGAAAAACCCAACATGTCTTACATTTTATTTTTTTTAAAAAAAAGTATACAGTTTATAGCAAAACGGATCCCTAATTTTATTACATGCTTTATTTTTAACACGCAGGAAAAAAATTGAAGTGATTGGTAAATAATTGTCGAAGAAGTAGCATTTTGAATGCACTAAGGTTACGAAAAACAGAAACTGAGAAAAACAACTTTAAAGTCTATAATTCTGAAAAAATAATTATTATAAGCTTAATTAAACTTAAAATACCACTTTAAGATGTTACTTATACGTTTTTTTTTAAATAATTGCATTTTCATATGTTTTCAACCCACACATTTTTATAAATGATCAACTTTTAAAGAGTACTAATTGCCCATGAAAATTCAAGAAAAATGTTAAAAAAAAACTTTTTTCCGTCACGACAGAAATTTTAGCTGTTTTTCTTCTTATAATATTAAAGTATTACATTTGTATGAAAAATATATCAGGAAGAAGAACTGAAATTATAAAATTATTAATATAAAATGCCTTAATTTAAAAATTTTACATGCACACATTTCACAAGGAAGAAAAATTACATTATTGTATTGCCTCGGAAATATATTCTGCTTTTAATACTACACATTCTTTTTTATAGTTATTATTTCTATTTCTAAAATAGATTTTTTTTTATCATAAGCATTTTTTAGCTTTTTTTTCTAAAAAGGGGGTGTGGCTGAATTGCCTAATTTGTTTTCAAATGAAGTTTTAGTCAACTTCTAACTTTCCGACATGCACAAGTGATATATCAATGGAAAGATAATAATGCAAAGAATAAGATTAAATAAAAATAAAAAAACGATAGGTTTGTGATTTTTAGGGTATCAAGTCATCTTAAATGATATGGAATTTTGGTTCGAATTGAAATTGCATTTTTTTAATAATGAGCTCTTTATAACGTAACGTAGAGTTAAGACGCAAAATTTTCTTATAGTGTACTGGGGAATTTAAAATAAAGATGTACTATAACAGATAATGAACGTCTTTTCTTCTAATTATGATTAAACATTTAGAGTTCAATTGCTACTTGATTGTTACATGAGGCATTTATTTTGAAAGGGCATAAGAATATTGGAAGAAATTTGCTAATTAACGGCATCAATATTTTTAAACATGTAACTCGATTTAAGAACAAAGTGCGACTTATGCCTCATTCAAAATATACGGCTCCCATATCTTTTAGTGAAATGTTATTTTAAACAAACCAGCAATCACTGATCTTTCGTACCAAAAAATGTACTTTTTATCCCAAATGCTAATTATTTTGTAGTATTTATTAATAATATTGTATGCGTGACATGCGCAGTGCCATCTGAACTGATGCTGAAACATATAAATAGAGGGCTGTAGCGGGACATTGAAAATAATTTATGCTTATTTGTTAGTGGCGAACGTTTAGTGACCACTTGTGCATGATGTCCGCATTCGTGTTAGATGCTATGACGGTGAACGCTGCTTTCCAGGGAGCGTTATCGAACGACATAGTGGCCTAACACCCGGATTTATGGTTTGGGATGCGATTTCGTATCATGGACGATCCAATTTGCTACGAATTGAGGGTAATCTCAATAGCAATAGGTACGTCCGTGAAGTGTTACTGCCCGAAGTCATTCCCTTCCTTTAAGACATCCCTGGAGCTATCTTTCTGCAGGATAATGCACGTCCACATGTTGCAAAGACTGTTCGAGACTTCTGTTAGCCCAACATATGTAACTTCTTCCTTTGCATAATTAATCGCCGGATATGTTGTCTATTGAGCACGTGTGGGATTTTGTTGGTCGGCTTCTCAGTCGTGATTCGCGTCCTGCAGCTTCAAAAGACGAACTTTAGCTGCGCATACAAGCAATATGGAATTCTCTTCCACAAGGAGACATTCAAAATCAGCTTGACTCCATGCCACGTCGTATAGCAGCTCTTATTGCAGCGTGTGGTGGCTACACCAAATATTGATTTCGGACACCTAATATTGTTTTTTTTTTACTTTGAAAATTTCGTCTTTTATTTGTACTAATACGTCGTTTGTGTTTTAAATTTCATTTAATGCTGATGATTTCTTCATGGTGTTGCATTTTTTACAAACAGTAGTTCACATATATATTTGAACTAGCTGGTATACCCCTTTAAAGTTCACTACATATTCCCTTTGAAAAATTAACAAAATAACTTCAAAAATAATTGTTAGACATGATGATGATCATAATTTTAGTATTTTTCAATTTCTCTCGAGAAATTTGCGGTTTCACAGTGAAACCAGTGAATGGTGTGTAACGGTTCATTTTTCCTTTTCAAACTAACCAATCCAAAAGACTATTTAGAAAAAGAAATCTAATATTTTAAAGCTATAAAACTTTTATATTTTAACGGAATTAATTAAAGAAAAATAATTTTATAAGTTTTTAATTATTTTTTTAAATTTGTCTGCACTTTTATAATTTTAATACAAATTTGGACTTAAAATTACGTATATTTTGTATTACATACTAAAAATAATACATGCATATATATAACTGTTAGATAGCTTGATACACACTCACAGCGCAAACCAATCATTAAAATGCAAACTTAAATAAAATAATGCAAACTTATAACTAAAAATATTATACATGTAGAAAATTTTAAAAAATGATATAATTTCCAGTCCTCGTGAAATTTTTCGAAACATGTCACATTATCATTACTTTTTGCTATCATGTATAATCCGACATCACAGTTAGAGCACATCCATATCGTTCTGTGAGGTTTCGCTCTGGTATTGCAATAAGCCAGTGCTTCTCAAACTTTCTATACTGGCGCCCCCCTTTTCGATCACAGTTTTTATCGCGCCCCCCTTATACATTAATAATGTACTTAATGCAATAATAATGAACTTTGATGCTAAAGCTATAATAGGCGATCTTAATTATAAATCATACAAATTACACTGCTGGACAAATGCTAAGGACGGATCACAAATTGCTATCTAGCATAACATTAAGCGAGACATGAGGCCTAGTAGGAAAAAATATAGTTGCCACACTGTTCAGACATTAGAATAAAGAATATTTATTGTTCTGGAAAGTACAAAAGCTGTGAAACATCTGCAAGAAAAAAAATGTTCATTTGATCTGCGTACGGAGAAATGGAACAATGCATCTAAAAGTCAGCAGGCACCTTAAAGAAAGGTATCAGTATGGGATATGTCCACCGTGGAGTGTGATGCAACATTCCACACGTCGTACCATACTTTGCACAACATTATCCAGCAGCTGTTGAGGCAATTTATCCCATTCCTCTGTGAGTGCACGGATGAGGTTGTTCTTGTTTGTCGGAGGATGGTTTCGACGAGCAACTTGCCTCCCCAAAGCATCCCACATATTTTCATTGGGGTTTAGATCTGGAGAACGCGCTGGCCATACGAGACGTTGAATACCCTCGCTGTCTAGACAATCCTGAACAGCGAGTGTTCGATGACATGTTGCGTTGTCGTCCATAAAAACAAATTTATCACCGACAGCACCACGGAAAAGACGAACATGAGGAAGTAGAACTTCATCAATGTATCGTTGGCCCGTCATAGTCCCATTCGCAACCACATGTAGGCGCGTGCGGCCATTGATCATGATGCCGGCCCACACCATGATACTGCATGTCGGATATCTGTCCTTTTCCTGGATATTTTCTGGACGATAAGCAGTACCACTCTCGCGCCAGATCAGTTGGCGTCTACAATCCGATGACAGACTGAACCTACTCTCATCTGAGAATAGTACGCATGCCCAGTCCTGTTCAGTCCAATTGTGATGCTCACGAAACAATTGCAAACGGGCAGAACGGTGCTGTCTGGTCAATGGGACACACACAATAGGTCTGCGTGCGTATAGTCCTCCTCCCCTCAAACATCTGGCAACAGTTTTTCGGGAGATCTGCTTTCCTGAGGCAGCAAGAAACTGATTTGCCACCTGCTGAGCTGTGGTTCGCCTGTTCCTTTTTGCTGATAGGACGATATATCTGTTTTCTGCAGGCGTCGTACTTCTAACATGACCTCCCCGTTCCATCTACTACACATTCCAGTAGTTTTAAATGACTTCCACAGCCGTGAAACAACGCTGTGAGCGATGTCGAACTCCCTGGCAACATCTGTTATTTTTCGCCCTTCTTCGATCTTTCAAATAATTCGGCCACGCATAAAATCATGTATGTGATGTCGGGAAGACATGCTAAAAATTTTAAGTTCGTCTATTAAATCTTTCCTGTAAAACTTTGACTTGAAACAACAACTGTCCACACGCGTCGAAACCTTCAAAGCTCTTATGAACGCTATCACGGGATGAACAGACGTGGAAAAAATCTGCATACTCTTACTTCTTCTTACTAATACCACGCACTTATTCTAGTTTTCCACATTTTGCTTCCTTTTATTTTGTGGGTGCTATGGATGATAGTGTTATCCGTCCTTAGCAATTGTCCAGCAGTGTAGTAACATAAGTATTAAATTCTGTATACTACTTTTAAGTAATAAATAAATAAATAAAATAATAGGAAAATTATTATGCGTGTTATTTTTCCTTTCTCTAATTTTTAAATTGAACATATTGCAAAATGCAGTGGCTGCTTAGAAAACAAAATATAGATATCTGCTAAATATAGAAAAATAACTCAGAGGGTCAATTTCTAATCATAAGCATTCCTTATAAAATCTTTGCTTTGCAAGACAAGCCCATGAAAGTCATTAATACTTATTAAACTTGTTCTTAATTTAGTATTAATTAATTAGTTATAAACTACTATGGAGCACTGATACATTAAAAGTGTACCGGCTGAAGTACCCGCTTGCACGAGTTCATTTAAAAGAAAATGAAACATTATTGAAATAATCGCTGAATTTTGTAAGGAGAGTAAAGCCGAGAGAACGACAATGTTTACAAAAATGTAAAATGATTTTTTTAAATGATTGCTCAAAGTATAATTAGTTTAAAGCGAACTATAATTTTAAGCCTTACAGAATTATCATTTAGAATTGATGTTGAATAATGAACAATAATATAAAATTAAGATGAAGAATAATTGTATTATTTTTAATATTTAAAGCAAAAAGACTTCAACATGTTTTAACCCTGGAGCAGGCGCGCACTCGATACTAATGGTCCAGCGGTGTTATTGAGTCACCCCAATCCTTTTTAACGTGAAACGTCTTTAAAATCGCGCCGAAACATACGGGTACCAGGTTCAAAAAGTGGACCGTAACGAAAAAGTCTATATCATCGTACCTCAGTGCTTCTCAAACTTTCAATACTGGCGCCCCCTTTTCAATCACAATTCTTATCACGCGTCCCCTTATACATAATAATTTACTGAATGCAATAATAATGCACTTTTACGATAAAGCAACAATATTTATTATAAACCGTACAAATTCATGACATAAGTATTAAATTTTGTATATGTTACTTATAAGCAAAAAAAAGTTAAGTAATAGGATAATTACTAAGTTATTTTTCCTTTCTCTGATTTTTTAATTGGAACATATTACAAAATGCGATGGTTGCTTAGAAGACAAAATATAGATATCAGCTAAATATAGAAAATGAACTCAGAGGGTCAATTTCTTATCTTAAAACTCCTTTCAAAAACTTTGCTCTGTAAGACAAGCCCATGGAAGTAGCTAATAATTATTAAACTTGTTCTTAATTTAGTATTAATTAATTAGTCATAAAATACTCTGTGCACCACTCATACATTAAAAGCAGTGTTTCTCAAACTTTCAATATTGGCGACCCAATTCTCAATCATAATTTTTGTCTCGCCCCCTGTACAACAATAATGTATTTACTGCAATAAAAATGCATTTTGAGAGAGAGACGCTAAAGTTACAATACGATCTTAATTATAAACCGTACAAATTAATACAATAAGTATATTAAATTTTGTATATGTAACTTTTAAGCAGTATATATTATAAGAAATTTTTTTACTTGAAATATATATTACTTACTTATTATTATGTTATTTTTCTTTCTCTAATTTTTAAACTGAACAGATCGCAAAATGATGTATTTAATTAGAGATTTATTTCCTTCAGCATTCATTTCTCAAAGTACAAATGTCGTTAGAAAAATAGTCTAGTCAATGTCGCTCTCTATCATATCCATCACATCTGGCATTATAGGGTACGTTTGCGTGAGTCTGGGCAACCTATCGGACGTCTGCGCAAAACATGTAAAAATGCTTTTCCTCGTACAATTCCAGTCAGTTTTGGTTGACTCGATACTCCTATAGCTACCGAATCTAGCTTGAAGGTACATTTTTTTTAATTTCCACGTTAATTGTAATTCACGGTAATTAAGTATTTACGGCAGTAAATTAAATCAATATCATACACACATTTTTAAGTCGTAAGCAAACATTCTACCATAATAAAGAAGCAACAAGTACACAGACGAACGAGCATGGTTCCGAAAATTAAATCAAGGCTTATTAAATTAAATCAATTTTAATTTACAGAAAGTATACTTACCTTCTTTCAAGGATTATTCAATTCTTTGATGATTTGAGAAAAAATCCAATAAAACTGAACTAAAATGATTCAAAAGTACAAGACCATAATAAAGGACGCAAATCAGACACTTTTCAACTATCCTACAGAAATGTTAAGCCAATCAATTCTTTTCCAAATATCGCAAAACTCAATTATTTACAAATTCCCTAAGCGAAAAGCAAACGCATAAAAGATGGGAGGGAACTAATATTGATAATAACCATACCATAAGATTGAAGGTCAATTAAATGATTAGCAAACGTACTATGCAGCCTGGCTCAAAAGTGAATCATGACTTCCTTTTCTTTTTCTACAACTAATGTACAGTATTTCAATAATAATTACAGTGATGAATGTTTATCTTCTTAGAATTTTTCTCAGGGTCTGGGTTTCGTTTTTCTTTTAACGAGTAATATTTTATGTTAAAACGTAATAAAAAAATCTCTCATTGAGGAAATACAGCAAATAAAACAAAATGTTTTTTTTCTTTAATTTGGTTTTGGGATCAAAGATATGACGGAAAAAAGCCAGATAATAAACATAAATTATGTCTTTTTTTTATTACTGAAAAAGCATTTTGTTTTACTTCTCTTTCCGGTTATTTTTTTTAAAAAAAATCTTTAAATTTTCGATACGCTCGTGCCCCCCAGGGGGGCGCGCCCCACACTTTGAGAAACACTGTCGTACCTTAATAATTACAAAACTATTAGTCCTAGAAACAAAAATGTGGTGTGAATATTTCACTTACATAGTCAGCTCGCTGTTATGACCTTGAGTCTGGGTCTGGGTCGAGCGGGGCGGCGGGGGAGGGGTACTGCGTTAACTGTGCGAAACCGGCGCTCTCGCTCGTTTCTATTCAGTGTAACTCGTGACTCCGACTTGATAGCGCGGTGTTTCTTTCGTGTGTTTATCAAGTTTATTGAAACCGATTGATTCATACAAAAATAAGTGTAATTTGGACAGTATTTATATTAAAAATAACCAGAAAATGATAAAAAAAATATATAAACATTTGCTATTTCGGCCTCAGTTCGTGCAAGAGCCAGTCAGAATTCTAAATCACGGCTATCGTTGGAAAGAGGGGGCTATGGGCCACACACAGGTACCCCAATGTCCGGCACCGAGCGAGCGAGACGGTTTCGGGAACGTCGCAAAGCCGACGCCGCGAGGAACTTTTCTGCTGCCGCCAACCTCGCGAGCACCTCTACCACTGGAATACCTGTACTTAAGGACGTAACGAATGAACAGACAATCGATATATCTATTGGATCTGCCACGGAACTGAGAGATCTTAATATCGGTAGAAGTGAAGCAATGCAAAATCATTGGCGTTCAGCGGACAAACGCTTCAAAACGGTATTTGAAGCCAATCCGTTTGGTTTATCTTGCAGCGTTTGTGATCGACTTTGGTTCGAAAGAGACTTAAAGAAAGTGAAACATCGCAACATTTCTTTCCTTCAAACAAAATTCCCCGATGAAAATGTGACGGAATTTCGCTTATTCAGTACCTGTAGCAAGTCGATAAATGCTAATAAAATCCCGACGCTGTCACACTCAAACGGTTTTCGTTATCCTCCAAAGCCGAGCGGACTGCCGCTGCTTGACCCGGTCAGCATTCGATTGATTTCACCGCGGTTACCATTTTTGCAGATTCGTCGATCACGCTACGAAGGTAACTATGGTATAGTCGGTCAGGTAATCAATGTACCTGTCGATGTAAACAACATGGTACAGCAACTACCGAGGGGGATAGACGACGATTTTTCTTTTAATGCCAACATAAAAAATAAACTTATTCACAAATCGAATTACTTGAGTGGTTTCGTACGTTAATCGTTTATCAAGGCCTGGCTGCGTTATTTGGTAAACCAACCGCTGTACAAACACTATGACATAAAGATCGACTGGAGTGTGTTTGACAAAGATATGGATGACTATATTGGGCTCGAATTTCAGATTGATCTGTCGACCCCGACTTTGCCCCATAATCTGAAATCCTGCTGGCTCGACAACATACTTTGTTATGGAATGAGGAACAATGTTTGGATATTGCTCCAGGACAGAACTCATCTCCGATCAACATAATTTATGATGTTCATGACGAGGAACTATCTTTCCCTCAAATATACTACGGCGTGTCTCGTCAATAAGACCTCAACGTGCGCGTGACTCCGTACATGATGGCAACCAGCGAGATTCGACGTACTGATCGACGCGGTGCAACTTCGGATCATGTTCTCTACATGGCCATGAAGATGCTTCGTATCCGCGTTGTCGAAGGTATTTACAACATGTTTCGTTGTGTTAAACAGACTGAGTCAATCACACGCAAGATGCTTGAGGACCGAAACTTTATGGATGAATGTATTGATAAGAATTTCGTCTTCTTTTAAAGTCGATACCGAACTCCATTCAATATTGGATGACTCTAAAAAAAGACCTATTTGCAATGTTGCGCCAGCTTGGAAAACCAACAGTGTTTTTTACTATCAGTGCTAACGAGATCAAGTGGCCAAAACTGCTGAAAATACTACATGGCCTTAGCGACTCATTCAAAGATATTCATGTCGAAGATCCTTTAGTCAACTTGAATCGATCTCAGCGAAGCCATCTTGTTAATGAAGATCCGGTAACCTGTTGCGTGTATTTCAACAAATTGGTCGACACAATTATGGCGATGCTGCAAGCGAAAATGACATACAACCCATTCGGCCCTTACCGGGTTCTCGATTACTTTCTTCATATTGAGTTCCAGCACCGTGGTAGTCCACATGCTCATGCTCTGCTATGGCTCGAGAACGATCCATACGAAAAAATCTCTGAAAACATGCCAAAGACTATTCAACTCTTGACTGATCTTTGCTCGGTGAGTCGCAATGATCTACCCGGTGAGTTGTATGCAAATCAAGTCCAAAAGCATACGTTTACGTGTACGAAGCGCGGAGAAACTAGCTGCCGTTTCAGCATACCATACTGGCCGATGACGGAGACTAGAGTGCTGCTGCCGTTGCCCAAGGACGATGGACGCAAAAACGGGTTACAGACAAGACCCTCTAAGTTACGCAAGTTGTTAGAAGAACAGAACTACGAGACGCACGGCGAGTTTCTAGTTGATAACAACCTAACAATGGCGCATTACTTAGATACAATCAGAGCAACGTTGCGTCGTCCATCCGTGGTGTTCAAGCGCGACTTAAGTGAAATTTATACTAATACCTTCAACCCGTGGATTGCGCGCACCGTTTGCGCTAACAGTGATTTGCAGTTTATATTGGAAGAGTACAGCTGCGCAGCGTATGTTGTAGAATACGTCAATAAGTCAAACCGCGGCATTAGCAATCTGCACCAAGAACTTATTAAAATACAAGAACAGAATCCCGAGAAGGAGTATGTCGAGATTATGAAACAATTCGGAGTTAAGTTCCTTAACACTGTAGAAATGTCATCGCAGGAGGCTGCATGGTACCTGCTTCACCAACCAATGAGTCGTAGCAGCCGTGAAGTGAGCTATATCCCGACTGTGTGGCCACAAGAACGTCATAAATTACGAAAGCGTAAAGCGGTGATGGACGAGAAGAACTTAGACGAAAATAGCACCGACATTTGGACTAAGAGTATGATACAGCGGTACGAAGAAAGGCCGAGTGAACTTGAAGACACGTGCCTCGCTGACTTTGTCGAGTGGTACACACCAGTAACTAAAAAGGGTCGACCGCTTGGAACTAAAGTAAACGACGATGCATCTGGTGATGACAAGCCAGCACCGGACAACGTACCATACGAGTCCACCTCGACAATTGGCAGCGCGTACCGTAAACGGAGCGCCCCGCGAGTCATTCGCTACCGAGGGTATGAATTGAATGATGTTGTGAACTATAAGCGATAAATGGTAACGCTCTACTTACCATTTAAGAACGAGGCGGTTGAAATTCTGGACCGAAATGACTTCCTCAGGATGTACGACGAAAAGGAGGCAGAGATCATGGCTAAGCGTAAAGAATTCGAGTCTAACATAGATATCGCGAAGATACTTGTTGAATTGAAGAAGATCTGCGAAGACTTCGATAACGTTGATCCATTAGATACAAGCAACAGTCGAGATGATTTCGTACGAAACGTTTTAGGGCCCGATGGTACGGAAAACAACGACGACTTTGAGAATGCCGTTAATACAATACGTATATCGGCTGTTCGTAAACGCAGCAATGTGATGTCTAAACAAGAGTACTGCCACATGATGCGCAGCACAAATAACGGCCAACGCGAATTGATTCTCGAGACGATACATCGGTTGCACTTGAGTGATTCGATTCCCATTCAAATTTTCTTTACCGGCCCTGCTGGCAGTGGTAAGACCTATGTGCTCAAATTGCTAATGGAGACGTACAATAGATGCACCCAACAACATAATTCGTTTCGCAATGCGTTTGTTGCTTGCACGTCTACCGGCAAAGCAGCCGTAAACTTGGGCGGCGTGATTGTACATTCCGCTTTCAAGATTACTCAATCAAGACGTATCGGCACTATGGCAAGAGAGGTGCTTCAAAATTACAGAAGTACATTCATTGGCGTGAAATGCATCATAATAGACGAAGTGATCATGATTGGATGCGATGTGCTATATAAAATAAACCTGCGCTTGCAAGAGATCACTGGTGCACACGACCAACCGTTTGGCAATCTTAACATCATCTTCTGTGGAGATCTTCATCAGTTACCGCCCGTAAATGCTTCACCGGTCTACAAAGGGCCGCGAAACTTGATATGTGGGCCAGTGCTGTGGAAATCGCTCGAATACTATCCACTCGAACAGGTAATGAGACAAAGTGATTCCACCTTCTCGGAAATACTCACGAAAATCGGTAACGGTGAGAGACTCGGTACCGAGCAAATTGCTCTGATCGAATCACGCTTCAGAAGTAGAGCTTGGTGTAAAGTAAACGTACCCGCGACTGTTCGCCTCTTTCATCGCAACCACGATGTTGACGCATATAACAACAACGCTTTCATACCTGAGTTCGAAAATATTGCAGACGACAAGATGATTGGCTACAATACGCTAACGGAGGTCACGACTGCTCGCCGCAACTTGCACAAAATGAGCGTCGTAGATTCGGGCGGCTTGCCGTACAGTTTAAAACTAGCTGTCGGTTATCCATATATGATTACTATGAACTTAGATGTTGAAGATGGACTAGTGAATGGCGCAATCGTTACGCTTAAGTATATAGAATATCTCACTGAAGACGAACAGGTGACAATCTATGGAACCACAGAAGTAGATGTTGAACCTCAGCCGTCACCACAACAAGAATTCGGAAGAGAGTGCGCCTTTGGCTGGAGTTTCCAAATCCAAGCATGGGCCAACTATGTAAAGTAAAAGCGAAGCCCCACGTTATGTGCAAACGTGATGTGTTAGATTTAAAGTGGACACCTATTGTGACCAGAGCCACCAACATACCACTCGGTGGGAATATCAAGTGTAGAAGTAACCAATTTCCGGTTGTGTCCGCAAGCGCGATCACCATTCATAAGTCGCAAGGTGGCACATTCGACGAAGTCGTTTTCAACTACGATAAGTCACAACAGATGCAGCTTGTGTACGTTACGCTGAGTAGAGTAACATCGATTGACGGTCTGTATCTCACCAATGATAAAGGCGATTTTAAATTTTATCACGGGCGAGGCAGCATGGCGCCAACGGTGAAAGATATTCGCGACGAGTACGATCGGATGGCCAGTCATCCCCTTCCCACGTTGTCAATGCAAACAAGAACCTTCTGTAAGCGAGACGTCCTAGCCGAACGCAATGAAGACCAGGGTGGCTACCTACATCGACGACAGCAATTAATTTTGATCGTATCTGCTTTCAATGCACAAAGTTTGGTTGCCCATGCAAGAGATATTGAAAGCGATAATATATTGATGAACTCCGATTATATGGTAATGCGAGACTTGGATGAATTGCGCGAACACTGTGATGATCAATGGCTTCGAACTAAGAGCAAGTAATAACACCACACTTGAACATCGTATACATTGTCCGTCTATCTCATCTGAATTGCCGGTACGATTTTCTGCAGCCGGAGGTTCTGCAATCTACAGAAACCTACAAAGCTCCACGAACTGTAGCGAAATCATAGTAAATGCCAACAAGTCATGCGGAAATTCAGTCTTGAGAAAACATAATGTCGGCGACATATGCTTGGTGGACGTTAAAGTCGAAGATCTTACGCTGTTTATCTTCGGTGCCATATATATACATCCTAAGGCGTCGGCTGAAGCTGTTAAGCTATGTCTTTATATATCACTCCTGCCATATTCAGCAAACTTAACAAAATTAATACCGAACTCTCAGCCAGACTTGGAGACTCCAATCGTTCTATGCGGCGATTTCAATTGCGATCCACAACAGAACAGCTATCTTGTTGAGTTCATGAGGAATGAATTCGGCCTTAACTACGTACAAACATCACCGACAACATTAGGCAATACCACTATAGACTGCACATTCACCAGAAATATTAATGTTGACATTAAGCCGTATGTCTCTTATTTCCCATATCATAGACCTATGTTAAATAAAATCGTTGTCGAATATTAATTGTAATAATAATTTATGTTTCTATTATGTATCTGTTCTTTTTTATTAAAATACTTAAAACACCGTCAATCCTGTTTTCATTTATTTCAATATTTTACTTTAAAAGCGATTCGCTAACATAGAGGTGTCACGTGAAAACCAGCGGCTGTGTGCCCCAGCACAGCCCCACCCGATTTTTTATAATTATTTTTATAGTACACAATAAAAATCGTAATTTCAGTGAATAATTTAATTATGAGAAAATATACTTACCTACTTTCAAGGACTTTTCAACTTTTCTTTGGTAGCAAACAGTTTTGCCAGAATTAACGATTTCGTATTCTGTGTGTCCCGCGTGACCACTTCCAGGTAAAAAGTGTATTCATTATGCTAATATATATGTTACTAATAAAAAAAATTTTAAAACGTTTTTCGTTGTGTTTTATTTATTTTAGAATACTCTTAAATATATATATATATACTCTCCGTGGTTTTTCAAATATCATAAAACTCTTTTCATGGAAAAAAAGCGCAACACAGAAATACATTACTTACAACTTCCCTAAATGAGAAACAAACACATAAGAGAGGGTTCATAACTAACTGTACCAATAACTTAGACGGTCAAACAGATTACACCTATAATGTGCAGTATTTCAAACATAATGACAGTGATGAATTTTTATGTTCCTAAATTTTTTCGAGTTCCCTGTTTTTCTCTGAATGAGTTGTATGTTAGGATTAAAAAGGAAGCGTAATAAAAAAATCTCTCATCATGGGATTACAGCAAATCAAATAAAATTTTTTTTGTTTGGCTATAGGATCAAAGATAGCTAATTAGGTATTGAAGAAGTTTTTATTTTTGATGATTTAATATCGCGCGCCTATAAATTATACCAGAGTAAAAGTCCATTTTTTTATTATGTCTGAAAGCATTTTGTTTAAATTCACATTCCAGTAAATTAAATATTTTTAAATCTTTTATTTTCGATATGCTAGCGCCCCCTCAGGGGGGCGCGCCCCACAGTTTGAGAAACACTGCAATAAGCTCATCTTCAGGATTTGTATTTGGTTGGAATGTGGCCAATATTTTTAAGTCTGTCCTTTTAAGAAACTGTACGTTTCCTGATTTTCAATTTCACAGGTCCAGAATAAGAATTAGACGCAAACCATTTTTCAGGAAATTTTTTATGTCCATTGACACAAGGCCTGTTATTAAATCTAACCGAAAACTTTTCAAGTTGTGTGCATCAGAGAGCAAAGAATGTATGAATTGACGATTGCCATATGAAAAAATATAGGGTGCCACTATTTTTTTTTTTTATTTGATTTTCTGTCTATCGGTGAAGGATCTTGAAGGGATGTTATTTCTTCTGAGGGCTTACTTTGTTCAGTAAAATGGATATTTTGGATCTTTACAGGCGATTTATTTTTCCAAGTAACTTTAAACACACGGGATGGTCCTGGCACACTTATGTCATCTCTTTTTCCTCATCAATATTGGTATTTTCACTTGAAAATGACTTTGCAGTCATAACATCCTCTGTTTCACTGAGCGATGATTCATCGGATTCAATATCAGAAGGTAAGTTGTGAAATACTTCTAGAGCTCCTGGAATGGTTAATCCTTTTCTTGGCATTAAAAAAATTACCAGAAATTACACGAAGAAGTACTTAAAACATCTTATCATCAATAATAAAAAAATTCAAGAAAACGATGGATTGATATGTTTCTGTCTTCTCTGAGAACAGCCCAAATACAAAATGCTTAAGGAAAATTTGTCTCTGAGCTCATAGTCCTAAAATATTGTAACGTCAGCTCATTAGCAGAACTCACTCCATCTATACATGTCAAGATTTACATATGGAGTTACTTGACCAAATGGACCTTTGTGCCTCCATAAAAGGCACCTGTGGTGTTTCCCTAACGCTTTTGATAACACACGTGCGAACTGTCTCTGAGAATGTTTTTGAATTACTACTGCTTTCTTTCTTCGCAACTAACAGACACCTGTTAGTTCAAACGATATATAGGAAAGAAACTACAAGTTATAATCCTTTTGTGTTCAGTCCTCCTCCCCTATCCTATTGATGTAGTCAATTTGAAAAGAAATGTACTGGTGCCAAGGATAATCTCAGAAGCAAACTCAGTGAAAAGGTCACATTAGGAATTATAGGTTTCAGATCTTGGATAGAAGCCCATGTCGGGATAGACAGCAGAAGTGCCGAAAAATTATTCACACGTACCCATGGAATACGATTGACGTCGGATGGGGGGTGCAAATGTGTGGCTTTGACAATGAGAGGTGGCAAGGAATGTGAAAGTGATCCGTTCCTGGAGATTACCGCCCCTTACTGGAGTTGGGTTTCGAAGTGAAACCATAGATTTTACTTTCATTTTTCGATACTTCTGTTTACTTATCAAAATGAATGAAAGTTGTAATTAATAATTAGAAAGAATTATAGTAAAACCTCATGCTATAATTTAAAATAACTATTTTTTTAAATATTTTTTAAAGCTAAGGGAATTTACCAATGTTAAAGAGACGTCAATATTTTTCTATTTAAAAGGTTTCAATCGTTAAATATAGCCATAATGTTGTCATCTATTGATAGGAAAAAGAACAAAAATTTGAAAACAATACTTATTGAGACAAAAAAATTTTAATTTTATTTTTTTAAAAATGTTTAATGTGTGGTTTTGGTGTGAAACCACTGAACGTTAAAAGGGATACCCATTCTTCGCACGGGTTAACTGAAATTTTAAACAATACAGATTGAAGGATAAAGTTTTTTAATGAGTTAATTTTGCGTGAATTGCAAATTAAACAAAAATACTTTTTGCATAGCTCGGCTGAACAAACAAACAAAAAAAAACATTTGTTAAATTTTAAGTATGTAGATCTAATAGCTGATAAAAAGGATTTTTTTTATTTATAACTCCGCTTGAGGGTCTCTTGAGGGCCGAATTTTGAAAATATCTTCCTAAGCTGACATCTGCTCAGCAAAAGGAACTAACTCATTGTTACAAATTTTTTGTAATGAACTCTTAAAATAGTGTAAATAATTTACGTCTGATATTGTAATACATTAATATTACTTTCTGTTTATGTTAAAATTGTAATATTCGCAAGCAACGCCATTTTTTAAATTATATTTACGATTCAATGAAAGACATAGCGAAATAAATGTTGGCAATAGAGTCAGATTAGTAAATGTCTAGCTACTTTCATAGCTCGAGCCTTATTAGAGCTTTGGGAAAGATTAGACTTACGCTTTCGCGGCATAATTCTTAGTAGGTACTTTTTCTACACTTCCAAATCTACAGCGGTTGGTATTTTTACGTGTTTGAGCCTAGTACCACTAAAGACCCGCCGTGTAGAGTGTGTTAATCTTTTATCCACCGCATTATGATTTACTGCAGTTTTTTTTTTCTTGCAATATTTTTTTTTGGATCACTACATTGAAAATTAAGGGATATACATAAACAAAATACTCAACTATGGAAAATTTATTCCGTTACAGTTAATTAATTAATTAAAGATATTCTACTGTAAAATTAATTATATACACCGTTCAATTCAAATAAATAGTTACATCGTTTTCTAAGGTCTTCATTAACATACACAAAAAAAAAACATGACACTTAAATTTTGACATTAACTATTTTTTCGGGACAAAAATAAATTCTTTGCAATCTGCGGAAAACGCCGTCAGCTGAAAAAGCAATTTCTGCTACAAAACTATTCGCCTTCCCCGCTAAAATACTCATCATAGAACCCGTGCTGCCATATATCTTGGAAGAGTGGATTTCCAAGAATATTCCTGCTAAGTACTGGTAGAATATTCCTGCTAAGTTGGTGTGGTGTGGTAGCTAGGAGAAGAGGGTGCCAACTCAGGTGTCGTCCACGGCACTTGACTATGGTTCAAAATCACGTGGTCTGTCGCCAAACGCCCTCGTGTAGCTGAACAGTACCATGTTAATATTCACTCACTCTAAAAAATGCAGTACAATAGTTATTATTTTTATACTTCAAAAATGCAATACCTGCCTAATCAATCAAAAATTTAGCGTTATAATTAACTACTAACCACAAGCAAACTATGCAAATTTGTCCAATTGATGTAGTGTGAAAGACAAAGTTTATCTACTTTAAGTACCAGAAGCGATAAATTTATTTATTTTGATATAAAGATCAATTTTTCACTACCAAATGTGCATAATAAAATCATAAAAAACCTGCATAGAAAAACATTATTAATTTTTATCGTACGCATGGTTCACCATTTTGACGATAATGGCTTACACGTGAAAAAAATTAATATTAGCTATTTAAATAAAGATAGATGTAAAGTAACCTCTCCCTTCAAAATTTAGTTTTATTCTGAAATAAAAAAAATAGGGATTACACTGAACACAGGAATAAATTAGAAGCGAGCGTCTTGCGTAGACAAAAAAAAATGGATTTCCTTACAAATTAAAGATAGATATATGCTGAAGCGGATTTTTTACAGCGAACGCCAGAATTGCTAATAGATGGCAGAAATTTTTCCTTCTTACTTGACAAATATCGTTATATTTTGGACACTTCACAATATCTTTATAAATTATAGCCTATATGTTATTCTGATGTATAATCTATATAACTGTAAAGTGTCATTGAAATCTATTCATTTGTGTTACTTTCGCATTTATGAGGATATATTCAGTAGTGGATGTCATCTGTAGCATTGCTTTAACTCTGGTACACAAAGGAATTTTTCTCAAAGTACATCAAATTAATATAAAATCTATTTAATTAAATGCATCAAGGCTTCAAATATTCAAGAAGTAATAGGGAGAAATTCTTTGAAAGAAATATGAAATTTAATACCATATTAATAAAAATTCAATTTTTTTTTTTCTCTTTAACTCATGATATATCGAAATTAAGAAACTCATCCTAAAAGATTGTTTTAATGCTCTTGTGGAATAATATTTTTAAGAAAAATAAAATAGAACCTTCAATTCAATCTTTATTTAAAACTATGTTAATATTTCATGTAGTAATTATATTGAACAAATTAAAAGTAACGGGATTAACGATCAGAATAAATCTTAATCTTTTCCTTTATGTTTAATTTCTTTCAATTTTTTTTTCTATTATTGATTAATTTTTCATGATGAAAATAAGCTGTTATTTAAAATATTAAAAAAAATTGCTTTTTAAAGATTACAGCTTCAGGAATAACAATCAATGTGAATTTACTTTATTTCCTGATATTATAGCAGTTCTTTGGTTCTATATCTACTTAATTATAACAGGTACATGCATAATTAGCTCTTTCATTTATTTTTTAATTAATATTACCTTTTATGAACAAGAAAAGAGGAAATAACTCTCTTAACACTTTCCGTAATTAATGGTTACAATCTTTTATTTGGAGTCAAGGGAAATTTAATTAACGAATTTTCATAGATTTGTAAATTGTATAATAAATAAAATCATGCACAGAAGAGACATATTTAATCTTTAATCACGAATTTTGACTATGATTTTATATTCCATCTTTTGATAAAAAAAATGATCATCTTTCGTATTATACCTACTTTTTTGTAAAAAAAGTTTGGGTGTTGATTAGAACACATTGATTTCGTTTACTTGAAATTTCATTAATGTAGAGTATGTTATCAGGGTCACTTCACGAAAGTCTATGAAAAAATGGATTTTTCAATTTTTATTGAAACATAAAGTATTATTCTTTTTCTTTCTAATGCAATTTAAATTTTTGCTCTAGCTTAATTTGAAGTATTTTCAATATATTTTTTAAAAAGTTGTTTGCATCTGACAAACCCCAAAACCTTTGATTGCCACGCCCTCTCAAATCAAAACAGAAGACACGTGCTACTTTTCAGCCTTATCAAATGGTTTAAAAGAATTTATTTTGATTTTCAGCTTATTCAGGAAAGAAGTGAAGTTGCTATTGTTGTTTTCTGATGCCACCTGTCTGACGTAGTCAGATCGAGGCCCACGAAATTCATCGTGGCATGGGCAAGAGGTACACCTGTCGTTGGCCTTGAGCACCATACAGATGACAGTGCGATTTTAGCACGGCGAAATTCCCCGAAGGGACGATAGATGGCGACACGACCTCTATCTTCATCTCCACAATTTCTGCATGTAAACTGAAGGGGAGGGAAATATTCTCCAGTCCCTGCGCTCGTGATTAAGCCCACAAGACTACGGACCCACTGATTTAACGAGCACGTACTCTGTGTGTACTCGGAGGGTCTTTGTTGGCATCGAACCCAGGCCTTCCGGTCTGGAGACCGATGCTCTAACCACTAGGCTACCCACGGCCCAGAAGTGAAGTGAATAGCTGTAGATGTTTACTTACAGGCTATTTTTTAACGAATTTCTGCTATCGTGTGCAATAGTGTTTTCCATCAAAAACATTAATAAAACGTTTAAAAAACGTTTCTTAAACTCTGTTAAGTATTAAAATGTTTAAAAAACGAAAGAGTTTGGAAGGAAATGTACAAAATTCCAAACGTTCGTGAAATTAAATGTTAATAAGTCAGACAAGTTCAACATAAATAAATCAGATTTAAAATCAAAGTTAGGTAAGTTTAATAAAGAGTATGTTTTTTTTTAGATTCACATTTGAATGTTTCTGTGAAATTCCTGACATTGTACTGTTCTTTTGTGCTTTGAAACAACATTAATTACATAAAATTAATGTGAAACCAAGGTATTCACATAAATTTCGGTCGCCAAATGTAGGGTTTGGCTACAAAATTGTTAATATGTTGTGAATTTTGTGGTCTTATTCAATCATTTCTTAATACCAGGTTTACCAAAACAGTAGATACACAATCCAGTAGATACAAAACAGTAATCAAAAAAGATACACAATTATATGAAGTGAACCATAGGCTTTTTCATATGCAATGAGGTCTATTTAAAAAGAAGCAGTTGCAAAAATATTTTGCGGAGTTATGCATTTGTCACCTACACCATAGTGGTTTTACGGTTCCATGCATACATTAAATAATGCGACAAAGAAAGTAACTAAAGTGTCTATGGCTTTAGCTGCTGCCGAAACAATATCATTTAATAATGGATAGCCAAATGTACCAGTGGCTATCAATCGTACCTGGCTAAAAAGAAACTATACTTTTCTAAATGGTATTGTTACGGCAGTTAGTTTGGACACTGGGAAAGTTGTTGATGCTAAAATATTATCGCAGAAATGTACATGTAATTTTAACAGCAATGTACATAGCGATGAGTGTTCGGCAAGTTACATTGTAAATAGTAGGGAAATGGAAGTTAAAGAGGTGCACTTTTTTTTTGGTATCTCTCATCGCTCACAGACATTACACAATTTACGATGTACACAATATTTGGATGATATGGAGACTCTAAAGCATACAAAGCACTTTTAGAATCTATAGATATGTCAATATTGAAAAATTAGAATGTGTTGATCATGTTGAGAAAATGATGGGGACATGACTTAAGGCTTTAAATCAAAAGTAAAAGACCAAATGCTTAAAGACAAAATATCTCTAGGATGCCGTAATGGCTTGACAGATGCAGAAGTAAACAAATTGCAAAGACACTGTGTTTTGGCTATTCAAAATAACTCGGGAAAATTTGTCAACCATAAGGCAAGCTATTTGGGCTATAGTTTTTGGTAAAATGTTCACAGATTTGAATCTACGACACGATTTAGGCCCCATGAGATGTGAATTGTGGTGTAGAAATAATATGTCTACACTGAAAGGTTACACATACAAAAGCATAAACACGACTTGCCTATTGCAATTAGGAATTGCAACGTGGTACTCCACATATGAATTTTTTTACAGAAAACTAATCAAAACTTTGAAAAATGCTCCCATTAAAATAATAAAAACAATACAATGAATACACAAAAAACAATTCATGACTATACAACCAGCCAACTTTTTAAAAATAGTTCCATAAATTTGGTCATTTTTAACATTACGGAGATAGGGAAAATGCTGCGTTAAGTGACCCCCTTATGCTAAACGCTTAAAATTTGGTAATTTGAGCTAAACAAGCAATATAAAAAAATGTAAGTCAATTCCTACTTATAGATCAACAAAGAAAAATTTTATTTTAGCTACTTTTTATTAAATAGTAATATTAATTTTATTAATAGTATAGTTATTAATATAAATATGTATATATATATATACATGACATAATCACAACAATAAGTGGTAAATAATTTGACTCATTGTAATTAAAGTATCGTATTGTCCTCCAAAACAATATCTCGTGTACATAAAGTTTCAGTTCAACCGAACGCTTTAAAATGTGACAAAAACCCTTCTCAAGTTTTGACACAAGTCGCCAAAAATGATACCAACGTGACTGTATTTTTAATTCTTTAAATAATTAATTTTATTCAATTAATTTTTATTAATTATAATTAAATCATTGAATTGTCATCCAAAATAATCATGTAAATAAAATTTCAACTCAATTGAGTACTTTAAAATGTATTTTATTAACGATTAAACATTCCAACAAGATAAATAAATAAATATATATATTGAGAGTGTGAGCTAATAGTAGGAATTTAAAAATAGAAATGAACCTGAAATATATATGAGAAATTTAAAGTTTTATCAAATATATAATACGTATGTGTATATAGTATAATATATACAGTATATATATAAATATATGTAGTATATATATGCGCATATAGTATATTGTTACGTTGATCGAGGTTCGATGATTTTATGCAAATCAGCTAAAAAGTACAAGACAGTTCTTGAAGAGCGATGAAAATTTATTATCATAAATGAATCCACGAAATACAGAAGGCAGCAGCAATATTCACAGAATAAATCTTAGAAGGTATATACACATTCAACAGGACTCAGACACAATTATCAGTTTTTAAAATACACGTATGTCAACGATACAAGCACACAAGCACTGCCGAGCTAATCGCTAGTCAAAACAATGCTCACTCATCGCAGGTTCAAAAAGACTGACTCTCGTCCCGGCTAACATCTCAATTTATAGGCACGGCGTAAACTTCCAGAAAAATCCTGTTTGCGTCACGGAGCGTGAAATTAGTGTATGTCTCCACAAGTTTCTAGAAGAATCCAGATAGTCCCAAACTCACCTTCATGGTCCCCAATATCGCCTAAATGGTTGACAAAGTCGTCAAATTGGCCGTTAACTCAGTCACCAAAAAATTGTGCCAACTTGGCTCTATCACCAAGATTTCGCCAAGTTCTCATTAAATCGACACTATAGCCTAAGGGACGGCATTGCTTATGAATATTACGATTTTAGCATAAAATGAATATAACATAGAGTAATATAAATGCATTATACACATCCAAATACAATTTGTTTACACTATTTATACAAAATTCGTAACAATATTAATAGTATATAAATGCATCTACTATATTAATAGTTTATATACATATGCATTATAGTAATTGTACATATATTACATATGTACTGAATATATATATGAGTATATATACTCCATGACATGGAAAATGCAACAGACAGAGCCGCCAGAAAAAGATCTACAGTCGCAAGGTAGACCGAGCTGTTACCTTGTTATGTAAATATTTTGGAATACGCAGGTCGTCTTCACTCTATGAGTTTGCGAGAATCAATAAATGGTTAAAATCAGCAGGTACTGAAATAGTCATACCATTCTGCTTATAAATAGCATTAGTTCATGGAGCTGTTTATCGTCACGGATGATACTTGTTACACCATAGTTACTTGGAGATAGTTCCAGCTGAGACGAGCTTTATGAGAACTTAGATGATAGGACTATGAGTGTCAAGTTTATTTGTCCCTTATATCATAAAGGACAGACAATCTATATGTTCTTAGTTATTAATTTGATAAAAAGTTAGAAGAAGATAGAGTACCACGTTTAGAAAATGTCATTGTGATCAGAAGACGCATCTATATCAACTCATACACTGTTAACCTTTGAAGGTGGCAGAGTATGCATTCATTGACATATTTATAGTCTGCGGCTTGCTCTCGGAATACCCGTTGGAAAAACTGTCAACGATCCAACTGCATTAATTCTTTTTGTTTGCAATAGTGTCGTACTAGACCTATGTTCTGGAACGAATGGCACAAACTCATGCCTTCCAAGTATTGAGGGGGTCACTTCAAGCAGCATTTTCTCTATCTCCTTATTGTTAAAAATGACCAAGTTTAAGGAACGTTTTTAAATAATTGGCAGGTTGTATAGTTATGAATTTTTTTGTGTGTATTCATTGTATTGTTTTTTTTTAATGCGAGCATTTTTCAAAAATTTGACAAGTTTTTCTTAAAAATATTCAAGTCGCGTCAAAATTTTTAAAATGATGAAAATTCTTGTATATTTTAATCCATAAATAGTTTTTGAATAATATTTTTGACAAAATCTCATTAAAATATTTCTTTGTATAGCGTTAACACATGTGTAAAGTTTTAAGGATATAAAATAAGTAGTTTTTTGAAAAATGTTTATTTTGTGTTGAAATTTACATTTTTTAGAAATAGTGATTTAAAGTAAAAATTTACTATTAACTAATGCATAACAGAACTATAACTAGGATTACTGGTGTCATATGCAAGATCATCTTCTTACCTACATTTTAATTGTTTGTTTTTAATTCTAGCTTCTTTGGTTCATTGTAAAACTGACTATTCTGCTTTCTTAATACACACATGATGTACTTACTGCAACGTTAGACACTTGTAAAATCCAGGGGGTGAATGTTTAATGCATCTAAGGCTTTTAGTTTGGTAATGAAGCCTTGATTATATAAAGATATAGCTTTTCATGTACAATAGTCTTTAAAGTTCCCTATTGCACAAATCAGTTTTTGGAATTATACACCAATTAATATTTACGCTTTCACTAATATTTTGAGTTTTATCAAGCAAGCATCTAGATAAAAGTTCAAGACAAGATACCTCTAAATAATTTTTTTATGCAATTCCTAATTGCAATAGGTAAGTCGTGTTTATGCTTATATGTGTAACCTTTTAGTATGAACATATTATATCTACACCATGAGTCATCTCCCGCGTGGTATAAACCGTGTCGTAGATTCAAATATGAGGAGATTTTATCAAAAAATATAGCCCAAATAACTTGCCTTATGGCTGACAAGTTTCCCAAGTTGTTCCAAATAGCCAAAACATAGTATCTTTGCAATTTGTGTATTTCTGCCTCTATCAAGCCATTACGGCATCCTAGAGATTTTTTGTTTTCTGGATATTTCCTTTTAATTTTTATTTTAATGCCCTAAGTCATATCCCCATCCTTTTCTCAACATGACCAACACATTATAATTTTTCAATGTTGACTTATCTTTAAGGTTTAGATTCTAACACTGCTTCGTATGCTTTAGAGCAGCCTTTTCCCCAACCTTTTTATCGCCGTGGACCGGACAACGTTGGATAATTTTACAGCGGCACGCTGAAGGGGAGAACGTTGATTGTTTACATTTTAGACTGTTTTGATTTAATAATTTTAATTTAATCGTGACTAGAATAAAATATAGCTACACCAAAAAGTTATTTTAAAGTGATTTAACAAGGAATATGAAGTGGTTTTCATAAAAGTAACAAAAGCTCAAGAATTATATACCGCAGTAAATTAAATGGAAATAATTTAATGATTATCTTGTGCGCACCATTAATACTTGATCCACGGACTGGGGGTTGGAGACCACTGATTTACATTCCCCATAGAGTCCAAATAATGTGTATATCGTGCATTGTGTAACGCCTGTGAACAAGATACAAAAAAATATAGAAGTGCACCTCTCATTTCCCCTACTATTTGCAACCTAATTTTCCGAACACTCATCGCTATGTACATTGTTGCTAAAATTACATGAGCATATCCTCGATAATATTTCAGCATCAACAACTTTCTCAGTGCTACACTAACTGCCGTAACAACACCATTTAAAGAAATATGGTCCCTTTTTATGCCAGATACCATCGATATCTACCGGTACATTTGGACCTAACTTATTAAATGATATTGTTTCCGCAGCACCTAATGTCATAGATACTTTTGGCTACTTTCTCTGTCGCGTTATTTAATGTACGCATAATCTCGTAAAACCACTTTGATGTAAGGGACAAATTCATAACTCCGCAAAATATTTTCGTAACTGCTTCTTTTTTAATAGACCTCATAGCATATGAAAAAGCCTGGTGTTCACTTCATATAATTTTGTATATTTTTTGATTAACTACTGTTTTAGTAAACCTGGTATTAAGAAATGTTTGAATAAGACCATAAAAGTTACAGCATATATTAACAATTTTGTAGCCAAACCCTAGATTTTGGCAACCAAAATTTATGTGAATACCTTGTTTTTTTACATTTTATTTATTTAATTAATGTTGTTTTAAAGCACAAGAAAACAGTACAATGTCAGTCATTTCCCAAAAACACTCAAATAAATCTAAAAAATAAACATATTCTTTGTTAAACTTACCTAACCTTGTTTAAGGCTACACGAAACCCTTTTTCAAAAAAAAATAAATAAAATAAAATGGAGACAGTTAGAGTAAAAATAATTCATGTTTCATTTTTAGATTATGATAATAAGCTGATTCTGTAAGCAAACAGTGAGTATGACCAGCCATTAGTTTAAGATTTTAAAAAATAACGAATTTCTGAAGTTTTTTCAAACTTTTATAAAACACTCAATTTTTTTTTAAATATCTAAGTTATTTATATTTCTTAGGTTATTGCAAACAAAAGTTAGTATGGATTTCAAAATCTATTCCTTTGATGATTTTTAATAATTATTTTTCTAGAAAAACCTGGAAAAAACACGAAATATTTTAAACTATCAACTCTAACATTTTTTTAGAAAAATAACTAGGGATCTCAGCCCTAAGTCCATACTAACTTTTATATAACATACGTTTGGGAGTATATAAAAAAATTCAAGGATCAATCTCGAACAGGAAAAAGCCTTAGGGATTAGAAAACATACCTCCAAAATTGAAAGTCTGAGAAAAAAGTCATAAAACAAAAACTTATATTGACCCCATAAAGCTCTAATTTTAATAAGTGATTTTTCAATATATCCAATATATGTTCTGCGTTAAAACACTATTTTAATTAAATATGTGACTGAAAATATAATATTTTAAATTCAAATTATATTTTTGCATAATATTGATAGCATTTGTTAAGAGGTCATTTTATCAGATTTATCTTAACCTAATATTTCACAAAAGTTTTGACACACAAAGCATTTATGTACAAAATAATAATGATGCTAACTTAAGCTAAAAATAGTCAGCTTTGCTCATAAAATTTAACTTTTTTCAGTTTTAAATTATGACAGTTTAGGAAGTTTTAGCTCTTGTCATACGACTTAAAAATACTAAAATATAGCACTACAATATGTTTAGTATAATGTAGTTTGGTATATATATATATATATATATATATATATATATATATATATATATATATATATATATATATATATATATATATATATATATATATATATATATATATATATACATATATATATATATACAGACACACATCAACGAAATATTCAGTTATATCCTGCAACATTTGAATTCAGAATACTTGTATTCGGAAGTTTAATTGCAGAATCAGCAGAGGACTGATATTTAGATGCACCATTTTCAGTAGTACTCCATCTCTTCGAAAAATTGTTTCTCACAGCCACCTGAGAACGCATTTTCCACGGTATTTTGTCTACAGAACAAAATTAATGACAAAGCGTTTAAGTTATATAAACTATTTTTAAAGCGAAAATTGTCTGTGAGATTAATCTTAATTAATTAATTATGAGAACTGAACAAACTCAAAACATAATCAAGCAGAAAAGATTTTAGTAATGAAAATTGGAATTAATAACCATTTCAAACTAAAAGCTCGAAAATATTTTAATTAATTCAATTTAAAAGTTAAAAAATGCCTTAAAATGAAACTGAAACCAAACCCATAGCTTATAAAACTTCAAATATCTTAAAAACTAATTAGCTAACAGATCTGAAATTTCGTGGCAGGCTTCTCAATGATATGGCCACTAGAAAACGCAAAAAAAAAACTATTTTCGGTAAAAATGAAATTTTTAGGGTACTGTATAGACATAAAATCTGAATTATTTATTTTGAAATTGTCTGACCGATATGTAACATTTAATTCCGCGAAAGCTTGTGTTTTTGAACATTATTTTCCAAACTTTCGTTTTTTAAACGTATTATTATTAAACCGAGGTATATTCCTAAACATTTTTTGATGGAAAAAACTATTCCACACATAAGAAGAAAATTCGTTATATTTAACGAGGTAAAAAACAGCCTTGAGTAACCAGAAAGTAAGCAAACAGCTACAACTGTCCACTTCACTTCTTTTCTGATTAAGTTGTGGATCAAAATAAATTCTTTTAATCAATTTAAACTATTTGATAAGGCTGAAAAGCCGCATGTGTCTTCTGTTTTGATTTGAAAGAGGCGTGACAATCAGCTGTTTTGGGGTTTGACAGGTGTAAACAACTTTTTTTTAAAAAAAATATTAAAAATACTTCTATTTCAGCTAGAACAAAAATTTAAATTGCATTAGAAAGAAAAAGAGTGATATTTAATTTTTCAATCAAAATTAAATTATCGATTTTTTCTTCGATTTTCGTGAAGTGACCGTCTTAGCGTCTGCTTCAATAAAAAAAGTTGTCGTGTACGAGTATGGAGTTGAAGTGTAACAGTTTCAGTTTAAACAACAAGTGCGAGACTCACCACCACAATACGGTTTCAAAGGTTTTAAATATCATCACGTAAGACGTCTTGTCCCCAATGGTGCTTATTAGTGGTAATATGGTTACTCATGGCTATGCAGAGAACGTTATGCAACGTTCACGCATTAGATCTGCAGCGCATTAGATCTGCAGCACACATTATTTCATCACATCGGGATGCATCATCAAGCAAATTGATCTTCATTTACATCTTATTCAACTGTTGAACTCAGAAGATAAAATGGTAGAAAGCATTTTGTGTAGTCACACATCTCTCTTGGGCCATAATTCGTAATAAGTCAGATAGTATTGTTTTATTATAAGTGTGCCTTTTTTTTATGTTTTTACAAGTTCCTAATTCTAATAATTAGTACCTTGTACACTTTCGCTATTGTCACACCCTCTACAGCTCTTACCTCCTTGATTTTTCACTCACTGATAGAATGCACAATACAATACCATTCGCCTTGTCGTACGGAAGTGTCTCTTATCATAAAATACGTTAGTTATTGTTGATACTGGTTACTTCATGTTGATAATAATAAATCTATGTTTGCATTCAAAAATATAATTTTCTATCCCAAATGAAAGTTATCGTCGTTATTTTTGCTGGCCTACTCCCGCATATAGGCTTGCAGCCTGTTATTTAAACTAATTTCTCCATGCTACTCTAATTTTCTTTTTTTTTTTTTTATTTATTTTCCTAGAAGGTGCAGTCGATTATTTTGTATTTTTGGTTATTATTTAATACAGTAAATATATATATATATATATATATATTATATGTATATTATATATATATTTTATGATTTTCTTTTCGCAAATATTTTCTTCCCAATAAAATAATACTAACATTTTAACAAGATTTTCATATTTTCTAAGTAAAATTCAAAATAGGTTTTTTGAAGTATTTTTGTGCAATTTCTTCCTAGTGTGCTTTCCTATTGCAATTACTTTGGTGGGTTCTCATTCGTTAGTTTGTTTCTTGTTTTGTTGTTTAAAATTTTTATCTTTTATATTTTTCTTTCAATTTTTATACTGCTCACTTGTAATCTGAGTTGTATTCTGTTATTCCTATAATATTTGGGCCTAATAGTTTTTGGAAATCATCTGTAGTATTACTTATACTTTTTTATTCAATATTTCAGATATAGGCAAATATAGAGGAATATCGAATCTTTAAAATTTTATCACTGACGTTGCTAGCCTTGAATGGACCCTGCATCAAAACTCCTTGTAGCCCTCTTCTTCCAATAATAAAACTTATATGAAAGCGTCAAAATTTTACAATTGGGTCCCTTGTAGCTCGGCGGCCCCGTATCATTGATACAGCTATTACGGTGGTAGCTACGCCCCTGAATTTTATTTAATTTTAAACTCTTAGTTCTAAAGTATAAGTGTTTGGTTGCATTTTAATTATGGCATATACTGTATTTTACTTCTATATATTGCTTAACTTTTAGGATTTTAGAAATTCAATAGATGATACGAAGCTTAATTTTAGTACATCAAAAGTGTAATCTCTTATAAAATAGAAGTTATACACAGTCATTTCATAACAATAACTTTCCTCTCACAGTTAATTCGTTTGTTATCCCTAAATACACAATCCATGTTAAATATAAGTCATGTAGACTAGTATGAAGTTACACCAAGAAAAAACACTTCGTATTTGAGATCTTCTCGAGGGAAAACATTGATCCTCCTAAATCAGCTACCTATGTGTCTTCTTTTGCAATGAGCCTTGGATGTTATCCAATGGCTTAAGACGTGATCTTATTGAGAAGAAAATCGTTCCTTTGGGACAACTATTATTTGATGAAATTTTTACTGCTTCGTAAGAACCTGTCATTGGGTCAACTCTCATTATTTGATTCTATATGTCTTTTCTTCCTAACATAATTGTATAAACAGAAGTTGAAACGTTGAGTTATTTGGAAACTTCTATTTTTAAATCGGTTTGCATTGCAAGTATCAAATGTATTTTATTCCATTTCCATTTTAACATTTAGGTAAGAATTGTGGTATATTTGTAAAAGATATGGACCTGTTACATTTTTGTTTCTCAGAATAGAACAAAAATAACATGGTGAAACAAAACAATATATTGAAATACATAAATGTAAGTGATATTCATATTCAGGTTGTCACGTGGGTAGCCTAGTGGTTAAAGCATCAGACTCCAGACTGGAAAGCCTGGGTTCAATGCCACCAAATACCCTCCGAGAGCACGCGGAGTATGTGCGCGTTAAATCAATAGGTTAGAAAGTCTTTTATGCGGTTGCAGCAGAAACCACGGGTTCAGGAGGCTAGAGAATTCTTTTTCCTCCACTCCAGTTTCATGTTTAAGTTATGGAGGTGGAGATAGGTGGTATCACCATCTATCGTGTAGAAGTCCAACCTGTCTCAGACTCTGGCAACTTTCATTCCTTCACTTCGGGAAGGATACGAAAACAACAACAACAACCTTGAGGCCACTAGTGAAGTTTAACACACCAAATGATTAGCCATTGTTATAAAAATAGCTACGTTCATTGATTCATCAAATTTCTATCAAGCAATGTTATAAACCGAGCAAGTATTTAAATTTAATAGCTAGCTTAAATTTCTGAGGCAAGTAATTATGCACTTAAATGCGTGTAAACAGATGTAACTGCACTCTTCTCGCTCAGGTGGTCAACTGGACATCCTGGACAAAAGCTTCTTTTCAAGGCTTCCGATAGGCTGCTAATAAAGTGAAATTCACGAAGCGACTAAGGACTGACTCTGTAAATCACTATTATAGAGTTTAAATATCACTCAAATTAGAATAGAATAGGGTTCTCACTACGGAAGGCGGTTTTAAGACTACACGGTACCCTTTTTCAAAAAAATTTTTGGAGACAGTAATATTAAAAGTAATTTCTGTATTGTTTTCAGACTACATTATTAAACTGCTTACTGAAACTGATACTGAAAATAAAATGTATCTATTTAACATGCCCTTATTTTAAAATGTTTTTAAAAATTTAAAAATTTTGAAGTTTTTTCAACTTTTATAAAATACACAATTTTTGAAATTTTTTCATTATTTTGAGTGGTTTATATTTCTAATATTATTGTAAACAAAAGTTAGTATGATTTTGAAACTCTGTTTCTTTGTTGAGTTTTAATAATTATTTTTCTAGCAAAACCTCGAAAAAACATGAAAATTTTGAAAATATTAACTTAAACATTTTAAAAAAATAACTAGAGATCCCAGACCTAAATCCATACTAACGTTAGTAGAATACATATATTCTAAGTATCTATAAAAAATTCAAGACTGTGTCTTGAATAGAAAAAAAGCTTTAGGATTAGAAGACACATCTCCAAAAATAAAACTCTGAGAAAAATGAATTTAAAGTTTGTAAAGGCATAAAACAAAAACTAATAGTGCTTGCAAGGCTCTAAATTTCAAGTATATTATTTTACTACTTATATAATATATGAAGACACTACATTAATTCAATATGATTGAAAATACTTTTACTTATTCAAAATATGTTTTTGCAAAATATCGATACAGCATTTGTTACCATGAGATTATTCAGGTTAAAATTAACATAATAATTTCTCAAAAGTTTTAAAATACAATGCACTCTTATAAAGAATAATAATGATATAAATAAAAGTTTGAAAAAAAGTTAAAAACCACCAGATTTGTACATAGGACGTAATTTTTTTTCAATTTTAAGTCGATGCAATTTAGAAAGTTTTATTTTTTGCTGCGCGACTTTAAAATTAGCAGATTTTATTTTCTTTCTGAAATAGTTTCTCCTATGATCAGTAATGAAGGCTAAATGTTCAGACGATGAACTTTTTGCAAGGCAATTAACATCCTGAAATGTTTTTAGAGCTTTTAATGTTCCAACATTAAATTCAGATATTGCACTCGACACGGTAATCAGCACACGACTCCTAAAAGCCGAATTTTCTTTCGAACATCTGTTCCATATAATCGAATGCAATGCTTCATTAGAATTTTGAGTTAGATTCTGACACACCTGCTTAATAATTCAGATGAAGCTAATATTTGATAAATTGGCAAGAATTTGGGTAAATATTCCTCATTGATTGGTGTTTTTACCCAATCTTTGTGAAAACCTGGTTTCTTACCACGTGCCAATGATGATTGGTAAAAGGTAAAAACACCATGAGTCTATAAAAGAAGTGCACTTTTTATGCTGTGGCTTCTGGTCTGTAGACATGCAATGAAATAGGGTATTATAAATTGCAGTTTTCATCGCCTCTACACCACCTTTATTTTTGCATATGGCATTAGTGTAGTATCTAGTTAGTTTTTTTATTGTATCTTCTTTCAAACTACCGTGTTTCTTTTCTCCCAAAGTTACACCTTTCACTTGCCAATCTTTAACTGTCTGCCTCAAAGCTGTTCCCAACATTTTTCTTACGTGGTTGATACATTTTTCTTTTTTAATTTGTGTCTCACTTCCATACACATTCCTTTCTTTTAATTCTAAGAAAGACTTAGAATCCGCATCAGAGAGCAAGGTTGTGTACCGGAAGCCAATGCTGTCAGATCTGTCCCATAATTTTACAGCTGCTTTTACTTCCATTGCACCAGATAACCCAACATGGGTTGAACTACAAACATCCTGATGTCCTTCATACCAAATACGAAATTCAGCACTGTCTTCTTCAAGTGCAAATTGTGTTTGCTCACATTCTCTACACCGTTTTGACATCACTTCGTAGTCTATCATGAAGCCAGTCATCAAGTCGATAACACATCCTACTTCGATATTTGATGTATGTCCTCTTGTCAACCAGCTTCCATCGTATGACACTCCAATATCGACGATATCTTTATCATTCTTTGAGCCATACATTCTTTGACTCTGACATTTTTACCAATATCATTCTACAGCTGATTTGACCCAACGAGATGTCCATTCAGAACTCTTGCCTTATAGGAATTAAAGTTTCAGTAGAGATTACGCTTAAATTCATGTGCATGCAGAATTTTTCCAACGCTGAGTAGCCAAGTCCCAAACTTAATATACCTTAAACTTTCTCATATTTACATCAAATGGATCATTAGAAAATTTATTCTTGGAAAACATTTGATATTTGATGCAATTTAGTATCAACCAACTTTTTTGAAGAACATATTTCCCTTTGAGTTTGGTCACAATGAACGCATACAACATTCATTTTATATGCAAATTCATTTCTTTGACCAAAGCAAAATTTTATAGAAGCAGTATGACAAATATTGCATAAGTGATTTGTAAACAAATTACTTAAGCATTCAGTATCCACTATTGTGTAATTTGGAACATCACTGAAATGTTTACTTTTTCTTGTAGTATTCGTTTTTAAAACATTTGTATTTTGAATTCTTGTAGTTATATCAGCTAATAGCTGTTTATTAAAATTGTCATTTTTAAAAGTACTCCATCGCTTAAAAATATTGCTTCTCTTCGCAAGGTGCGAAAGTTTTGGCCTTGACATTTTCTTAAAAGAATAAACTTACCTTAAATAAAGTTAAAAAGCTTTTAAGTTATATAAATTATATGCTTATATTTGCAGAATAAATATTGGTCTTGAGAAAGACTTTTTTTTTAAAATCAAGTTTAGTTAAGTAACATTAATTACACAAAAAACTCAAAATATAAACAAGCTAAAACAATTTTAGTAGTAAAAGTTGAAATTAATAACCACTTCTCTGCAAGTATCGATTTTTTAATAAAATATTAATTAAATTTAAAAATGGAGAAATGTTTTAAAATGAAACCAAAATTAACCACGCCCCCTCAGCTGTCGAATTAAAAACAATCAGCAATATAAGGAATAATTAATATATACTACTTATATATACATGCAGTAGTGATGCTACTTAAATAACGATTATTAAAGGAGTAGTATTTATAAATCAAATCGTTGCTTGCATACTCAAAAATATCAATAGACAGTGATATTAGTTACCTACCACTCTCTCCCTGCTTCTCCTGCTCATCTTCTGGACTGCTCTGGCATTTCTCTGCGACAGTTGTATAAAGAGCAAGACCTGGTGTGTGACAATAATATGTGAAAAGGTCAAATGGACTTGGTGTAGGCTTTCCTGCTCCAAGGGGATTGCAAACAACAGCAATACTATGAGTAAGGTATTTTATTTCCTTACTTGTTGCTGTGTCCGATAGATTATATTCGCTTACAAAAAATTCAATATTCAAGACGGAATATCTCCTGGATATAAATATGTAACAAGTCCTGTGTTTACCCTATCGCTTTTTTATTCAAAAATTTTCAAAAAAAAAATTAGTTTTCAAATAAGAAAAAACTAGGAAACTCAACTTCAAAAGATGAACCTTTTCGTAATGCAAATTGTAAGCAAAAATAATTATGATCGGAAATCAAAATACCATGTAATATTTGAACAGCGGAGAGAGTTCCTTTTCTACATTATGAATCAGACTCTCATCTAGCCGAAGAAATACATGGCATTTTTCATGATATAAAATAAATTGAAGTAGACTAAAGAAAAACTTACAGTCTGAGAATTCTTAATCTAACTTCTTTGTTTTAATTATCTTTCTACTTCATCCTCAGTAAGTCAACCCACCCATTATAGCTCTTAACGGTATTGATAGTAGTTCGAACTTATCCCACTTGCTCACTTTCGGGTTATAGATTTATATAAGCTAATAATTTTTCAGTGAAAACTACATTCGTTGGTACAGAGCAGGGGTCGACAACTTATGGCACGTGGCACAATTTTCAGTGGCACTCTGCCCTTCTGTACAAATTTGTCCATTTTTGAGTGGATGGAAGTTGATAAATTTGTAATGAACCTTATTTGTCAAACATATCCAGAATTCTGGACATTTAAGAAATAATGAAACAATCTGAAAGAAATCTCTTTGACTGAAAAGAGAAAATTGCATGCACTCTCTCTGCTTTCCGCTTTTGGTTCTATATATAAAGAGTGTTTTTTTCCAAGTATAGAAGTTTAAGTTGGTATTACTTTCCAAGATGGCTACCAAATTAACAGTTGTCAAGTAATTTATTCTCATTTTGGTTTGGCAATTCATCATGAATAGACTCACGCCTGAACAACGCTTTTAGATTCGTTGAATGGCCCAAAACGAGATTGCCGTTGTTCCCGATATTCATAAGCGAATTTTGCTTAACGATGAAGCGCACTTCTGGTTGAATGGCTACGTCAGCAAACAAAACTGCCGCATTTGGAGTGATGCTAATCCACAAGTGTATGTCGAAACACCGTTACATCCAGAAAAACTGACTGTTTGGTGCGCTTTATAGGCTCGTGGAATCATTGGTCCGTACTTCAAAAACGATGAAGGCCACAACGTTACAGTCAATGGTGGTCGGTATAGAGCCATGATTACTAACTTTTTCATTCCTGAATTGAACAAGCATGATGTCCAGGAGCTGTGGTTCCAACAAGACGGCACAACATGTCACACAGCTCGTGCCCCAATCGATTTATTGAAAGACACGTTTGGTGACCGCCTAATTTCACGTTTTGGACCTGTGAATTGGCCTCCAAGATCTTGTGATTTAACACCGCTAGACTATTTATTGTGGGGCTATTTAAAGTCATTGGTCTATGCGGATAAGCCACAAACGCTTGACCATTGGAAGACAACATTACTCGTGTTATTGCCGCTATACGGCCACAAATGTTGGAAAAAGTCATCGAAAATTGGACGTCCAGATTGGACTACATCGGAGCCAGCCGTGGCAGTCCTATGCCAGAAATCATATCTTAAATGTAATGCCACAAGATTATCTTTCGAATAAAAAAAATTCATGTCAATCGAATTGTCATCGTTGTTTTATTGCAATTTAAAGTTCTATAACTCTAAAAAAACACCCTTTATAAGTAAAATATCTTTCCTCACATAAAAAATATTTCGAATCCGTAAAGAAATTATTTAACAATTGAATGCTCAGAGTTGTATTAAATTGAAAGTCATAAATTATGTCCCTGATTTTGCGATATGAAAGTAGAGCGGTGTGGGCTCGCATGAAAATTATTATTTAACTTTTATGAAAAGAAAAATCACATTTCATTTTATCTATTTCTTCTATTTTTAAACATAAATATGTTTAAAAATACATAAAAGATGTACAATTTTAAATTTTTAAATTTTTGTTGAGGAAATAGTTATATTCTTTACTGTTTATTTTTATGTTAAGAAATGTCTTTAAATGATGCGAGAATTATATAAATATAACTATAAGCCAACATACATTATTGATCTCAATTATTGATTCAAAAAGATCCTACTGTGTGGCACGCTGAATCATATTGGTAGATTGGTTTGGCACGCCATTGATAAAAGGTTACCAACCCCTGGGGTAGAGAAAACAATATACATAATTCGTAAATCCTACTTCATTAATTTTTTGCTTGTGGTTTTGATTCATTCAATTGTGACAGATTTCCTCACACTTCAATTGGGTTTATCGATCCATAATCTGTAATTGATATTTTCTCCTGAAAACTCTGCAAATGAAATGGAATCTCTTTTATCAATTGCATTATACTTCATGGATTAAAATTATAAACGGCTCTTACTACAATGTTTTAGGAACAGAATATTAATAAATAGCTTCTAATTAATGATAACATGATTGAAAATTATATGAATTAGTGATTCTCTCGCTTTATCAATCAACTCATACCATGGCTAACTACTAACAGTATTATTCGTGTTCTTCTATTAGTTTTCAGAGCTGTGAGTATGTAATATACAATTTAAGAGGTCTCAGGGGTGTTAAATTTCTCTAGAGGTCTGAAAATATAAGCAATTTTGAAACAGGTATAATTCTTTTAAATTTAAACTAAATGATTCCACTGTTTTACACATTATTTCTAACAGAATGGTGCTTCAGAAAAGTATAAAATGTTTAAAATATAATAATAATTTTGAAAGTCATAAGCATATGAAAATTCTATAACAAATGTTAAGTATTCTTTGCGTTGCACACGCTATTTTCTAAAATAGTAGCCTCGGATGTATAAAACTTTGTAGATTTATAAAATACATCATACTCTTGAAACACTACCTAATTTTAGTATTATATATCTTTTGTATTTCAAAATAGTTGTAAATTATTGCAATTTTTTAAATATTTTCTTTAAAAGTGTATTTTCTTTATTTATTAAAATATGTAAACTATTATTCTATATATATAAAAATAGCTACAGTGTAATAAAAATGCATTTAACTTTATAAATCAACTTATAGCTACTAATAAAAGCACTATTTTAGAAAATAACATGCGCGACGTAAAACTCAATAAATATTTTTTATAGAAAATTTTCTTTGTTTCATATGTTTATAATTTTTAAAATTATGATTATAATTTAAACATTTTATACTTTTCTAAGGCCCCATTTCTTTATAAATAATGAGTAAAAGATTGAATTTTTTAATTTAAATTTAAAAGAATTATACCTGTTTGAAATTTGTTAGTATTTTCAGACCTCTAGAGAAATTTAACACCCCTGGGACTTCTTTATCATTTATAAGCTTGAAGATATTTATTGTATTAATAGCCCTTGATGTAAAATTCTCATTTAAAAAAGCATTTTTGCTGGTATTACTCGTAATTTTCAAAACAATAGTTCTTTTTAGAATTTTTATCCTGCTTTTATTAAAAATGACTTCTTTTGATTTTAAAAGAAAAAATACTTTGAAATTAATTCCATAAATACGCCTAACGTGCCTAAAATCATAGTATACTTCTCAAAATTGTCTTGGTCTTCCTTTTCGGGTAGACGACAAGTAAATTCTGGTCTTTTTTATTCTACTTTTAAGTAAATAAATGTTGTTGAGGTACCCAATATGACATTCGTTTTGTGACCTTTTCGCGTTACACATCTGGAAATTTGGCTTCTTTCTGTGGAAAGGATAGCCTCGTTCCCATACACACATGCACCACACTAAATATTGCGGGGTCTTGTGTTCTGTTATCGCCCCAATAACCACGTTAGAAAAACTCCGAGTGTAATTCGAGGTGCCAAAAAGAAATCGCCTCCATCCCAAGACCATGGAAGGCAGAAGTATTCGACGACGTTCGGAACCGTGATTTAAAAAAAACACATAAATGGATAATTTTCATGATATTCAGTGTCACTCAGATTAGAATACATGCATAAAATTGTTTTAAGGACATTTTGACAAAAAATTATTTAAATATAATATTTTAGCAAAAAATTAACTTAGAATAACCTTTTTTTCCAAATGTTCTCCTTTTGTGAAAAATGCTTCTATTATAATAATATTTTGCTTGTATATAGCTCAGACCTTTCTACAGAGGCTCAGGTAGAATTTTTGAAAATTTCACATTATTTTCAGAGTTACCACAAATTGAAATAATTATTCGTTTTTTTTTCATTAAATTGCTCCCCTCTGATGTCGTAAAATATGAATAAACCCACTTCTAAGTTATATACTTCAAAAATTCTAGTTGAGCCTCGGTAGAGAGGTCTGAGCTATATACAGGCAAAATATTATTATAATACAAGCATTTTTCACAAAAGGAGAACATTTGGAAAAAAGATTATTCTAAGTTAATGTTTTGCCAAAATATTATAGTTAAAAAAATGTTTTTCGTCAAAATGTTCTTAAAACAACGTTATTCATATATTCTAATCTAAATGACACTAAATATCATGAAAATTATACATTTATGCGCTTTTGAAATCCACGCTTCCGAACGTAGTCGGATACCTTAAACGTTATGTATGTACTGTAATTAATAACTGTAACATAAATAAACCAAATATTTAATTTCCTAATTCTTACGCTACCATTAATTTCTCAAATGTCACATTTTTCAACCATTCATTGAAAGATTAAAGAAGGGGATTGTAGAATTATCTCGCAAAGTTCTTTTTTTCTGAAACCAAAATTATATTGTTACTTAATAGTTATTTAGTTTTACATATAAACATATTTCATTAATTTGATTTGTAACTTAATGCAATACTTTGAAAAAAATGTTATACAAGCAACTAAAGCGATTTTCTTGTTGTAAGAATATGTATCTGCCCCTTAAGGTAAAATAATATATATGTGAAAAAAAATCATATTTATTTTATCTCTTCTTCAGTAAAAGTAGAATTATAATTTGATAGCTAAATTAGTCAGAGAGAAAAAATATTATGTGTAGCAATTAATTCTGCATGAATTAATTCATCATTTATTTTAATAAGATCGATGACATTTACCGGAATTCAGTTTAAAGAACCAATTTTTTTTTTGAATAAACATTTTTTTCAGATGCTCTCTAGAAATCAATGTTTTTCTGATGAAGTGTCTTTTAACCTATGAGTTTAGTCCACACTAAATGGACATGAAAATTAACTAGTTATTTTTCATACTACTTTAGATGTTTGGTATTTATTTGTATACACTGTATTTTTAATTTGCTAGTACACATTAGTTTTACTTCAGTCTTTTGAAAAAAATCTAATTTAATTGAAGGATTTTAATTGTTTATTATATTTATTTTAAGTCTGTATTTCTTGATGTATTTTATTATCGTTATTTATTAATTAATTAAAAATTAAATGTTGTTTTTATATGACTTTTTAAATAAAGTAATTCAAGTTGTTAGGTTTACCAACAATATCAGAAGTCCTGAAAAAGTTCTCATTGGACACCAAGTCTTTCATACCTGGAGCTCAAACGTTCCTCAAAATTAGAATTTAATGAAATAATCAATAACGAGAGAGAGAGCATAATGCGCATGTGATTCTACTGGAACCAGTGCAGGACGCTCTGTACGTCCCGAAAACACCAAATTAGAAATCTTCTCGAACCCTCCCAAAAAAAGAACCAGCAGCTGAGATCAAAGCCAAAATTATTGATTCATACTCAAAAGACTACGTTTTTGCTTTCACTGATGAATCTTCAGATGAGACTTTACAAAATGGACGTGATGGTATCAATTTCATTTTTTACTGGGTAACCAAACAAAGTAATTCAAAGTAGGCGCAGGAAAAATCTCATCTACAACTCCTCTGAGCTCCAAGCCATTCATATAGCATTTAACAAATATTTAAATCTTCAAGGTGCAGAGAAATCTGAAAGAATGATCATATTCAAAGTGACTCCATAGCTGTATTTTAAGAGATTCATAAATGGGACTCAATGCTTGTCCTGTAAATTAAGGTGACGAAACGTCCTCCTTTTATAGGTTCTGTCCTTTTTGTCCTCATTTTCAATATTTTAAAATTGATCTGTTAATATCGATTTTCAGAGATGTACCAAACATGTTTCCAAAATTTTGAAGAATGGTTTGAAACACATATTACAGGAAATAACAGTTTTCAATGGTGTTTTTTGACTTCATCACAAATAAATTGGGCAGATATAGAAAACTGTGTTGAGTTTTTATCAAAAGAAATACCTAATATTAAAATCTTTGACAATGGTTTGTTTGATGAAATTGGAAGAATGAATGTACATTTAAATTATAATAAATTGAAACAAATTGAGCATCAACTTGCTGAAATTGATAAAAGATGTGTAGATATACACTCAGGAACATTGAAAATAGCGACCCAAGAAGGAAGCTAAGTACAATCGCAAACTTTGCAAATAACTACAGTGTAATGTGATATGCAAATGATCCAAGTTTTGTGTCAATACGCATGCTCATACACACGCCGAGGTGGTGCTACAATCAGGAAGAGGGTGCTATATAAGCCAGCGCAAATTCGAAGGTTCATAAACGTGACGATTACTCGCCGAATGTAGGAAGACTTTGGTAAGCGAAACATGCCAGGTAAACGTTCTAGAAGACATTTCTCACAGTTAAGCGATTCTCAGAGAGGCCTGATCATTGGGATGAAAACTGCAGGCTGGTCGACGCGCCGTGTTGCTGGCCAGGGGGATCATTTGGAGTGTGCCGTTAGAAATTGTTGGGAGCAGTGGACACGAGAAAATACCCACGCGTGGAAAACCGGGTCTGGAGCGACCAGGAAGACCACGAGGAGAGAGGAACGAAGGATCTTGTGGCAAGCACTTGTGGATCCCACAGTGGCTCGTTCAACAATAGGAGCAGACGTAGGCGTAGCAGTTGTTCCACAAACAATTTCCAGACACCTTACAGAAGCAAATCTTAAATCCAAGCGCCCTTTCCGTGCACTCCCTTTAACACCGGAACATCGGCAACTGCGTCTACAATGGTGCCAAGCCAGATCAATGTGGAATGTCACAGATTGGCAAAAGGTTGTGTTTAGTGATGAATCCCGGTTTATTTTGGGGACAGATGATAACCGTGTACGGGTGCGGAGGCGCCCTAGTGAGTGGTTCAATTTCCCCCACACTGTTCTACGTCACACTGCCCGCACAGCTGGTGTAATGGTTTGGGAGGGGGGGGGCATAGCCTATGATAGCCAGTCCACTTTAATTGTGATGCGTGGAACCTTAACGGGCCAACGTTACGTTGATGATATTATTTGACCCCATGTAGGATCTTTCCTAAATGGTCTCCCAGGGGCAATTTTCCAGCAAGATAATGCTCGTCCGCATACAGCAAAAGTTGCTCAAGACTTCCTACATCATTTTCAGACTCTTCCATGGCCGACCCGCTGCCCTTTATTTGTCTCCTGTAGTGCACGAGAGGGATCAGCTAAAACAGCAGATTCCATCGTGTCACTCTGTACATGATTTAGAGTTGACTGTTCAAGATTTGTGGGCCCATCTGCCTCAGGACAACATAAGGTGTCTAATTAACTCAATCCCGGACCGTGTGGCGGCATGTATTGCAGCTGGAGGTGGTTCAACGCGCTATTGAAGTTGCCCAGTATTTGTGTCGTTGCACACCCAGTATTCGTTTAATTGTCTTGTTTTTGAGATCAAGTGAATCTCTTATCTGTGGCATTATGTGTATTAAATTTCATTTCATTCCGATGCTTTCTTCTAGGGTTGCTATTTTCAATGTTCCTGAGTGTACTTAACCAGATCAAAAATGAACACATTCCATATAACCATTTAGTTATTCTTTTTGAATTTACGTTGTGCGTCCCTGGAACTAATGCAGCAGTTTTGAAAGAGTTCTTTTTTCAGTTGGTAATGATTTTCGTGAAGTAACTAGGGAGAAAACATACATAATTGAATGTTAATATTTTAACTACAGTGAAATTCAGTGCGAAGGATATTTTTGCCGAACTTTCCGATACATCAAAAAAAATGACATGTTGACAAAAAAAATTCATTCAATGGGAAAAATACCTGTTTAAGATAATAATTTAAAAGAACGTAAGTGTATTTAGCGTATTTTTGTTTGAATTAATAAAACGTTTCATATATTTATGTTGTAATTTTTTCTGAAATTTTTCGTCTTCCTTTTAATTGTAAAAAAATGGTCACCTGATTAATATACACAATGTTCTGTACAAAATTCACAGGTTAATTAAGAAATACATCATGCAATGGGTACCCCTCCATGTTGCAACTGACGAAAATGAGAAAGCTAAAGAAGCTAAAAAATGATAAACTACCCTTTGTAGTCATATTGAACGATATAAATTAAATGATTTAAAAATCCAATGATGGTCTATATTCAAAGACAAAACTGTGAAGTTTAAATACCAAATTTCTGAACTACTCATCACAAACAGGACTTTAGCAAATACCATAACCAGACTCAGAACAAAGCACCTGAAAGGGAGGAAAATCCACAAAGATGGGACAAGATAGTACCTGCAATGTAGGAACTGCCCTGCCACAGAACTGGCCACTGACCACTTGTTGCCCTGTCCTGCCAATATGGGTATCTTAGAGTGAATTAGTGAATGTCTTCAGAACGATTTGTATTCAGACAACTGTCTGGACATTGCCGAAGTGCTGCATAATATACCTAATGTCCAATATGAAAATAACTTTCTATTTTCATAATCACGACAACCAAACAAATGAAGTAATAATTTGAGTATAATAAAGAGTTATTTTTGCTAGTGAATGTTATATTTCATTCAACTTTAAAGAAGTACTACATTTGCTAATAGGGTTTTAAGAGTATTTTCACATTTATTGCAATTTTACATTTTATGATAGAATCGGTATACAACTAAAAATTCTTTTAGATTAATAAGTTTTTATTTATCTAAAAGGTTCTTCATTAATATTTAATGTAAAACATTGTCTAATGTTTTTTTAGTTGAATTTTAAAAAAATATATATGAACTAGATAAATTAACAACTCAAGTTTTATATAGCAAATAAAAAGTTCATTACATGTTCATCCCTTAATATTTTTGTTAATTTGTATAAAAGTATATTTTTGAGAATAGGAAGTATAAGCGAACAATCTGATTCTTAAGTTAAAATACGAATACTTATAGAAAAAAATATATATTTAATAAAAATAAGGAATTCTTAAAATGATTTGTACTAAAAACTTTTTCAGCATGAATTAACTACACGGTTTTTATAATAAATAAGTTAATTAGAACCGTGAACAATTTCCACTTTTTCTCTTACTTTTTCATATTTACATTAAAAAAGCGTTATAAAGCATTTTTCCTCTTTGCTCTTACATGTTGTTAAAGGATTTTCTTAATTAAACGATATCAATAATTCATCAGAATTTCATAAACCTCATAATTTCAAAACTTTTATTTTCGAATTTTGTGGTAGCTAAGCTTATTCTAAAATAACATTTGGCAACGACTAGACTTCTTAAATCCCTCTTCAGTAATTAAACTGAATAAATTAATAGTGGCAAGATTTAATGTGAAATTAAATGCTCATCTTCCAAAACCTCAGAGAAGAATATAGATGTCAATAAATAAATATTAATTTAATTATTTTCTCCAACATCAACCCACATATGACACTCTTAAATATTCATGCCACAGAAAACCAGCCAGCTTTACCTCTAAAAATTAAGACACATTCGAAGAAAACCTAAATTTCCCACACATATTTCAAAAAGAGAGATACTTCCACCACCTGAAACTCATTAAAATTGAATTTAACTCCATGAACATTTTCAGACAAAAATATTTCCTGGAAGGGGGCCTTGTTGATAATTTCTTCTCTGGCAACGTACATTTTTCAGCGTTCTCGGAGGTGGTATCGAAAGAATAGAAGGGGGGAGGGAATAAATTATTCAAATTACTCTCATATTATGCATAAATAAGCAGCGGTTTCATTCTAATGTTCACATCACGTATCCTGCAGCTATGCCTTCCTGAGTGACGGTTTGAATAATTCTATTTGAAAGCTTCTAACAGTAAATGAGCTACAGACTGTTCTCAGGGGAGCTGCTTCCTAACGAACGTTAGAGAGAAGGGGTGAACAAAGCTTATTGCGTGTTTTAACAGGATCTGGAATTGTAAATCGGTCAGAGAGTTCAATAAGTTTTGGGTTGCTTATGTAAATTGTTTAAAACTATTCCGAGAATCGTTTGCGGGAAGCCTGTATGTTGGGTAATGGAATCTTTTCTATGATTGAAAATTGGTTATTGGTGTTCCATGCATTAGTGTTTACTTACGAATTTTTTTTATTCGGTTTAGTGTGTTATACTTTTAAGTAGTTTAATATTCTAAGGATATATGATTTAAAGTATTTCCTGGAATATTGCGATTTAATTTTTCATGCGTGTTGGAAAAAGTTGTCTAGCTAATCGATTTTAAAGTATTATCAAACTACGTATAGCTCATAGCAATTTGCTTTTAAAGATTTGCGAGGCCGCTATAACCTAGTGGTCAAAGTATCGGATCGTGGCTGGCATGTCACGAGTTTGAGCCCAGTAACACTATAGATTCGCCGTGTAAGGGAGCGATGCGCGGTAAATCTGTCGAGAGCTTAAATTTTCTCCTTTGGTGTGGTGTGGTAGTTATGATAGAGGGGTGCCAACACAGTTGTCGTCCTCGTCACTTGATCTTGGTTCAAAAATACGAGGTTCATCGCCAAAAGCACTCATGTAGCTGAACATGCGACGTAAATATTTACTCACTCACTCACTTCAAAGACTTGTTTTCTGTGTTCTTGGCCACTAAGAATATTTCTAACATAAAAATATGTTAAATATGAAATTTATTCGGTTGACATTGTTAGTTTACGATAAAAAAAAGGTTTCTGTAAAACTGAGTATGGAAAAACAGCATTTTATAATTTTAAACAATCTTTGTAAGGTGGAATTTCTATCATTAAAAGCAACACTATTATCATATTGGTTTATATAATCATAACCTTAAACCTTAATATATAATATCTGGCTAAGAGAAATATAGATTTAAGTTTTATTCTTGTTTATCTTAAACTTGACTTCTAAGACGTTCAATTCATTTAAAAAATATTTTGCTTTTTGTGCTCCATAAATAAATGATGCACCGAGAAGGTTATGTCTGAATCGGATGAAGATTAGTAGATGCGATGTAAATGTATTGCAACTCATATGCAGAGATGTAAAAGATATTGAATGCATTGTTCAGGAAATATAGATATAAAAGCAAACATAAATACTGATGCATCGGTCCACTTTTTACCTTAATGCCACCCCGTGTCTGGCAGACTTTATGAATGTTTTTTCAACGGGACTGCTTGCCATACACGTTCCAAATCTGCTTGTCTGCTCATCGCAACCCAAACGTGTTGTATGCAGCGGAGATAAGGCAATCACTCCCACCAGGAATGTGTGACAAAAACACAAAGGCAATCATCATTGTCCCATTGATGTGTAAATTCGTTGGTCCTTGAAATAAAAGGGCAACACTACGGAATGCAGAATTTCGTCGACATATTAAGGTGCTGTAAGAGTGGGTCCACAAAATAATGAAATATCTTAAAACATAACTCCTAGTTGTCGGTCTGGGCGACGGTCGGCAATCAGGGGAATATATCACTGCGATCCTATACATCTGCGGATACGTCTTCGCTGGTCATTGAGGCTGAAAATTATTTCTGCCCCAGTCCATAAGATTACAATTAGAATATTCAAAGGTAGTATGCTCCTGACAGTTTGCAACGGTGTGACGCAGGTGCTACAATGACTTTATAAACAACCCAAACTTTGAAATATCCTGCGTTTTAGCCATCCTTGTTGAAATAATACATTGACACGGGGGTGTTTTAGTGACATATATTCATACAGTTCATAAACCGGGGATCATCTATAAGGGAGTGAAACAGACCACGTGGATCATCGGAACCACATGGGGATGTTATTAGAAGGGAAGGTTAACATTAGAATGCCCTATATTTTATACACCATCCTGATCTGGCATTATATGTAATAGGCATAACATTTTGTTTCAAGCATAGAACGAAGCATGTTTTATATCGAGGCCAGTTGGAATGCGTGCCTCTCACTCACCTAATACCTGGTAATGATCCGTATTCACACAAATTATGACGCAAACTAGCAAACATCATGTGGTGAGGTCCATCTGTTTGCGAATACCTTTTGCGATACAATTTTTCTTCTGCTTGTGCATTTTCTTCTTTAAATCCGTAAATCAGGCGTATATTTGCCAATTAGGTGTCTGTTAAACGCTCCATACTTCTCTGATCAAATGGCTGCGATAATGCAGGTCTTTTTCCATAAATGCTCTTGTGAACAATGCCACTCTGCGCCGAAGACATTTCCGACCATGGGTTGCTATAAAAGTTTGAATCCTTGTGATGTCACCTATCTCCTCTTAAAGTTAGTTCCGATGATCCTGGGATACCCTGTAAATGATTTTCAATATTTTATGCTGGAATTGTATTATTCTAATACTTTTTTTCAAGAAAAAAACTTTTGAAGCTATGCAATGTTTTATGGACGTGATTTTTGCATCTTTTTTTAATCAGTTCATTCATTAAAGTAATTTTATTAAATTATTCTAAAATTGTTTGATATTTTTTTAAATTAAAATATTGTTTAAAATTTTATTTTAAACAAGGCATTGCTAATGAACTATTAAGAATATTAATATAGTTTATTGGTGTAGAAAAAGGGTTTAATTTTCGTGCTCCGTTTACAAAAATTGCACAGTACTACAATCTATACTACAAGTTTTGTATATAATCAAATTTTATTTTTTTTAAATCAACGTAACCTAGAATCAGCAGTTCAGCATTATATACTTTCAAGCATCATTAAAGAACTCAATTAGTTTAATGATTTTCGATTTCCTTTTCTAGAACAAACTAGCTGAAGCGAAGTAGTGTAACATTCTTGACATTCATTCTAGAATATTTTTTTTATCTGAATTGCTTTCTTTGTTCGTATTAGAGTTTCTGTAATCACATTTCTTTTACTCGAACTTTTGAATTTTTTTATATATTCAAATAGCTACAATTCTAATCAACTAAATTCTTGTCAATATTGATAATTTTATTAATTTGTATTAAGATATATATTCAATTCCTTTTGCATTACATTTTGGGGATTTTACCAAGTTCTAAGAACCTTTTGCTATTTACAAATACTTCCTGACGCATGTCATTTTTATGTAATTTTTTAACATTTTCCTGATATCTACCGAGTTAATTTATATATATGGAATGAAATAGAATATATATATATATATATATATATATATATATATATATATATATATATATATATATATAAATATATTCCATTACTTTTCATTACTTTATTGTATACACTCTTTTTTTACTTCAAAACCATGCTAATATTGTTCCGTAGATCGAGGATATTATGCTATTAGTCTCAAAGAAAAAAGACAGTTCTTCAGGAGCGATGAAAATTTATTGTAGAAAAACAATACTTAGAAATACTGGATACAGCAGTAAAATTTGAAAAATAAATCCTAGAAGGTCTTCTCACTTTTTACAGTACTCAGACACAACTATCAGTGTCTAGAAATACAAATACGAAATATATTCGTAAATAATTGCTCTATTGGAACAGCTCAAGGTAATTCTGACTCTTCGGTGATTAAACCAATACTACTCAGTTTCAGCGAGCTACTCCCTATAAATAGTCTGCCCGGAATTTTATCAAAAATATCCGCCTACGTCACAGATCGTGATATTAGTAGATTTGTCCAATAATTTCCAGAAGAATCCATATGTTTTAGAACTTGCCACTATGTTTGCCAAAACTGATGCCAACTTGGCTGTATCACCAACATTTTGCAAAGTTTCCATTGAATCACCATTTTAATGCAAAAAACGTAGTTTATTGTGAATATTAAAATTTTTACATAAAATAAATACAACAGAGAGTAATATTAAAGAATTACACATCCAGATACAATTTATTTACACTATTTTATGCATTATTTGCACAAAGTCATTAAGAATATACTAAAATGATTTTTAAGTAACTAATTCTTTCGTTATTTTACTTTTATGACAGCATTAAAAATATTTTTTTTAAATTTTTACTTATTTTTTATATTTATGAAAGCTTCATTTTTACAAGCATAATCTCATATGTTAACTTATTAAATGTTGAATAAACTTTAAATTAATATTCTGATTTTTTCCGTATTTTCAATGACAAGACTTCTATTACTAATAAATTTTTAAATTCAGTAGGATATTTTTTAAAAAATTATTTTGTCATGGATTTTTATCCTTTATAATAGAAGATGTACTGAGTATTCCTGAAACTTTTGTCTTTAGCCAAGTTATTCAAATTTTTAATAATCAATAGCAAATAAATTAAGTATGTAGAGAGATGTAACTTAAATTAACTCTAATAATAAATTATATTGATTCTGTTAATATTTAATTATCTTGCATTTTAATGACAATAATTTTCAAATAGAAAAGTCAATTTCAAGAGTAACAATGCTCTAAATAACTTCCAATAAAGTTGTTTTGACCTCAGTGATGTTTCTACAGATCATATAATTCTTTCTTATATTTCTCCTCTGTACATTTTAAATATCTTTTTCAACCTGTTTCTAGTCATTTCTTCTCTACTATTTAAATATTAAAACTCCCGTGCATACACGTAAGTTCTTTCACCAAACTAGATTTTCATATCAAACCTCATAGTTAAGTTCCCCTTAAATTAGTTAGTTAAATGTTAATTAACTTTAACATTTATACCTACTAGCTTACATTTATTTCTACTAACTGAGTTAATTTTAAAGAGTTTCAACATTTATTTCTACTAAATTTTTGAAAAGTATTTTAAAAGAAACCAATTATCTCTCAATGAATTAGTGCAATGAAATGTAAAGAATATATTTGCTTAGTTCAAAATATTTCCAATTATCAAACTCCCACCTACAGATTGTCTCATATTTTGTAAAATCACCAGTTTTTTTTAGAATAAAAAGGAGAACGCACATGAAAAAGTTTAAGAAAAAGTTACATCGTAAATATTTCGAACATTTTTTTTTAATTCAAATAAAAATGCGGTAATTACACTTCCATTTCTTTTAATTATTTACTTAAACGAGTATTTTCCTATTGAATATTTTTTCTCAATACATCATTTTCTAATACATAGAAAATTTGGGAGCAAAAAATATCCTTTATATTGAACTTTTCAGCAAGTGCCACAGCTAAAGTATCACCATTCAATCTTGATATCTCGCTCGTCCAAAAACCATTACCAACTGAAAAAACTCTTTTAATCTCCGCATTAGTTCCAGGTCAGCACAACCTTAATTCAAGAAGAATAAATAAATTATCATGTGGAAAGTGTTCATTTTTGAAGTGATTAAGTATTTCCACCCATCTTTTATTATTTTCAGCATGCTGATTTACCGATTGATGCAATTTATTATTCATTCAGTCTTCTAATTTATTCAAACAGACAGTTGTAATCGATTGTGATATCAGGCATTTCTTTCGATAAAAACTCAACGCGATTTTCTATATCTGATCAATTTACTTGCGACGAAATCAAAAACACCATTGACAACTGTTTTTGAAATAGTCTGAAACAAATTTCTGTGATATTTGTTTCAGACCATTCTTCGACATAGTGGAAACCTGTTTGGTTCATCTCTAAATAAAGATTAACAGATCAGGGTTTTTTTAAAATATTGAAAAGGAGGACAAGTAGTAAGACACTTTTTGAGAAAAGACAGAACCTATAAAAGGAGAACGGTTAGTCATCTTAATATTTTGACTAAAATTTAAAGTTGACGTTATAAACTTATCTACCTCTATAAGAATAAAAAGTAAAATTAAGTAAAAATGGTAAAAACGCAAATATACACAAAGATCACTTCCTTCCTCTATTTTATTTTTCTAAATTGTAAGGCTATTATTAAAATTAAAACTTTTAATTTCCTCAAGTGTATATTGAACTTAATCACTCCAATGTCTTAGGTAATATTAACCACATTAGATATTTTAGTAAAGCAACTTTCGCAAAAGTCATTTTCGAGACATTTTTTTCAATTCCTACTGAGCTCACACTCTCTGTTTATTTATTTATCTTAGTGGAATTTTCAATCATTAGTAAAATACATTTTAAAGAGATCAATTGAGCTGAAATTTTATATACATGATTATTTTGGATGACAATGCAGTAATTTAGTTATAATTAATAAAAGTTAGTTGATAAAAACTAATTACTCGAAGAATTACAAACACAGCCACGTTGGCATCATTTTCGGAAACTTGGCAACCCTTTTGGTGACTTGTGTCAAAACTTTAAAATATTTTTTTTTCTCACCTTTTGAAGCATTCAGTTGAACTGAAATTATATAGACACGATTGTTTTGGATGACAATACGATACTTTAATGATAATTAATAAAAATTATTACGAACTTAATATTGTGATTCTGCATATGTATATAAATGGGTTTTTTTAGAGGTATAGAACTTTAAATTGCAATAAAACAACGATGTATTATTCGATTGACATGAATTTTTTTTTATTCGAAAGATAATCTTGTGGCATTACATTTTAAATATGATTTCTGGCATAGGACTGCCACGGCTGGCTCGGATGTAGTCCAATCTGGACGTCCAATTTTCGATGACTTTTTCCAATATTTGTGGCCGTATATCGGCAATAACACGCCGAATGTTGTCTTTCAAATGGTCAAGCGTTTGTGGCTTATCCGCATAGACCAATGACTTTACATAGCCCCACAGAAAATAGTCTAGCGGTGTTAAATCACAAGATCTTAGAGGCCAATTCACAGGTCCAAAACGTGAAATTAGGCGGTCACCAAACGTGTCTTTCAATAAATCGATTGTGGCACGAGCTGTGTAACATGTTGCGCCGTCTTGTTGGAACCACAGCTCCTGGACATCATGATTGTTCAATTCAGGAATGAAAAAGTTAGTAATCATGGCTCTATACCGATCACCATTGACTGTAACGTTGTGGCCTTTATCGTTTTTGAAGAAGGATTCCACCAGCCCATAAAGCGCACCAAACAGTTTTTCTGGATGTAACGGTGTTTCGACATACACTTGTGGATTAGCTTCACTCCAAATGCGGCAGTTTTGTTTGTTGACGTAGCCATTCAACCAGAAGTGCGCTTCGTCGCTAAACAAAATTCGCTTATGAAAATCGGGAACAACGGCAATCTCGTTTTAGGCCCATTCGACGAATCTAAAAGCGTTGTTCAGGCGTGAGTCTATTCATGATGAATTGCCAAACCAAAGTGAGAATAAATCACTTGACAGCTGTTAAATCGGTCGCCATCTTGGAAAGTAATGGCAACTTAAACTTCTATACCTGGGAAAAAAACACTCTTTACATATTTATATTATTTGAAACTCTTTAATAAAAAGTAGCTAAAATAAATTTTTCTTTGTTGATCTAAGTAGGAATTGACTCTAAAAATTTTTTTTTTTTTATATTACTTGTTTAAGCATCGATCCACAGTGCTCCACCAGTGCCACTTATAGGCAAAAAAAATCCCACTTTTCTAGTGGTATTACAGGCCCTGGCATGGATTTTGCTACCAAATGAAGAATGTGTATAAAGAGTAGTTATTGGTGGACTATGAGGATTAAAAAACTCTGCTCTAAACTTTTCTTAAACTATGCTTTATTATGGGAACTTTTTTTTTGATTTTTCCAGAATTATTCAAAATTCACTACATATTTATTCGACTTTTTTTGAGAAATTCGTAAAAAAATTTGCTTGATTGATAGAACTAAGGAGTGTTTTTTTCCAGGTATAGAAGTTTAAGTTGGCATTACTTTCCAAGATGGTGACCGATTTAACAGCTGTCAAGTGATTTATTCTCAGTTTGGTTTGGCAATTCATCAAAACGATCATCAAGCAAGGCGTAGATTCGTCGAATGGGCCAAAGACGAGATTGCCGTTGTTCCCGATTTTCATAAGCGAATTTTATTTAGCGATGAAGTGCACTTCTGGTAGAATGGCTACGTCAACAAACAAAACTGCCGCATTTGGAGTGAAGCTAATCCACAAGTGTATGTCGAAACGCCGTTACATCCAGAAAAACTGACTGTTTGGTGCGCTTTATGGGCTGGTGAAATCATTGGTCCGTACTTCTTCAAAAACGATGAAGGCCACAACGTTATAGTCAATGGTGATCGCGGTATAGAGCCATGATTACTAACTTTTTCATTCCTGAATTGAACAATCATGATGTCCAGGAGCTGTGGTTCCAACAAGACAGCGCAACATGTCACACAGCTCGTGCCACAATCGATTTATTGAAAGACACGTTTGGTGACCGCCTAATTTCACGTTTTAGACCCGTGAATTGGCCTCCAAGATCTTGTGATTTAACACCGCTAGACTATTTTCTGTGGGGCTATGTAAAGTCATTGGTCTATGCGGATAAGCCACAAACGCTTGACCATTTGGAAGACAACATTCGGCGTGTTATTGCCGATATACGGCCACAAATGTTGGAAAAAGTCATCGAAAATTGGACGTCCAGATTGGACTACATCCGAGCCAGCCGTGGCAGTCCTATGCCAGAAATCATATTTAAAATGTAATGCCACAAGATTATCTTTCGAATAAAAATCATGTCAATCGAATAATACATCGTTGTTTTATTGCAATTTAAAGTTCTATACCTCTAAAAAAACACCCTTTATAAGTGGTTAGCGGTCATACCTTTGACTTGACCACCCTCCTGCAGAGCACGTGCTGCACACCTGCTAGGATCGACCTTGCCTGCAAGCTACAGGGGCCCAACATGAGAAAGCAAAAAATGGTAAAATGTTATTATTTATCCCATTAACATAGTTTATTTGTGATAGGGTCTTCAAATTTCGAAGTCCCTGGATTAAAACAACTAATCTCGGGATTTAATTTTTGTCTGAAATATATTTTGAAATCTTTTTCTCATCGAAATTTTGTAACAATTTAATTCTCTGAAAATTTATAAGGATAGCTTCCATTTCCGAAACGAGGCATTGTGCAACATTCATTGCTGTTCTCCAGTGATAAAAAAAATGTGTCTCATTTATCTCATGTTTATAATAAATTTTGATTTCTCTTTTCTGAATCATCTCTCTCTCAATCATAAATCCTGTTCCTAAATTATGTTACGTCAATATAAAAGAGATGTGTTTCTTTTAGATTTTTCTCTCTCTTCTTTTTATACATCAAGAGATAACTTTAGTAATATTATTTTGTTATTAAAAATATTTTCTCGTAAGATGTTTTTGCTGTTTGAAGTATCGAAAAGGCATTTCTTCAAAATTATTTCTGAATATTTAAAGTTTGTGAATTAACTCAGCTATTCGTGAATTGTTTCAAAGTTTTCTTCTTTTTTAATCTACAGAGAAATAAATTTAGTAATATATTATTTTGTTATTATAAGTATATTTTCAAGTTAGATTGCATGTATTAATATTTAAATATTGCTATAAATATTTTGGAAAAATATTTTTGAGGCAGCTAAAAGACAGAAGTTAATTGGACTGGGAAATATACAATGTATTTATTATTATTACTTTTAATAATGAAGTCTGTTTCTTTTTAGTGTTTTTATTAGAGTTAGCTTAAGGGGTTATTATGATTATAATTTCTAGTGTGTCATATGTATTAGACTTTTTTTTTTTTAAAAAAAAGGAAAGTATTTATTGTTGTAATAGTAGTAAGTTTTTTAGATTAAAATTTATGTAAATCAATTCTATCTTTTGTTCTTGCTGAGTACAGGTATATGATAGTTTGTCGAAAAAAATAGTTCAGTTCAGACTTCATAATTCTAATTTTGTAAAATATACTTTCGTAGAATGTTCCATGCAGTTTTCAATTCTAAATATACTAAGCATAAAAAATAGCGTTTCAATGAAAATAAAATAGGCACTTTTTATTCTGTTTTAAATTTACAATAAGGTTTTGGGAAATCTCAAACATATCGATTTTTAATTCAAATAGGTCATCTTTTGATAAATTCAAATTATACTAATTTTATTGAACTTATTATGTACTACATTTTATTTGATTTTTTATGATAAATTCAATTTTTTGCTTTGATTTTTCTCAATAAATAATAAGATTAAACCATTTTTTTAATTATGTCTTCAGTTTTATTATGTAATTTCAACAATGCTTAAGTGTAAGAATTTATCTATAAATAGACGAGTCCTAATACCAGGAACAATCCCGGGATTGCAAACCCTAATTTACAAAGAGTTCTAAAAGCAATATTGCTAACATTAGAAAGACAGATATTTAGTATATACCTATATTGCCCCAAAACAGTCAAAATGAGTGCATTGTGAAAGAATAACTAATGTGTAAATAAATTTGTTTAAAATTAATTTTTAATATTTTTTATTATTATTTGCAGTCATATGACAAATTAATAGTAAATATTAACAATAAAAAATTTGCTTCACTTGGTAAAAAAATGTATTCTAAAAAAGTCTAAGAGAAATGGTGTCATTATATCCGTAATTGTTTTTCCAATTGAAATTAAAAAGCAATCAAAATTACTTCCTTTGGACAATCTAGTGTTAATAACGTTAAAACCCCTCTAAATACAATTAACATCTCTTCAATACGTTGCTATCAAATTTTAAGAAAAATCTAATACCAATATGGATGAAATTTTTCAGATTTCACAAGTCAATTTTGTTGCTGCTTTTGATTACAGGGCCATAGAACTCAAATTTTCGTGATTGAGAATAGTTTTCCAAATTGTTTCCTTGGCATGTTTCTTAGAAGCAGTAATTAAAGTTTTCCTCAGAGAAACGACATTTAACAGTCGTGCTTCAAGAATTCTTGCGCGCACGGAGCTGTGATTCCATAAAAGCTTACAAGGTGCACCCGGCAGATAATGGCTCAGATTTAACGTGACTAGGCCAGAGTTAACACTTCTCAGAGTTAAACGATGTGTACTTCTTAAGCTTTATCAACTCTTTCGAAGTCTGCTGAAATAATAACTAAACGATGCTTTGAAAAGATTTTATCGTTGTGAAAGTGATTCTGAAAATAGTTTATTTTGATAGAAAACGTGAAAGGTTGTCTGTACACTAAAAGAGTAATGAAGTGCTGTTGTAAATAATTTGTCACGATATTTTTAAAAATGTATTATTTCTACGTTTTTGTTTTTTTTATTTTAGTAATAGTACGAATTGTTGCTATACATCCTGTTGAGTTGACAACAATTTGGGGACTTGATGTTCAATTTAATTAAAAATGGCATAAAAATACGTAATTTAAACATTTTTACAATTTTTAATAATATGCTCAATTACTTTTCTTACATGGTAAATACGTTCCTAAAAAGCCGTGCAATCAATCGTATAAAAAAGTGCATGTGACTTATGGTAAATTTAGAAATATGATCGCAAAATTTAAAAATCGTGTAAGATAAAAAGCTCTACATGTTTCGCTCGAAAGCCGTACAAAAAAGTAATAAGAAAATTCACGTTAGATATTTACAACAGAGAGTCATTTTTATTACAATAAAAATTCAAACCAAATTAAAATTCAGTCTCTAAGTTGATACAATATATTAAAATTCAAATTAAAATTACTAATAAAACTTCTAACAACTATTCTTCGCTATTTGATAAACAAGTGCACATGCTTTTACAAACTGGATCGACAATGCCTTTATAATAAAAAAAAATATTACTTACAGTAATTAATACTGGAAATTTCACCATCGAAGAGTGATTATAAAATTTGGTTATTTCCCGTAATTTCAGAATACAAAGTAAACAAACCATGAAGTATAAACACATGTGTGGGATATCTTGAACTGTCAAAAGTAGAATTTAAAAAAAAAAAATTAGGGGTGGATTCGTGCTAGAACAAAAAAATCGAGTAAAAAAGTGTATTGGTGAACCACGTTATTTCAAAATCGTGTAAAAAGAGTTGGGTGTATATATCATTTTAGTTTTAAATAAATCCAATTTTAAATTAGGTTTAATAATACCTGCTGCCTTTTTTTCTCTATCCCTGTTCTTCTTCATTACATTGGATAAGAAGGAGAATTCGCTGATGGTTGTGGTTCCTGGCGGATCCAAATGCAATAGTGATTGAGAAGCCATTAAATCAGACACGAAAAGGTAAAAAAAAAAATAGATATATTCACAATTGTTCAATTTTAATAGTTTAAGCGTTATAGCTAAGTGCGCGATATGCAGACAGGACAAAATTATTAATAAGAAATGATGGGTACTTATCTGAAATGTTATTCAACCTGTATAACGTCTCTGCCGATTGTAAATATATATACATCTTTTTGAAGGTCTTTGCAATGCTATCATTAAAACTATTCCGAAGGCTTTCAAATACTATAAAATGACCTTGACAGGGATTACGACGAATTTATTTATTTCAAAGAAAAATTTGCTTATTTGTGTCCCCCTCCCAATACACTCCATTTGCGCTCTTATGTGAAAAACAAGGCGGATAGTCATTTAAGGAGTTAATAACTAAACGACTTTTTTATTCTGAAAGTCACTAGTGTTGTTGTATTATCCACAAAACACACAACAACTAGAACAACAACTTGTCTATCTCACTGACTTTTTATATGCTATTGAGGGGTGAAGTTCATTTGCAAGGAGTTGCTCTAGCTCAAAATGAGAATTTCGCTGGATGAAAGAAACTCGGAATACAGAGGATAGATATCCCGGATATTAAGCATTGTAACCTCTTATCATCTTGATGATTTTTTTATATTAATCTTCATTCTTTTTTCCCTTTTATTTATTATACAGCTTAGTAAAAAATATATAAATATATGTTCTTATAGTCTATAAATATATGTTCTTATAGTCTATAAATATATGTTCTTATAGTCTATAAATATATATTCTTATGGTCTATAAATACACTGCTGGACAATTGATAAGGTCCGATAACACTATCATCCATAGCAACTACAAAATGAAAGGAAGCAAAATGTGGAAAATTAGAATACGTGCGGGATATTAGTAAGAAGAAGTATGAGTATGCAAATTTTTTCCACGTCTGTTCATCATGTGATAGCGTTCATAAGAGCTTTAAAGGTTTTGACGCGTGTGGACAGTTGTTGTTTCAAGTCAAAGTTTTACAGGAAAGATTTAATAGGCAAACTTAAAATTTTTGGCATGTCTTCCCGACATCACATAGATGATTTTATGCGTGGCCGAATTATTGGAAAGATCGAAGAAAAGCGAAAAATAACAGATGTTGCCAGGGAGTTCGACATCGCTCACAGCGTTGTTTCACGGCTGTGAAAGTCATTTAAAATTACTGAAATGTGTAGTAGACGGCACGGGGGAGGTCGTGTTAGAAGTACGACGCCTGCAAAAGACAGATATATCGTCCTATCAGCAAAAAGGAACAGGCGCACCACATCTCAGCAGGTGGCAAATCAGTTTCTTGCTGCCTCAGGAAAGCAGATCTCCCGAAAAACTGTTGCCAGACGTTTGAGGGCAGGAGGACTATAAGCACGCAGACCTGTTGTGTGTGTCCCATTGACCAGACAGCACCTTACTGCCCGTTTGCAATGGTGTCGTGAGAATTACAATTGGACTGAACAGGACTGAGCATGCGTACTATTCTCAGATGAGAGTAGGTTCAGTCTGTCATCGGATTGTAGACGCCAACTGATCTGGCGCGAGAGTGGTACTGCTTATCGTCCAGAAAATATCAAGGAAAAAGACCGATATCCGACTTGCAATATCATGGTGTGGGCCGTCATCATGATCAATGTCCGCACGCTTCTACATGTGGTTGCGAATGGGACTATGACGGGCCAACGATACATTGATGAAATTCTACTTCCTCATGTTCGTCTTTTCCGTGGTGCTGTCGGTGATAAATTTGTTTTAATGGACGACAACGCAACATGTCATGGAACACTCGCTGTTCAGGATTGTCTAGACAGCGAGGGTATTCAACGTCTCGTATGGCCAGCGCGTTCTCCAGATCTAAATCCCATTGAAAATGTGTGGGATGCTTTGGGGAGGCAAGTTGCTGGTCGAAACTATCCTCCGACAAACAAGAACACCCTCATCCGTGCACTCACAGAGGAATGGGATAAATTGCCTCAACAGCTGCAAAGTATGGTACGACGTTTGGAATGTTGCATCACACTCCACGGTGGACATATCCCGTACTGATATCTTTCTTTAAGTGCCTGCTGACTTTTAGATGCTTTGTTCCATTTCTCCGTACGCAGATCAAATGAACATTTTTTTCTTTCAGATGTTTCACAGCTTTTGTACTTTCCAGAACATTAAATATTCTTTATTCTAATGTCTGAACAGTGCGGCAACTATATTTTATCCTACTAGGCCTCATGTCTCGCTTGATGTTATGCTACATAGCAATTTGTGATCTGTCCTTAGCAATTGTCCAGCAGTGTATATGGTCTTATATATAGTCTATAAATATATGTTCTTATAATCTATAAATATATGTTTTTATATTGTTACTTATAATTGTAGACATTTTACCGCCAGTCAATTTTTTTTCTTAGATAATTATTGGGCCCGTTCTAACATATGTAATGGTTTTAACGTTCCAATTCTTTTTATTTTCTTTTGTCAGATACCATACCTTTTGTAGATAAACATACTCCTTTAATAAATGTGTTTTTATGAAATAAATAATGGCTTTTAATTTTAAAAATAGCAAAGGTTTATATTCAAATTTTATAGGAAATACCAAAAGTCAAAAACAATGAAATCAAAATTTTCTACTTAGGATCAGAAATAATTTAATTTTTTTCACTATTGATTATGACATTTTCTTATATGACTTGTTTTTCCAGAACTTCTTTCCACATTCGGACTCATTCAAAAATTTGTTTAAAAAGAATATACCATGACAAGAGACAACTAAGTCAAATATGTCTCAACTTCATCTCCGAAGAATTATATAAAATAAAAATCAAACACAACATCAACCCAAAGTCACGCATTATAAATATGACTACATTTTTTTCGTGACTTTCGTATTAATTTCTATGCACGAGTGCATTTCAAACGACATATACTTTACAAAAACAAAATTTTCAGTCCAGTGAATTGTTCAAATAAAATTCTGTGTAACTTTTGAAATAATTTATGTTACTTCACGATGCATCACAATGAACTATCCTAACGAGACACTTTTCCCATATTAAATGCAGATAATTGAAATTCATATAATCATCCTCAATGTTTTAACTAGGCAGAATATTAATACAATTCCTCTCAGAAAGGTACATTATGTAATTCAAATAAGAGTATTTCATAGAACGCTGTAGCTTTTCATATCTGTATGAGTTTGTTACATTGATTATTCTATCCAGAGATAATTTAATCATTTATGTAATTAAATAATGTTTAATCTGAACACCTCTCAATACTGTACTGTTACAGACATACATAATGCATTTCTCTATTCACAAATTCTATTAAGTTAGAAATTGTCTAGGTCTATGTCGCTTTTAAACATGTACATGAAAACCATTATTCAAAATGTAGCAAAAATAACAAAGTATTAAAAAAGAAAATCACCTTCTTTTGTTAAAATTTTTTATAGAGGCTATAATTGGATTATTAATGTATATATAATTGCACTAATCTGCATTGAACTTTATTTTTGGGGGGAGAAAACAAATTGCCAGCTAATATTAGAAACTGTCTTTCAAATTCAATACCGAAAAATATATAAGGTTAATTCAAGTATAGTTCACACACATTTAGTTTAGCTTTAGAATCACAACGAAAGCATTCAAAATACCTTACTTAATAGCAGAAAGCCTATACATAAAGAAGGTTTTCCCTTTGTTTTTTTGTTATATTGTTAGTGTTTCTAAAAATTAAGTATTTTAATTAAAATCGCATTGGTATACAATAGCTAATACTTAATAGCACATACCTTCAATAAGCTGTGAGAGAAGTTAATGCTTGTTTTAGAGAGTAAATGCGGCAAAAATCGTACAGCCCACATGCATTCATGTTATTAATGTTTTATCCATTGGAAAAAAAAATTCAGAATTAATAAATTTCAAATTTATTTTTTCAGAAGTCCTTCATTGAGAAAAATTTATAATTTCGGTAATTATAAATTTTTTATACTATCGAAGGATTTCATGAATATGATCGATTTGATTTGGAAACAGTTGTCACACCACATCAAATTAGATTTGATATGATTTTTTATTAACATCACACTTCGAAGATGCACGGTGACCGCAATAGCCTAATGACCATAGTCAAGAGGTCATGGCCAGCACCTGATGAGTTTGAGCCCTTGTGATACTCAAGGTCCGCCGTGTAATGGGGCTGATGCATGTTTATTTGCTGTTGCTCAATGTTCTTCTGTTGCCGTGGTGTGGTAGTTTAGAAAAGAGCCTGACGCCTCAGTTGTCGTCCTCGTTCCTTAACCGTGGCTCAGAGTGAGTGAGTGAGTTAATATTAACGTCGCACTGTTCAGCTACACGAGGGCTTTTGGCGACGGACCACGTAATTTTGAACCATGGTCAAGTGACGTGGACGACACCTGAGCTGGCACCCCCCTCTCCTAACTACCACACCACACCAACGGGAGGACGTTTCAGCTCTCGACAGATTTAACGTGCATCGCTGCCCTACACGGCGGGTCTTTAGTGGTACTGGGATCGAACTCATGACATGCTTGCCATGGTTGGATACCTTAACCACTGGGCTACCGCAGCCCTAACCGTGGCTCAGAATTATAGAGTTTCGTAACGATAGCCCTTGTTTTGTTTTATACTGTGAATTTAATATCCCCCTTGAAGTTTCACAATGATTGTTGACGTCTATTCTCGAAATTTTATCCACGATCAAATGATGAAGACGATTTCTGAGCTGACACCCCGATCTCCGTATTGTCCAACCATACCAACGTCATATTGATCTAAATTCCTATATGAATAAACTTACTAATTTTTTTTTATTTTAAAATATTTAAAATTGTAATAGGAATGAGGGAAACCTGAGTTACTAATTTTTTTTTAATACAGTAAAGCAGTGCTTCTCAAACTGTGGGGAGCGTCCCCTGGTGGCGCGATAACCCTGCGAGGGGGGCACGAGCATTATGAAAATATAAAAGGCTTAAAAAATAATTTTTTGGACTGAAGTAAAACAAAATGCTTTCTGTCAAAATAAAAAATACACAATTACACTGATATAATTTATATATATCATCTGGTTTTCTACTTTCAAAAGATTCCCCTTGAAACGCTTATTAGCTATCTTTGATCCTAAAACCAAATAAAAAAATATATTTTGTTTGATTTGCTGTAATTCCACGATGAGAGATTTTTTTTATTACGTTTCTTTTAACCCCTAGAATAGTACTTTTGATTATCATCTCTTTGACCTTCAAACTTACCGGTATGTTTAACTCCGTCTCCTTTTCTTTTAGGAAAGTTGTAAATAATATTTTTCTGTTGTTTTTTTCCCCATGTAAATGAGTTTTATGATATATGGACAAGCATATTGAGCTCTTTGAAGGATTATTTGGCCAAGATGTATTTTTATAAGTTGTATGAGATGTATTTTATGAGTTCTACACATTTATTTTTTTTAGAACTGACATCGATATTTTTGTATCGAATTACCTTTTTACATGGGAGCGGTCGCATGAGGTGCTGAATCACTCCAAATTCTGGTAAAATTGTTTATTCTCTAACAGTGACTGTTAGATTTGTAAGTTCATCAAGCAGTGTTATTAAAAAGCAGTGGAGTTTAAGAATCTGCATCATGAAATACTACAGAAACAGAGGTACATCAAACCTCACAAACTTCAACTTTTCTCAACCAAACTCCCCAAAATTGTCTACTCAGCATGCAATTCTCCTACCCTTCTAAATTATTGAACGCTGTCATTGCAGTTTGTCACATAAATGAAACATTGCAAAACTCGTACCAATCAGCATACGTTTTATCAAGGCCTTTCATTAGGATACTTGGTCGAAACTTTTATAAATCCAGAAATATTTTCTCTCAGTTTTGTTTTTTAAGCCAAGCAGAGGGGTAAAGGGGTTAATTTAAGAAATCCCTGCTGGATCAAGCTCATTCGTCTCTTCTGATCAGTTCTGTGCTCTCCAGATCGATACATACCTCTCGCTCGTGGTTCGCTTGCCTCTAGCGATACATACACGAGCTTCTTCATTTACTCGTAGATGGGTTCTTTGTTCTGCAGAAAGATACCACGGCTGATACAATCAGTGGTATGCAGCGGAAGAATGAATTTTCTAAACGAAGCGATGGTAAAGGGCAAATTAATTTCGTTGCATCGGGGTTTAGATGGAGTAATCGATTGGTGTATAATGTGTTGAGTTAATTTGTCGATATATGCCCTGTTAAATCTAAGGTGTTAAATTTATAAAATTTTGGATGACATTTGAAGATCTTTTACCTCTTAGTCAAAATTCAATTTGGTGTTTTATTATTATTGAAAATCAATACGACAATTTAAAAAAATAAACTAATTCTAAAAAAAATTATATAGGAGGCTATTATATTACTGTAATATGTTTGTAGATTTTAGCAACTCCTTTAGTAATAAATAGTTTAATCATAAATCAAGGTCGTGGATTACTCTAGGGGAAATAATTTTATATATAATATTACTATTGACAGAGCATCTCTTTAAAAAACAAAATGATTTTCCAGGTGAGTGAATGTATATTAATGTTTTCACTGTAAAGCTACACGATGGCTATTGGTGACGGACCTTGTAATCTTGAACTGCGGTCAAGTGACAAGTACAAAACCTGAGCTGACACCCACCTCTCCTAGCTTCCAACTAACTCCAACGGGATGATGTTTGAGCCTCGACGGATTTAACGTACTATGTCCTCCTCTATACCGTGGCTCTCTGAATAAAAATACTTTTCATAAGTTAGAGGGCATGCAATGAGTAATTCATATTACTCCAGGGGCAACATCGAGAAGGCTAGGTAAGAAAATGGAGCAGCTCGGCAAACAAAAGGAAACAGCAAAAAACAATACATGATGTTTATTTTAAAGTAATTTTTGTAACATGAAACAAGCACGTCAGCTAAGTAGTTTACAGGACCGTCGAAGCAACACGTCTGAGTATAGAGTTAATTGAAGTAGGGATGACTCTATATTCCCTGTCAACTATTCACCACCTTAACGGTTGGATAATTTTGAAGAAAACGATCATAAAAGTGCCTATTTTTTATTGAAGAAAATTATATAAAACTAAGAGTGTACGTTCAATATATATATATATAATTTTGAGTATAATTTTGAGGTTTTTAGCTCGAAATACAAAAAAAATAATTTTTTTAAGAAAATCCAACAATTAGAGTTATTATGACTGAAAGTTGGTTTTCCAGTAAAAATAAAATTATATAAAACTAAGAGAGTGTATGTTCAATATATATATTTATTTTTTAACTTTGAGTAAAATTTTAGCTTGGAGTACAAAAAATTAACTGTTTAAGAAAAGCCAACATTTAGTGTTATTATAACTGAAGTTGATTTTCCAGTAAAAAGAAAAAAATTTAAAAAATATGTTTTAAACATTATAGGAGAGTTTTATTAGACTTATGCAATGCAAAAACACATTAGTAATTTTCTTGTGAGATAAATTTTAAAGTATGAGATAAAAAGTCCAATATATCACAGGTTACAGTACAGAACCATCATCAATGCTTTCAGGTTCACTAACCGAACTTTCAAAACAATCATTTAGTTCAGAATCCCTCTCAGATCCCTTTATACTTAAAGCAAAGAACGATTTACTTCCAAACATAATTTATACAATATTAAAAAATATTTATTTGTTTTTTATCACGGAACACAACCCACATCTATTCACGAAGAGCGGAACTAAGTAATTGAGTTAATGTTACAAAAACATATTGCTAATATAGATTGTGCTAACATCTAGTTATAAAAAATAACTACCTCTAAACACGCTACTAATAATCTGTTACTGCCTTCTGGTGAGGAATAAACATGATTGCGGGCATAAGAAACATATAGTTTTAATGTTTTTAGCGCGTTACTTTCGAACACTTAGCCCGGAAGTATCACGAACACGAGGAATAGACAGGGAAATTTCACCCCGTGATATTGACAGGAGCGAGAAGTAAGGGGTTACTAAGGCTTACCCTAAGAACCTGAAGGTTACATAGCGTACAAGTGGGATCTAATCATTTTCCAACTTATTTGATTCGTAAGATACCAATAGAGAGTGGTTGCCAGGGTAACAGCTTTACCAGAACCCTTTGACCTGTGCAGTTTGCATTCAAGTGTTATCCTGTGGTAAAGCGCAATGGGTATCCCAGAAAAATAGAGAGTATGACCAGCCACAGCTCATCATCCTGGTATCATAGGTCCATAATACAAATCCTAATAGAAAACGCAATGGCACGTTAAGTCATGATCGGTAACATATAACTCGGATATAAACGGACATGAGCTTTTTGCCTCACGGAAAATATCACTGGATAAACAAAAGCATGACTCGTTTAAGACCATTTCACCTTGCGTGATTTTTACATCATTATATTCCGACTCATTTGCAAGCAGAATCGTCTGCGATGTTCATTCAATGGAATATTTTTAGAAAACACAATAAGTGCAGACCACTAGAACCCACATGCCGAGGGAAGGTTCTGGTTGATATAGGATTATCAAAAGTGCTTTGCATGTGTTATACAATGGATGTGAAAGTGACTTGCGCCTCCACCTCTAGTTAGTGAAAGCATCGATCCACATATCTGTCAACATGTTTCAATCAACATGTTTGGCAACACTGGTACCCACCAAAATGGCTACATTTCTTTATTTTAATCATCTGTGCTAAAGACGCGTAGTACAGAAGTGCATATTATTTTTGACAATAGTATATTTATTAATGTTTTCTAAAGTGTCTCGAATTCTTTGTATCAATTTACTTTGTTTTGTAATATTTAAGTATTAAAACCAATAGTGACCATTTAGTTTAAAATGTGTGTAAAAATAATTTTTTTAATAATTAAACTTATTTTGTTATTAAAGGCTGAGAGACAACTACATGCTTCCTTTTTTGTTTGATGTATTTCATATAAATGATTATTAAAAATATAATTAATATAATATTTACACTTGATTGCAAATTGCGAAGGACTTTATTTAATAATACACACGCACAAAATATTTTTCTAATTATAATTTCTGCTGCTTGAGATGTCTTCGTAATTAATATCATTCTAGACTTCATTGTTCAATTTCAAAAAGTTTATGAGCGCGTTGAATTTAGACTCATTAAAATCTTCAAGCGGAAAACCATGTTTAATTGCAGTATTTGTAATAAAATTTTTAATATCTTGTAACTTGATTTGTAATAGTATCATTAAAATTATTAGAAATCATTCATCCAAAGTCCCTACGTCTTTATTCATAATTTACCTAGAAATTTTGTCTTTTACTGTTATTTAATTACCTGTTACAACATATTCATAATGTACATTTTTTGTTAAAAAAATGGGGCTGCTACAATGATTATTATTTTAAATTTATTAAGTTAAGTCTAATTATAAACATAGATCTATCAATTTTTCTTTAAAAGTATCTGTTAAATAGTTCAGTAAAATTAATGCTTTTAAAGGGAGTTTTTCATGAAAGAGAAGTGGTACAATATTCATCAGAACAAATTTAATTTTTCAATGTAGTGAGCTTAAAAATGGAAAAAAAATTATTAATATGTTTTGTCATATATAGTCTGACAATATTTAAAATTAACACTTTTTAGAATATCTTCAGAATAGCATATTTCTTTGGAACCCTATTTCTTTATTGTTCCTGCCAAACATAAAATACGTTTTGTTTAATCCTAAATAATTTTAAATTTCCAACATAATTCAGTAGTTTTGCATAGAAACTACAACATTTGTTTGTCCATAATTTTTAAAAAAAATTATTTTGCCTTTTTTTTATTCTTTTAATATTAAAATTAGTATCACTGTATCAAAAATCCTTCTTGTGTTTTTGATGAATGCATTATAAGACATTTCTTCAAAGAATGTATGATATTCAGTTCAGAAGGATGAATGGTATTACAATATTGTACGCATACCCTTCCACATGATCTATTTTTTACAAATGGTGCAATTCTAAGCATATTTTGATCAATATAATCAAGCCATGTTAGTGAAAAGTGCTTAATTTTTATTTTATTAGTATTGTTTGTATCATTGTATCATAGTATACATATTTTTTTTGTTAATTTAACTGTATAGTATGATACAAATGTATTGAGGCTTTTGGAAGTTTGACCAATATATCTACACATGGAAATTTTCCCATTCATCTTATAAAATCAATTAAAGTTTTTACTAAATATAAATCTAAAAATATGATCAAAATGTCCATTACATAATATCAAGCATTTTTTACTGCAACTATTAATATATTTTGTAAATAAAATTAATATTATAAAGATATAGAAAAATCATTTTAGACTATTTTTTTTTCATTTTCAATTTATATTTGCCTGCGTAAATGTAAAGAAAAAACGTAATCTTATGCAAATGCACTATCTGAATATAACACTTTAATAAATCTTAATTTTATTCCTTATAAAATAAGTATTCCATAAAGTTCTAACTCTGTAGGATTTAAAAGCAAAATAATGAGTATTAAAATGGGGAATTTGAATCACATTCCGAAACGTTCATTATATCTCCTTTTCAATTTTTAATCAAGCTCATATGATAATAATAATATAATAGCTGCATGGCCTGGCGTTGCAGGGGCTTTTTCGAGTGTATAAATTTTTGCCAATGGCAATTTCCTCTTTCCCTCTCGATCTCACTGCTTACTGATTTGTGTGTGATTCTTCTATTTTGTCATTAAAATCCACTTTTTCAGAATTTCTTCCACTCCTTTCCCCGGTCGGATGGGTATGTTTTCCCTCCCACTTAACCTGGCGCTTCACGGGCTTTTTACGAGGGGATAACTTTATCCTGCCGGAATTTTCTTTTCCCCCTCTTTCCCTTTCGATGCCAGTACTTTTGGGTGAGGGTGTATGTGTAATGTGTGTGATTTCTATACTTATGTCATTAAAATTATCTTTTCCGAAATGTCTTTAATTTCTTTTCCTTTACAGACAGGTTTCTTTTCCCTTGGTTAAGCCCGACGTTACACGTGCTTTTTTGAGCATAAAGCTCCTCCCCTTTCTCCCGTTTTCCCCATTGATAAAATCTTTATTTTTAAGACATATATATTACAAGGTTAACAACAAAGGTTCCAAAGGTAAATAATAATAATAATTATAATAATAATAATAATAATAATAATATACATACAAACACACACACACACATATATATATATAATATATATGTATATGTATACGTATATACACCAGGTGACCCAAAAGTCCGTTAACATGTAATAAGATAAAAAAAAACTGACACACATGCTTAAAATGGCAGGGGATTTTATTGAAACCAAAAGAAAAAATACAAAATTTGGCCAGTAAATGTAGCAAGGGAGCACAAAATCAGGAACGCTGCATGAAAACGGTGGTTAAAATGAGCTGTTGTCAGAGAGAGAACAGATGCATTATATAGCAATTGAGGTATGTTGACTTTACCAAAGACATTATTAGTAATATTGTACCATCAGAATGCAAAATCTCTTACTGCAGCTTTACAATTCTTTTGCCAAAAGAAGGATGCGAGAGAGATCTTGCGAAAGATCTTTCTCGGGGTTGAGTTGTGGATCACGCTCTCAGTCGTTCCTTCCGTCAAGCTTGGCCTCCCAGGTCCCCAGACCTCAATCCGTGTAATTATTGGTTGTTGGGTTACCTGAAGTTCGAAGTCTACCGCGATCATCCGATTTTATTAAGAATGCTTAAAGATAACATCTGATAACAAGTTCTCACCATACTTAAATGTATAAAGTATAGTGTTGTTCTCAACATTATCCCTCTTCTGCAAGTATCGTAGATGAATGATGGCTAACATGTTGAACATCTGTAATGAAAAAGCATCGTTTATTGCTTTAAAAAGTCAGTTTTTGCTAAATATTTACTTGTTATATTAAGCGTGTCAATTTTTGTATGTATTATTGGAATTTAAAATGTTAACGACTTTTGGATTAACTGATATTTATATTATCTGCTTAATACATATGTGGTTAGAATAAATGTTATTTTTAATTAGAAATATAAAAAATAAACATGTTTACCTTACCAAAACATTTCACAATTTCTTAACATTGAGAGAGTTCTCGTACTGGCTCAATTTCAAGATATTTTTCCTTCTTCAAAGAATTAATTCAATTTCAAGTTTCTATTTAATCTAAAGTTTAAATTCTATTTTCTAGGAACTGTGCATTTGGCATTTCGTACTCAGTTACCACAAAAACTCGTTTGTTTAAACTTTCCTTGGAAAACGTTTTCTGCATCTAAACCCTGGAAGAAACTTCGTCATATTCTGAGTCGCTATCAAGGGAATAATTGATCATAAATATTTTTGACAGTAGATTTAAAAAAACGGATGTTTTTGAAATGCATTCATGTTATCATACTTCTAAATTTTTTACTTGAAGTCTTTAGAACTGTTATTACTATATCAAAGCAGTTAATGTTTTTATTGAACTTTAAAAAGTTTCAAAATATTAAAAATTACGAAATAAATATGATTTTGGTGTTTTTTCTTGTAAAGATTTTAATAACTATTCATTAAGAAACAAATATTTCTCTAATTAACTATATTCCTCATATAAATATCTTTTAAACATGGATTAATCAAAAACGGCTGAATTTCTTTATATAGATGTTTTCATCATAGTGAACAACAAGTAATTTTTGAAATGCTACAAATATGGTTTCAATGCAGTTAAAGAAAAGACGATAACTGAATTATTTTCGTTGGTTTATATTTACTTATTCGAAGTTATTGTAAAAAATATAAAAAATAACTCAAAGTGACTAAAGTAAAAGTATAATGAGTAAATACGATGTTGGGTATAATTTAATGTAAATAGTCATTAATCATTAAACGAAACAATCAAATATTTTTTCTGTTATTAGGTTTATTGTAGTCTGGGTTTAAACCCTGACGCCTACAAAAAAATTCTTTTTCTTTTGAAATTTTAATTAAAATTATACACAAAAATAATTTCGCACTCGTTATTCACACTTGAATTATTCGCAAAAATTCACACTCGTTAATTATTTTTTCCTTTTTAATTTCCAATGGCTACTATCACTTAATTATCAATTAATATAATTAAACCACATACTTTATCGATTACATTTAGTTCAGTGGTATCATGCCAAGCAATGGGGAATTTTATCATACATTTTATGTTGTTCTAAAAAGAACTTAAAGCATTTATCTTATCCGTAAATCCAACCAGAAAACAGAACTTATGGATTCCAATGCTGTTAGAATTAAAAGATTATAACGGTATAATTCACATTAAAAATTGTGTCGCAATTTGTAGAGTAACTTAATATTTAAAGCATATTTTGATTACAAAGCTGACGATTTTAAAAACATGTTTAGTGCATGATAAATTAATAAAATTTTAATGCAATTCCTTTTATATACATTACTAAGTACCTAACATAGCTTTCCTTTTTCAAAAGGGTTTTCTTAACATTTTACAGAGTTTTTGAGGACTATGCTATTCTGGTTTGTACAAAAAGGACTAACTAGTAGCCTTAAATTTACAGCTCGCTTATGAGTAATTGAATTTGAAAACGATATATATATATATAGAAGTTAACTCTCACTAAAACAAATCTTTAACTTTTCTAGTCGCGTGTAGTTAGTAAAGATTCGAAGCTTTATTTTCATCATTTTTGACCATGAATTAAACTTAAAAAGTTTATTGTAAATAGTTCATACTTACGAATTTAGTACAATAGTGACTGAAAACAAATTATATATATTTTTTTAAATAATATAACCTTCTCCTCCACAAAATGTACATTTTAATACTTTTCTGTCAAAAAGAATTATGTGCATCATTGACAGCTGAATCAGTTGTACCTGGATATGGCGTCTGTCTTCCCAAATGGAAAAGGTATCTTTAAGCCCCATTTCAAAAGTCTAGAATTGTGTTAGAAGGGTTCGAGGAACATAAAAATGAAACCCATTTAATACCCTAGCCACCTAACTTGGTGGACTTTAATATGATAGGGCACAATTAGGTTTTCATAGAAAGGCATCTCATAGATCAAACTTTTTCACGTCGGAATATTTCGAATTTTTGTGGCATTGCTGTCTACAACCTGTTGCCATACATCTACCAAAATACTTGTTGTATCCAATGCCAAGGTGAGTTGCAGCTGTCTTGCAGGCAGAAAGTGGTGCAACGTATTATTGAGTAGGTGTTCATAATGCTTTGGCACTCCGGTGTATGTACACTATATAGTAGTGGCTTTTAAAATTTAAATACTATACTAAAATAATGACTTTATTTGCAAATTATTTTATTCATATGAAAGGAAATAGAAGCTGGGGTACACAAATGATTAGCATCTCAGAACAATCGAACAAATCACTAATGAGAAACGGTATCTCAAACATTGTATAAAAGAAAAGTTATCCAGAAAATATGGTATTCGAAAATCGCATTTGTATTGTAATTGTGAAAATACATTCTTATTTGTTATATAAGAAGGAGAAATGGCTACCAACATGTGTCAGAGTTTAATAGAATTAAATGTATAGCCTATAGAGGGTGAGCGTTATCGTTCCACTGTACTGTTACTTCTATTAACAAGAATCCCAAGACCGTGATGTGAATATGGTATCGCTAGATTCTGGAGGATCATAGGAATGTCAAGATGATCTCATCTGGTTTTTGAAGCTAAATCATGGGGGACAAATATTGTGTTATGGTTTTCTTGTTGCCTACAGTCACATAACGGATCTTGAGTGAGGAAGTGGGCTTGTTTGTAGCGCGACAAGTTTTTGTACACAAATACAATAACGTTTGAAACAACACGGTAACCGTTATTATTTTTCTCTTAATGCTGCAACATAGAGAAAAGTGACGACAATGTTGACCATGTCGTTATTTCGGGTTCTACATGGAGTGCCATGATGGATTTTTAGCAGTCTTTATGTCCCAGGAGAACGGGCGAGACTTTTTAGACTTCAAAATCACCATTCGCACGTAGCACCTTGTGCAATGATTTAGAAGTTATTGGGTTAATTGACACGAATATCTCATGTTTCCGGAGTGGGTTATCAGGACAACCTCCATTATAATTTTCGGATTTCAATGCCAGTGACTGAGCTCTATTTTAGGAGATTCGTAGAAGGTATCCTTCAAAATAATAACACAAGAACACCAGCCAATCCACCATGTCCTGATTTATCTCTACATAGAGGTTTGATTGTTGTCCTGAACAGCACATTCCCTAGATCTGTCATCAATTGAAAAATTCTTGTCGTGAATTGCTTTCAGAATGGGTCACGTCCGCTCTCCCATCTCTACAATTGATGAAGTTCGGAATATACTTGCAACAGAACGGAATGAATTTCATTGAAGTCCAGTTTGACTCGATGTCTAAACAGGTTAGAGAAATTTCAGCTGCCAGAGGCAACAGCTGTGTGTTTAATAATTTCAGATCATATGCTCCCACAAATTGCATACTAATTCAATAATGTTTCTTTTTTTCAATAAGCAAAAATTTGGTTACTTGTTATCTTCTTGGTTTTGCAATTTTAGTGGCCACTAGTGCACATATCATACCGTTTAAGTGCATAATTCAGTTATTTCATAGATATTTCACGAAATAACTAGACAAGTCTCTTAAAGTGTGTAACAGATGAAATATTTCACACTTTACCAAGTTATTTTATGAAATAACTAATGATTGACCGTTAAAGTGAGATTAAACAATTTCAAAGTTATTTTAAAATTATTTTTGATGTGTAACATCTTTCCTTACGATTTCTGGATATTTGTGACAGTTATTTCGTGAAAAGGGATGGAAGTGTGTAACAGGAAATCGGGGAAGCGCGCGCTATTTGATTTGAACAATGAGCACGCGCGGGGAGTAGATCAAGGTGTCCCTCCCTTCATATTTTCTTTACTAATGATGACCTGCGTTGGGCAGGAGAAGGTATACACACTAAAATATCGGTCCCCATGTTAATCCTGTGGTGCCATTTTTTTTAATGATTTGGAGTTGATATTTGGAAAATCGATTGAGTATACACACACACTACTTGTTTGGTTAGTAAGTACAAGGACTTGACCCCCCAGGTGCCTCCCTCTGCACAGCATTTGGCCAATAGCTCTACGTCTGAGCCTCTCAGTCCGCTCATACCTGGCTCATTTGATCCCGCTACCTCTATTGTATATTTTCACCACATTTCGTGCTCATAGGGTCATTCCTAATATTTTATTTCAACGGTTTAATTTTTTTTTAAATCTGTAATATCTTGAAATGTATTTCAGTCTCTGCTTTGAGATTTGAAATACTGATTCTCCTCGGCGAGACCCATCCTTTTACCTCTTAGTCCTCTTTTGGTAAAACTAGGGGGCTTCAACACTAAAATATCATGTTCCCATGTAAATGGTTCAAAACTGTCTAAAAACAGCTAGAATCTGTGTGTGTGTGCGTTCAGAATACTTTCGAATACCGTATTTCATACTTTAACGATCAAGTAATTATTATTCTATAGAATACCTAGTTAAAGCGTAAAATTCAATAATGTTATGTACTTTAACTGACTTGTCTAATTATTCAATGAAATAACGGATTTTACACTTTAACGGTAACATATATATTGATAATTCTTATACGTAGATTATTACATAATAATTTCTTAGAAAATTTTTTTATTTCATTTGCTAAATTTTATTTATGCACTTCGCTCTTACATTAATTATCTCTAAATAACTTTTTTATTTAAATCTGAAAACGATAACATAACTTATAGCTATGGATGTATTATGTTGACTGCTTAAGGATTTAAGTCTCTTGAGACATTATTTTTAATATAGTGCTTTTAGTAGATCCTTGAATGAGTTCTTCAACTTAAAAGTTATGTCTTATAATTCTGTTCTATGGGTCCTTTAAATCTGCATACAATTCGAAATAAAACGGCTGCACATAAAAGCATTTTTAAGTAGAAGATATCATGACATATTCAAATCAAAATGAACGTTCTATTCTAGTATATTAACAAAGAAAAGTATGTTAATTATAAATTTAAATTATACTGTAGAATTGAGAAATAGTGCTTTAGAGTAATTCAATCCATTATCTATATATACCTTACATACAATCAAACAAAAAATACATTTTTTTCAATTGCCCTGAATATTTAAAACTGAATTAATTCGCTATCTTTTTCGAAGATGAATAAAGTGTAATCTAAAATCATTTAGTGAATCTCCAATGAATTATCTAGCATTAAATTTTTATAATAATGAAAGGCTTTTAAGTACAATAATCTAATTCTATTTTTTTTTCATTTCCAAATATCTAAAAGAATGTTTTAAGAACTTAACGAAATGGTTTGAAAGGCGCATATTAGTTTAAGTCAGATTATTCATACAGCATAAAGTTAAAAAGGAACGAAAAGCTTTTAGAGCAAGATAAAGAAATTTTTATTTGCAAATGACAATAAGCATGTCTTAAAAACTATGTGAAATAATTTTAAATACCTTGAAAATAAGCTTATTTTGAAAACAATTTGTTTTTATTTCTGTTAGTAAACACAAAACATTCAGTAGCTTTGCGATTTTTCTTCGCTAAATTATTATTCAATTCAGTTTGCTTGTTTTCGTTCTTTTTTAATCTTAATACTTTTAAACTAGGTAAAAAAATACTTTTTCAGGTGAAGAAAGTAACATTTGTATCATTTTTTTCATTTTCACTGTTAGAAAATTCCATTAATTTAAATGGTAATTTCCAAATATAAATATTTACATCTGATGTGTTCCTTTTTAGCATTATTAGCATTATTTCCATTCTAGTTTTAGTTGTTTTGTAAATAAAAAATAGGATTTAATTTGTAAGGAATTTGTAAAAATATATATTCATCGAAAAATTCTTAATTGTTATAGTTTATTGCATATTTAAGGAAAAATATGATTAAAACTTCTCTTGAATTCTAATAAAAAATGATAAAGCTGTAAAACAACTTAAAAACATTGAGAAGTTTATTCAAATCTCCACTATCCATTAATTTATTGACATTTATATGTATAATTTTAAAAAAGCTATTATATGTACTCTGTTCCAATTGACAACACAAGTACCATATCAGAAACGAGTTCATATATGTTTTATTTATAACGTAATTTGAAGAACGAAATATATATTACATATTATCCAATCAATTTTATTGTGTGTCCAATATTTGATTGGCATGTTTAGACTTTCATTGATCGCATTTTAAGAAGAATACAAGAAATTCTCCTTAATGCTTACTTAAATATTTTCTTTGATAGTGTGCATTTAAAATTTATACGCATTTTTTTAGTCTTGTATTACATGTTTATATGACATTTTAATAACTGATAAGTTTGGTGCGATTTTAAAATGTACTTAATGTTTTCTATAATGTATAATATACGATTATTAACGTTGATCTTTGAAAAGACATAAGAACTACTGAAAATGGACATCACAATTTTGAGCCTCGGTCATGTGACCGAACAAAAATAAATGCAAAAAAAAATATTCGATCTAAAGTAATATGTTTCAATTGTTAGTTTCATAAAAATATACTTAAATTGTATGTGCGTTTAAAAAATTTCCATTATAAAATTTGATAAAAATTCAGTAAAACTATTCCTTTGTTATAAAAATTACTAGCAAAAGATTTGTATTTTCATGAAAAAATAAAGAATTAAAACATTAAAATGCAATACCCACTTATTTTTAAATCAAATTCATTACTGCTCGCATAAAACTGAGATAAAAAAAATAAATTAACTGCTTAAATCGCTTTAAGGAATTTACTCAACGTAAACTGACCATTTTTTATAACATAATTACACTCCTCTTTTTTCTGAATTTTTCTTCCATAAAACTTTTTTTCAGTATCCAAACTTAAAAAAAAAAGAAAGAACCTATGTTTAAAAGGAAGAAAAAAATAATGTTTAACAATCTCTTTTTTTCCCCCTCTGAAATGATAAAACACCTTTCTAACATTAAAGTCCTCCCCGATCTAAAAGAGGAGCATTTCATTGATAAAATGAAAAGTTTCTGCTGCGTAACGCAATCCTTTTATCTGAAGAACAAATCGATCGGAGCCATATGAGTGCCATTATCTCAAGAAAGCCATATATTGTGTGAAAAATAAAGATGGGCTTATGTTTTTAAGCCGATGTTTACAAGCCATTTCAATTCTTCGAGAGATTCGAGCGTTATTCAATGAAGAGTTTACATTATGAAAAATTGCCTTTGAAAGCCTTTAGTTCCCGAATTTCAAAATTGAGAGATTCTAAGAGTTTGATTACATTTGAAGACGATGCATTCTTTTGCAGACATGTCCCTTTTTTTTAAACTGAAAGATAGGCAAACTAAAAGCCCCTAAGCATTTTTGCGTATCTCGAATTTTATCCGGTAAAGACAAAGCATGAAAGGAGATGAGTTTACATGAATTATTGGTCGCATTATAATGTCTTGTTTGTCCTATACTTTCTTCTAAATTTGAGATAGGGAAAGATAATCCAAAATCCAAAAGCCCGAAGTCATGTTAAAATAATAACCAGTATAAACATGCACAGGATCGTAACTGGTAGTATATAATAGTAAAGGTAATAGTATAGAATAGATGCAAAGCAACGCTACAGTAAATAAATGATTTTGTTTTCCATATCAGACTTTGATACGAAATGTTTTAGCTCTAAGATTTAAATTTTAAAGTAGAAGTGTTCAGAAATATAATAAAGATATATAAATAACAAAATTTAAAACAATTCTTTCGCTGAAGCTGATTTCATGAGTTCCATTAACGAAGTTCTACAATAATAATATTTCTCCTGACCAATAAAATATTATGCAACATCTGGGAAGTGAGTGTTCATTAACCATTTCGTGGGCCGTGGCGAATAGGTCTAGCCACATAACAAAAAAAAATTTCTACAAATGAGCGGAGGATATTTATTCTATCCACAGTGTTGATTGAAGTTAAAAGAGCATAAAACTCAATACAGATGGCAGCACGATATCATTTTGCATTTCATGCTCTCTGATTTGTAGTTAGAAACAGTTTTTCTCGGTGTAAATCTACGAATTGTATTTTGATTACTATGAATAAAATTACTGATCTGTGAAAAGAAATTCGACAAGTCTGAAGTATATTTTTTTCTGTCATCTAAATGAATTAAGCAAATGTGCAATTAAAAAAAATAAGGTTTTATTTAGGTTTTTGGAAATCTTTTGTATGTGGATAATAGAGGCTCTATCCTACATAGAACATAGGCTACATAGAACAGAAAAAAAGACCTTAAAATTTTCGCTCTTAATTCAATCGAGAGAGAGCACTTAAAATCCCGTGAGAATGTTGAGGGTGGGAAATAAAAACAAACTTTGTTTACAATATGTGGTACAACAGTGCTTCTCAAACTTTCAATACTGGCGCCCCCCTTTTCAATCACAATTTTTATTGCGCCCCCCTTATACATAATAATTTACTGAATGCAATAATAATGCACTTTTACGATAAAGCAACAAAATTTATTATAAACCGTACAAATTCATGACATAAGTATTAAATTTTGTATATGTTACTTTTAAGCAAAAAAGTTAAGTAATAGGATAATTACTAAGTTATTTTTCCTTTCTCTGATTTTTAAATTGGAACATATTACAAAATGCGGTGGTTGCTTAGAAGACAAAATATAGATATGAGCTAAATATAGAAAATGAACTCAGAGGGTCAATTTCTTATCTTGAAACTCCTTTCAAAAACTTTGCTCTGTAAGACAAGCCCATGGAAGTAGCTAATAATTATTAAACTTGTTCTTAATTTAGTATTAATTAATTAGTCCTAAAATACTCTGTGCGCCACTCATACATTAAAAGCAGTGTTTCTCAAACTTTCAATACTGGCGACCCAATTTTCAATCATAATTTTTGTCTCGCCCCCTGTACAACAATAATGTATTTACTGCAATAAAAATGCACTTTGAGAGAGAGACACTAAAGTTACAATACGATCTTAATTATAAACCGTACAAATTAATACAATAAGTATATTAAATTTTGTGTATATTTTAAGTAATATATATTTTAAGAAAATTACTTAAAATATATATTACTTAGAATTATGTTATTTTCCTTTCTCTAATTTTTAAATTGAACAGATCGCAAAATGATGTATTTAATTAAAGATTTATTTCCTTCAGCATTCATTTCTCAAAGCACAAATGTCATTAGAAAAATAGTCTAGTCAATATCGCTCTCTATCATATCCGTCACATCTGGCATTATAGGGTACATTTGCGTGAGTCTGGGCAACCTATCGGACGTCTGAGTAAAACATGTAAAAATGCTTTTCCTCGTACAATTCAAGTCAGTTTTGGTCGACTCGATACTCCTATAGCTACCGAATCTAACTTGAATGTACATTTTTTTTAATATCCACGTTAATTGTAATTCACGGTAATTAAGTATTTACGGCAGTAGATTAAAACAATATCATACATACATTTTTAAGTCGTAAGCAAACATTCGACCATAATAAAGAATCAACAAGTACACAGACGAACGAGCATGGTTCCGAAAATTAAATCAAGGCGATCTTCTCAAAAATACTTAAATTTTGGATTTACCACTACTGAAGTAAATGATGGAAAAGGCCCCAGCTCGATATGTGTTAAAACTTACAAATCTGTAGAACAACATGTGAAAGTTGTTTTTAAAACATGTAAAATCATTTAGCTATGTTGGCAAAGAATTTTTAAAAGTATTTTCTGGATGAGGACAGCTTGGTAGCAAGTTACGAGTGGATTAGGGATCTATTTCAAGATACTCCAGAAGGGCTCTCAACTTCCGAAGAAGAAATCTTCATAGATTTCACATGCAGTGAAAAATTAAAAGGGGCAATTTTGTAATAAATCGCTCTTTGAATTTGGGGTAGAGGTGGATGAGGAATTATCTGTTTAATAATAATTTTGTTTAATAATAATTAATTTAATTATTATTAAACAAAAGCACTTCGTATACTATTACCATTTTCAACATCCTACCTTTTGCAAACCGGATTTTCTGCAGTGGATGCCTTGAAGACAAAATATGGATCTCAGCTAAATATAGAAAAATAACTCTTTAAGTGTCAATTTCTGATATTAAAACCTTCCTTTGAAAAACTTTCCTCTACAAGAAAAGCCCGTGGAAGTCCCTAATAATTATTAAACTTGTTCTTAATTTTTTAATAAGATTGATTGATTGAATATTAACGTCGCACTGTTCAGCTGCACGAGGGCTTTTGACGACGGACCACGTAATTTTGAACCATGGTCAAGTGACGTGGATGACACCTGAGCTGGCACCCTTCTCTCCTAACTACCACACCACACAACGGGAAAAAGTTTCAACTCTCAACAGATTTAACATGTATCGCTGCCCTACATGGCGGGTCTTTAGTGGTACTGGGCTCGAACTCGTGACAAGGCAAGCCACGATCCGATACCTATACCACTCGGCTACCGCGGCCAAATTCAGTAATAAGAAATTATTTATAAAATACCTTCTTCAGTACTGATACATCAAACGTATACTGGCTGAAACACCGACTCTTCGCACGAGTTCATTTTTTAAAAAAAATAAAACATTATTCTTGATATAATAGCTGATCTGTAAGGAGAGTAAAACTGTGTGCACGACATTGTATACAAAAATGTAAAATGATTTTTTTAAGATAAATGCTATAATTGTAAATAACTGTTTAAAAGAACTGTAATTTTAAACCTCACACAATTAGCATTTAGAATTAATGTTAAATTATGAAAAAGAATATAAAAATTCTGATGAAGAATAATTGTGTTACTTTTTAACATTTAAAGCGAGAAGACTTCAAAAAAAGTTTAACCCGGGAGCAGGCACGTACTCGATACTAACATTAATGGTAGTGCGGGGGGACTCAGTCATCCCAATCATTTGTTTAGAATTATTTTTACTGTACACGATACAAATTGAATTCTAGTGAATATTTTAATTTATAGAAAGTATACTTACCTTCTTTCAAGGACTATTCAATTCTTTGATGATTTGAGAAAAAAATCCAATAAAACTGAACTAAAATGATTCAAAAGTACAAGACCATAATATAGGACGCAAATCAGACACTTTTCAATTATCCTACAGAAATGTTAAACCAATCAATTCTTTTCCAAATATCGCAAAACTCAATTATTTACAATTTCCTTAAGCGAAAAGCAAACGCATGAAAGATGGGAGGGAACTCTAATATTGATAATAACCATACCATAAGATTGAAGGTCAATCAAATGATTAGCAAACGTACTATGCAGCCTGGCTGAAAAGTGAATAATGACTTCCTTTTCTTTTCTACAACTAATGTACAGTATTTCAATAATAGTTACAGCGGTGAATTGTTTATCTTCTTAGAATTTTTCTCAGGGTCTGGGTTTCGTTTTTTCTTTTAACGAGTAATATTTTATGTTAAAACGTAATAAAAAAAATTTCTCATTGAGGAAAAACAGCAAATAAAACAAAATGTTTTTTTTTCTTTAATTTGGTTTTGGGATCAAAGATAGCTATTTGATGACGGAAAAAAGCCAGATAATAAATATAAATTATGTCAGTGTGTTGTTGTGTGTATTTTTTTTATGGAAGAAAGCATTTTGTTTTACTTCTCTTTCCGGTTATTTTTTTTTAAAAAAAATCTTTAAATTTTCGATACGCTCGCGCCCCCCTTGTAGGGTCATCGCGCCCCCCCCAGGGGGGCGCGCCCCACACTTTGAGAATCACTGTGGTACAAGATTCTTGGGTTTGAAAATCTTTCATTATAACTTTTTTGCTCGGAGAAAACGTTTGCATATTATTGAGGCACATAAAATACTTTGAATACTTTTTACTTATATAGATATGTATATATTCTTGATTAGCATTTCGGTTTTATAAGATTATTCTACATTTCAAACTTTTTATACTAAAATTAAATAAAATATAAATTGTTCATATATACCAATTTCAATGTATATTTTAGTAAGTATTCTAAGTTGTACAATTAGTCTATTCTTATTGTATTGCACCTGTACATGTATTTTATAGTTATTGAAATACACTCATGACCATAAATTAAGGATAATGAAGTTTAGGCAAAGAAAGAGACAGAAGCAAAACAAATTTGACTTATTTGTAAAGTCTATATATTAAACAAAAGGTAACGACCAAAAATTATGATATATGTTTGACATAATTAAAAAAAATTGCGATTTTTACTCCCTGGAGCAAATTTAAAAAAAACACCTATTTACAAAAAACTGTATAACATGGTTATCATGATGGTTAATACGGAGTATGTCTCCCGAACGATGCAATACAGGCCTTTCAACGCCTAGGCATGATGAGTATCCAATTATCAATCTGATCTTGGGGAATATTACATCACTCATCAAGCAATGCCCTCCGAAGTTCTGGTAGACATGTGGGAGGAGGTTGACGGGCTGCAATTCGTCGGCCAAGCATATCCCACACATGCTCTATTGGATTCAAGTCCGGTGAGTATGCTGGCCAAACCATACGGGTGATATCCTCCGATTGAAGGCATTCGTCTACAATGTTTGCACGGTGATGACGGGCGTTGTCATCCATAAACAGAAATTCAGCACCCATGGCGCCCCGAAACAAACGTACATGTTGTTCCAGAATGACATCCTGATAGATGTGGCCTGTCATTGTTACACTTTGAACATGCAGGTCAGTTCTGGAACCAAGAATAATTCCTCCCCAAACGAGCCATCCTGCACCACCGTAAAGGTGTCGTTCAGTGTTGTTCTCTTGGTGGTAACGGGTACCTGGCGCTCTCCATATTAAATTCCGGTGAGAATCAGACTGCCAACTAAACCTGGACTTGTCGGAAAACATCACACAGGACCACTGTTGTGGTATCCACAATGCATGCTCTCTACTCCAGATTAATCGCAGGCGACAGTGAGTTACGGTAAGTGGAACACATCTCACAAGCCTACGAGCATATAGACCAATGTGCTCTAAGCGTCTGTACACGGTCTGCCTTGAAACTGTCGTACTGGTAGCTGAAAAGAGCTGACGAGACAGGTCTGATGCTGTGCTCCGTCAATTTCTTTTGGCAGTAACTGCCAAATACCGGTCCTCATTCGGCGTTGTAACTCGTGGGCGACCTGTGCTGTAACATCTACTCACATTACCATCATCTTGGAATCGTTGCCAAAACCTGGAGATGACACTCTGGGTGATTCCAAGTTTCTCAAATACTTCTAGCTTCGTGCGTCCACATTTCAGTCGTCCAATAATTCTATAACGTAAAAATCATCCAAATGCTTCCTTTGTGCCATAACTATTGCGGTTATTGCACTGAAAGGCTTTTAAAGCGCTTGTGAACAATTTTACTTCTTTGCCACCATTCCTTATATACCCCTCTCTTACACTCTCGCCATTGTGACGTACTATCCACGCCATCTGGTGGTTTCCTGTAATTTGCACATTCTTCTTCAATATGTGTGTGATAATTCTACGGGGTGAAATTTTTATTTTAGTCTTCAATTTCTGTGTGATTCTGAATTATCCTTAATTTATTGACATGAGTGTAGTTATTAGCATAAATGTTAATTTTTCATAAAAGTTTATTGTAATGTGGTTCATCATTTTTTTTCCTGAAAGTGGGTTAAATATCTGAAGTGCGCAGTGGCTATAATGCCTAGACAAAACCCAGCAAAAAAATCCTAATCAGATATATCTTTTGTGACTAAATAATGTTTATAGAGAATAAAAACATTGTATTTATATCAAGTACATTATCACAGAAAAATGTATTTTAGCGTTGTGCCCGTGTGTGTGTGTGTGTGTGGAAGGGTTAACCTTGCATTGTAACAAACCAGTACGTGGGCTTTGACTTCTTTAGAACAGTTCCTGAAACTGTCATCCCAGAGGCTGCTGTCGAAATATGAGCATCAAGTAGAACCTATGTCTCTGTTTATTGTTGTAATGCTAAATGTCGCTGTTCCCGAAAATGTCTTTATTGTAACTCCAAATACATGCTGTGGTATTCTTAAAAGTATGTCATTGTAATATTTAAATGTTACGCGTATCCGAATACTTCCAGAGTACTTTTTGTCAAAATAATATATTCAAACATTATAAAGGCTTTTCTAGGACTTACACCAATAAATACTAATATTTAACGAACAATTTTTAAAATAATTTTACTAAATTTCACAAAAATCACAACTATAAATGAAAATCTAGCAATATTTTTGTAAAACTTCAAAGAAATTAGAGAAAAAAGTAATAAACTTATATTAGTTAAAGTATTACCAAAACAATCTAGATGCATTTATCTAGAAAATGTACTAAAATTTTTATGTTTTATTAAAATTTGAAAATTTTAGAGCTGATTGAGTAAACATTATAAGAAAAATCACATTCTTTATTAGACCTTTTTCAAATAACAAGCCCTAACTGAAAAAAATATTCATACAATAAGAAATATTTTAGTACCTTCTGTAGAAAATAGCATAAATATCACGTTCAAAAAGTTTTATAGAAATACATTTGTATTATTTTGAGTAATCAAACTCGCCATGATAGATTTCGAACAATTTAAATCCCCACTTCCGGTTTTTGTACATTAATAAAATGGTTTGTAGTCTGACCTCTAGGTAGCGTATAAAACAAAACGAAGTATGCGTTGTAAAGCCAAAAGATACCCCTATTCAATAAAATAGAAAACCAATATATCTGTCTTGACAGACTTTGGTCATTTTCAACGTGTTCGGATACCTTAAGCATAGACGTTTGGTGTCCGACTGCTTACCACAGCACTATAAAGCAAACCGGACCTCGAAATTTGGATCCACGGTCAGGTGACAGCCCTTATGTGCAGGGTCTTCAGTAGAACTAGAGTTCGAACTCACACACAGGACACGCCGGTTACGTGACTAAAACCCTACCGTGGTCACTAAGAAACCTCTAATTATCTGTTAAAAAAAGTTTTGATATTTCATGAGCATCATATTGTCGGTCTAATTATCAAACTACGTAACTCCATCTGGGATGCTGATTTGATACAGTAGGGCTAGGTGCCAAGTTGTTGTTTATGTTCGCCAAGATAGGCGATAATATTACAATATGGTTTACTTTTTATCGCGCGATAATGCAGTTCCCATGGGGATAACGTACATTAGTGTTACTGTTTTGTTTTGGTATTTTTTTTCTCGGGATCTGTGCTCAGCAAAAGTAACACATTGTTACAAATGTTGTGTAATGAACGCTTAAAATAGTGTAAATAATTTATACCTGGAAGTGTATTGCATTAATATTACTTTATGTGGTATTTATTTTATGTTAAAATCTTCTCGCCACCTCTCCCTTCGAAATCTAGTTTTATTATGAAATTAAAAAAAGTAGTGATTACACTGATCGAGGAATAAATTAAAAGCGGAGCGTGCGCTGAGGCATGCCGTAGACAAAACAAAAGGATTAAGGTATCGCGCCAAAAAGCGCTTGGCGCGTTGCACTCTTATATTAAATCAGTAACACCGGTGGAGTTACGCAGTCTGATAATTAGGCCGACGATTTTTAGTTTTTATCTTTTTTGTTTTTATACAGAATAATTGATTTTTGATTTCAAGCTTTTTGTTATAAATATATCGAAATAATAATTAAATTGTAGACGAATGTATGAATGGCTCTACTCTAAAAACAAATAAATAACTAAAAACTACAGCATATGTTTCCTTAAATGCTACTGGTGGAATTAAATATGATTTAATTACTGCATATGTATTTCGCCCTTATAGTTCATTGTATAAAATATATGGTTATGGCTTAAGTAATATGTATAAATGTGCCGAAATGAATTTAAATGAATGCAATTCCCTCGTCATTATAATCCTCATTTGCAAAGTTTAGAAAACTCATGCTTAGAATAATGATGAATGTACCTTTCAGCGAAGAATTAATGCAGCAGTTTTGTAGCAAATTATTGAATTTCTTTTAGTTTTTATAGATATTAAAACTCCATATAGCTAATGAGCACTACAAACAGGAGTATAGTATGCAGTACTTTCAAAATAGTAATTATTTGTTTTGATTGAAAATTTCCTTAAATGTGTGTGTGTGTGTAACTCTCCTGAAAACAAGTTAAGTACATCATTTAGAGTAATTTATTTACTTTTAAACCCCACCCCACATTATAAAAACACACAAATTACAGTCACAAAGTCATGAATTCGAACAATAAACCTGTATTTTGGAAATTTTTTTATTAGAAATTTGAAAGCATGGTTGTCACTTTTAAAGGAAAATAAAATAGATTACTCAAAATACTTAGAGTTTAAACTCCATTTATTTTGGAGACCCTTCTATAGTTTGATATTTATTTAAGATATCCAACTACGTTCAGAACCATAAAAAAGAGGATAAATGGATAATTTTCATGATATTTAGTGTCACTTAGATTAGAATATATGTATAAAATTGTTTTAAGGACATTTTGACGAAAAAAATTATTTAAATACAATATTTTGACAAAAAAATAACTTAGAATAATCTTTCTTCAAAATGTTCTCCTTTTATGAAAAATGCTTCTATTATAATAATGTTTCACCTGTGTATAGCTCAGAGCTCTCTACAGATGTTCAACTAGAAGTTTTGAAAAATTCACGTTATTTTCAGAGTTACAACTGATTGAAATAATTATCGGCATTTTTTTCTTAAAATTGCTCCCCTCTGTTGTCTTAAAATATGGTTAAACCCACTTCTAAGTTATATATTTCAAAAATTCTAGCTGAGCCTCTGTAGAGAAGACTGAGCTAAATACAGGTAAAAAATTATTATAATAGAAGCGATTTTCACAAAAGGAGAACTTTTTGAAAAAAAGTTATTCTAAGTTAATTTTTTGCCAAAATATTGTATTTAAATAATCTTTTGCCAATATGTCCTTAAAACAATTTTATATATGTATTCTAATCTAAATGACACAAAATATCATGAGAATTATCCATTTATGCGCTTTTGCAAATTCACGGTTCCGAACGTAATCGGATACCTTAAGAGAAATTTTATCAAACTAAGTTACAATGTAAGTTTTAAATATATATATATGTGTATAAATATATATGTATATATATATAACGCGATTTTTTCAGTATGCAATTCAATACAAAGCTGATAGAATTCAGAAATAATTTATAATTGCAATAATAAGGTTATAAGCAATTGAACGATTAATGGTATCATATTTACATGTTTTAGATTGTTTTCACAAACCCGTTTGCAATAGCTTTGGTTGCATACATTGTATGTTTAATATATATTATTACTGTTTCCCTAAGATTTCTGACACATTTCCATTGTCTGTATTTGAACTAAACTGACGCAAAAATAAATATATATATATATACCTAATCATATATATATAGCGAAGATAAAAATTTATTCCAGCATCATAAATCTATGAGTAAATGGAAACAAACATGAATTAGCCTAGGGCTATTTAATTATAAAAATGTCTCATAAAAAATTTCCTGCAAGTAAAATAAATTAAAGTATTTAAGACCTGGGATTTCAATTTAATTGAAATTTTTAAAATATTTAATATACACCATTGAATGTGTTCTAAGATGAAAATTGTTTACAATCGACTTTTATCTTTAAACAAATTATTTAGTGCCTATTAATATTACAAGTCATTTTATGGGTTCAAAAATGACTCTAGTCACATCAATGATACTTGTGTTTAAAATATTATTTGAGAAGTAACAACTCTTATATATTCACAACGTTTTTATTCGCAAAGCAACACATATATATTCACCCACGCACAAAAACATGTATATAGGGTTCTTTCAGATTAACGTTTAACTTATATAATGAATTAGAATTGAATTTTTATTCATTTTGCATACACACATTCAGAAACATATATACATTATTCATAATAATTACCTTTAAAAATGTCAGTTCCACAAAAGCAATTAATTAACAATTTTTAATTGAAGTGTATTTGTTTCATTTTGTTAAAACTTATTAATCGTATTCGTAAGGGAATCATATGTAACATTAATTTAGCATTGAATTCATTTCTATAGGAGGAAGGAAAAGTTCTTTATTGTTGCTTTGACTTACTTTTTATAATTTAATCTCTCAATTTAACTTATGTTATATTGTAACTTTTTTAAGTTTTTAGAATTTTTTTCATATAATGTTTTGAAATAAAAACTTGAAAATAAAACTTTGGTCGGATCAGTTTTTGTTTATTAATGGTAATCTAAGTAGCAGATTGGAAAGAAAGATAATAATTTCCATAATTATCTGAAGATTTATATTTGATAATTATTTTGAATCGACTACTAATTAGTTGTATTGTTACCTCAGTGCTTCTCAAACTTTTAATACTGGCGCCCTCTTTTCAAAAACAATTTTTATTGCGCCCCCCTTATACATTAATAATGTATTGAATTCAATAATGCACTTTTTGACGCTAAAGCTACAATCTTTATTATAATTCGTAGAAATTAATGACACGAGTATTAAATTATGTATATGTTACTTTTAAACAAAAAAAATTAAATAAAGGATAATTATGTTATTTTTCCTTTCTCTAATTTTTAAATTGGAACATATTGCAAAATGTGGTGGCCGCTTAGAAGACAAAATATAGATATCAGCTAAATATAGAAAAATCTCAAAGGGTCAATTTCTAATCATAAGCATTCCGTTGAAAAAGTTTGCTCTGCAAGACAAGCCCATGGAAGTCACTAATACTTATTAAACTTGTTCTTAATTTAGTATTAATTAATTAGTTATAAAATACTCTGTGTAGCACTGATACATTAAAAGTATACCGGCTGAAGTACCCGCTATTTGCACGAGTTCATTTATAAGAAAATAAAACAATATTGATATAATCGCTGAATTGTAAGGGGAATAAAACCAAGTGTGTGACAATGTTTACAAAAATGGAAAATGATTTTTTTTAAATGATTGCTCAAATTATAATTAGTTTTAAGCGAACCGTAATTTTAAGCCTCACAGAATTAACATTTAGAATTGATGTTGAATAATGAACAATAATATAAAATTCCGATGAAGAATAATTGTATTATTTTTAATATTTAAAGCGAAAAGACTTCAACATGTTTTAACCCTGGAGCAGGTGCGCACTCGATATTAATGGTTGAGCGGGGTTATTGAGCCACCCCAATCCTTTTTGTTATAATTATTTTTATGGTACACCACAAAAATCGTAATCACAGTGATTAATTTAATTAAGAGAAAATACACTTACCTACTTTCAACGACTTTTCAATTTTTCTTTGATAATTTTAGAAAAAAATCCAAGAAAACTGAACTAAAACGTTTCAATTGTGCGTGACCTTAAAAAAACACAAATCACAGACACTTTTCGCTAACATTACAGGAATATTATTTGCAGGCAAAGCTGTCATTTTTGTTCAATTTATTATAATTTTATTGTCCTTTGATGGTCGACAAATAGAATGTTGCACTTAAGCAAGCTTGTGTGATTTTGACAAAGCAAAGTGTGTTTTCTAATACTTATCATCTCATATTTTATTTGATGAAGTTCTTTGGTAGCATTCTAAAATGTTTCTTTCTTTTTACGGTCATCACTTTTTTCAAATTTACTTTAATATGCATTATTTCAGCAGGTTCATCCATTTTTTTAACAGTTTTAACTTCTTTCAATAGAGATTAAAAAGATGGCCATTTCTTTATATATATATATATATATATATATATATATATATATATATATATATATATTCTGATCATTTACCAAACATTTACCTGCTCATCATGCTCATTTACCAAACCACAATAAGTCGTACAATAAGGCAATCAAAATCCCTAACTTATTCATAGGGAAAGGGGGGAATGTTGCATGAACACAGAAAATATTTTGGAAAAAAAGTCATCGCACAGGGAACTCAGTCAAAACAAGTACATTAAGTTTGTAAAAAAAACATTTGTCACTCCCAAAAAAGAGGGAGATATGTGACAAATATATTTTAGTTCCTGTTAAGACTGTCAAACAGGAGAATAGTGTCAGGGACATTTTTTTTTTAGTAACAATTAAACAGTTTTGCCAGAATTACCGATTTCAAGCACTCTGTGCTCGGCGTGACCGCTCCCGGATTAAAAGTGTATACATTATAATATGTATGCTCTAAAACCAGTGTGCAAAACGTTTTTCTTTATGTTTTAAATGTTTGGGAATACTCGTAAAATTAAATCTTGGCCTAGTAATCCTTCAAAGTGCTCTATGTTCTTTTCCAAAAATCATAAAAATATTTTACAAGGAAAAAAGTGCAACAGAAATAGTTTATTTATAATTTCCCTAAAAGAAAAGAACAAATACATAAGATCAGGGACGTAACTAATCGTTCAAGTAAGTTCAAAGGTCAAACCGCAGCAAATACATTCTGCTGCCTACAGCTGCTGTACAATATTTCAATAATATAACAGTGATTAATTTTTTATCTTCCTAATTTTTTTTTGATTATGGGTCCGGGTTTTTTTCTCTCTAAAAGAGTAGTATTTTTGGTTTGAAAAGAAAACGTAATAAAAAAATCTCTCATCATGGGATTACAGCAAATCAAATAAAATATTTTTTATTTGGTTATAGTATCTAAGATAGTAATGAGGTTTTGAAGTAGAAGCTTTTATTTTTGATGACGTAATATCGCAGATGATATATATTGATTATATCAGTGTAAATGCGTATTTTTTATAATTTCAGAAAGTATTTTGTTTTACTTCATTCCAATCAATACATTTTTTTAATCTTTTATTTTCGATATGCTCGCGCCCCTAGTAGGTTTATCGCACTCATCAGGGGGCGCGCCCCGCAGTTTGAGAGACACTGTGTTACCTTAAGCGTATTAATTCGCTTTACACCAATTTAATATCGAATGGTTTGTGTACAATGTACGATTTAAGAGCAGTTCTCGCAACATCAATTTCTTAATAGCTAACAGTTATCCTGATTTGAATTACGTCTGATTTTTTAGATGTAAGCAAATAAAAATTTCCCTTTACATCCACCACTTTGTTTATAAATTTCTACTTTAAAGAATGTGTTACAATTAAATTTTTTACATATCGAAATTAATTTGCTTATATTAATTTAAATTTAACAAATTGTGTTCTTACTATTGTCTTGTATAGAAACAATTTTTATTTAATATGTATTTATATTTAATAATTTTGTTTAAAAAATCAATAAATAGTAGCTTGAATGTAAATTCTAATATTTAGTACTATGAACTTCTTGGTTATGTTAAATGTTGTAGGCTTGGAAACTTACTAAGCATGCCTTTTTATTATTAATATTGTTACGAATTTTGTGTCAAATAGTGTAAATAATTTGAACTTGGAAGTGTATTGCCTTTATTTTACTCTAAATTAGACTTAATTTACTTTAAAATTGTAATATTCACAAGCAAATGCCACCCCTTTCATTATAAGAATTACATGAAAATATGTATTACAATACCTCGAAAATTATGTTCATGTTAACTAAAACAAAAGGAAAAAAAACATATGAATTTAAAATTACTTTTGTAACTCTACAAAATGATTAAGTATTATTATTAGTCATATAAAAATAGACAAGCAAATACTAATCAAGTGAATAATATGTGAAAATATTGGGTTTTTTTAGTTTTTTCCCTTTTTCTCAAAAGCATATTTTTTTGCATTTAGGTACATTTTTAAAAAACCTATTGCACTATATGATTCCAGATTTTTTATACTTCTATACAAGATGCCTATGCATATAGTGAACATATTTTTTTTCTATTAAGATAGTGCCTAATTTCTTAAAAATAGTTTTATGCATGAAAAAAGCAGAAAAATAAAAAAAAATTCAAATTTCAAAGTTTTATGATTTTTTTAAAGAAACTATACTAAAACATTTTACTAAAAAAATGGTTTCACTGTAATTTTATTGTTTTATATATGTGTAAAAAATATTTTGCATAAAAAAATGATACTTTTTTTAAAAAATGGTACCTAAACACAAGTATATATTACGAGTTCTCAAAAAAAATTATGTGTATTACTTTAATTAAGTAGTAAAATATAACTTTAGGAGTAAGAAGTTATTTTTGTAGTTCTACAGAATAATTAAATTATCTTTATGAAGAACGTAAAAAATCTAAGCTCTATTGGAAATTGCAAATGATATATGTCTTATAAACAAACGGTCTTAATTTTGGCATTTTACTCTTTCGAGCATGTCCTGGTTCCCTTAAAAATGTCTATTCCGAAAAATATTCTTCAGTTCATCTTCTCAAAACATGACGAAAATGGATGGATGGTAGGATGTGGTGGATCAAGGTGTAGGATCAAGTGGATGTGGTAGGTTTTCTAATGAAGACAGTAATTTTGATTCATATTTTCGAATTCAAATGCCTTTATTATCAACAAATAGCATAGAACAATTAAATAACATTTTTATTATTTTTAATTTTAACTTTATATTTTGTTCCCCAAATGTAAAGTAAATACTCATATCTAAAAAATGTAATCATTTTTAAACGGTTTATTAAATTAAATTTTTTAAGTTATGTAAAAGGGTTTTTGGAAATCGAGGAGCGCAATTTTTTTGTTCTATACAAACATGATTTTGTACAAGTCTTTAAAATTATTTTCCGTGTATATAACTACTGTTAAAAAAGAGTCATATGTCTGAAGTTCGTATGGGATGGTTTTTTAACAGCATTGCTAAAGAGCCAGAACACCAAAATCTGTATATTTTTTATAATCTCCAGGTTCTTAAGAAGAGTAGGAACCCTCTATACCGACAATGTTAAATTGGCTGTTTTCGATGTACCTTTTCTCAAAATTTGTTATATGTTCATGTTTTTGTAACTTTTTATACAGTTAAAAAAGTACACCTTTCTTAAAGCTAATTTCATTATACTGAAATTAGCTTTGAGCTATTTTCGAGTTTTTTCATAATTTGTAAAATATTTTATCAAACATTGTGAATTTTTTTTTACCTATTTTTCACATAAAAGAGTTTGTAAAAAATTCGAGTTTTTTACAAAATGATCATTCCAGTTTATATTAGCCAGCATTATAAATATATCATAAGAAGTTTACGTACCTGTGAACAGGAGCTTCTCAGAAAAGGTACATCGAACATCAAAATTTACATTGATTTTAATGCATTCAGTGAGACTTTTCTAATCGGCTAGGGAAAAAATAAATTGCTCAATTTACAATAAAAAATGCAATAGATATATTAGACGTTAATTTTTTAAGCAAAAACGAAGAACTTTGTTTACATTTCTCTCCATTCAAATGGGCGGGACCCAGTTTCAACGATTATTTAAAAATATGTTTTAATGGCTTCTAATTACCCAACAGGTTAAAGTAAGGTATTTTTAGAAAGGTTAAAATCTATGCAATTTAAAAATGTAAAAATCTCAAATTGTCAAAAAAAAAAAGATTTTAGCTTTTCAACACCTCTTAAACTATTTAAGCATTTCTTTTTAAAGGATATAACGTTTTAAAAAACTTTTAACATAAAAGATTTATTACAGACGCCTTCTAAGTAATGATTTAAATCTTCTCCCATTCTGCATAGAGCATTATGGATGAAGCTCCACAAAACATGAATCAAACCGCTAATTCAGTGTCGAAAGTGCGTTTTCACTTGTTAAACAGCGCATCCATCATCAATAACTGTCATCGGTAACTGCGCATGAATCACCTTGTTAAGGAAAATAGGCCACTTCATCCAAACTGAGATATTTATAACCCATAATGACATTGGAAGTGAAAAATAAGCGTGAAATATGGTTTCCCGCAGATTTAGAGAGGAGTCAACTTTTATTTCTTCCAAGTTGTTAAAAGAAATCGATAGTCTGTAAAGTTTTCGAATACACTGTTAGAAGTCTCAAAAGGTTTAAAGCGATATATTTTTTGGGTTGTTTGTTGGAAAATACCTTCCGAAAGCACTTGAATGTAAAAAATAAGCAGACCCTTACTGCCATAAAATATTGTGTATATGCTGAGAAATGATTTGCAAAAAGAAATTGGAATTTAAAAATAAGGCATGCACTACAGGTAAGGTTACACTGCCCATTTGAATGCCCCTATACACATACACACAAGCCATACACAAACTATACACATGCACATACGCACACACTATAAACATACATATACATCATAAACACATTCACACACCACACGCAAACAAATACACACACCATATACATACACGCACACTATACACATACACGCACACCATACACATACACGCACACCATACACATACACGCACACCATACACATACACGCACACCATACACATACACACGCACCATACATATACACACAGCATACACGAGCATACGTAAACACATAAATATATGTATATAAACATTCTTGTAGCTTTGTAGGTTATCCAGAGAAGATTAAATACCACGCTTTAGACTTACTTCATTACATGACGCATTAGGCTCTACATCATATACCTTGGAGAGAAACAATACCAATTTAATTTCGAAAATTATCTTCCTTAATTGTTTGTATGAAAAGAGCTCCAATTTGTCTTTTGGCATGACATGGCTCTCAGACTGACAACTCTAGACTTTAAAAGCAAATGAAAATTTTAAGTATAATCGTGAAGCTTAGCATTGATTCTTTGTCTTTATGTTTTACATATCCACAATAACAACGATTGCTTTTACCTGACAACCATTACTCAACCGACTTAACCGGCAAGACTTCTCCTTGAGGGAAAAGGTTTGAAAAATGTATTCACCTCTCGAATGCTCGAATGTTAAACCTGAAAACAGAACAAAGCTATAAATTTTAGCCCGTTTCAAACCAATTCCGCCAGGATTCGAATTCCACGTCTTTGCGAACTCTTTTAACACTTCTGGCAAGAGCTTGTATTATGTGCATCCGGGGATTTGTGCCGGGGTATTTGATGACGTCATGGTATTTGCATATTCCTAACGATGCACGTCTGTGGGGGATCATAATGCGGGAACATCCCTTTTACCGGAAAGAGGAAATAGTTGAGAATTTAATGAAATGGTAATGGCTTATCCTCGTCTTGCTTTTAGCCAGATGAGAATTCTCTCTCTGCATGATTACTTGGTGTCTGCAGCAAGGAAAACGCGAATTTAATAAAATACGCCCTGGTCCTCCCCCTTTTGTTCTTTTGTGTAAGGGACTCCTCTTCCGCTGAATTGGGGAATGGATATTATTAAACAGGGAGTTATTACCCGGCGGTAAGCCTAATGAAGCGTTTCAAAGAGTCTAAGTGTGCAGCATGGACAGGCTCTGGTTTTCTTGTTGATAATTTTCTTCTTCACCATTTCTTAAAATTATTGCTGGATTCAGGATTTGCATTTAAGATTTGCATCGGAAATGAAAATCATATTTTTAAGCTTTTGTTAACTTTTTGGTCTAACTGCGTGGATAAGAAATTGTTGTATAGTAAATGGCAAAAAAAAAAAAAAAAAAACATTAATAAAATATTTTTACGAAAGTTTCTACATCTTTTTTTTTTTTTTAATTATATGCTTGCATTTCATGTGACCGCAGCTTATACCACAATTAGGTCAAAAAGAAACTTTTGAAATTACGTCATAATGGTAAGAATTTTTTATCTTAAAAAGCTATAAATATTCTTGTAATTTTAGAAAACTTTGAGTATTATTAAAAGAAATGGTTTTCAAAGAAAATATAGCAGTTGCTAACAATTTTTGTTACCCGATTTCCAAGAAAAATATATGACCCATAGGTATTCAATCTTTAGAAATATTTTAGCCCACTTTTCAAAACATAAAATATTTATTAAAAGGCCATAACAGGAGTTGCATTTTTTTTGTTGGAGAATGTATAAAAATGGCCAGATCTGAGTTACACAATAGAGTATAATCATAAAACCTTCTTGTTAATGTATTCGAAGATATTCAGAGCACACTTTCAAAAATAGCATGATAAAACATTACAAACTCTATTTACGGATCAATAGAAATATATATTTATACTTTACCAAAATTTTTAAAATAAATTAAAAATTTTGTACAAAAATCTCAATATATGTGAGAGAGAAGTTATAGCATTTTTTAAAAAAATTCTATACAGCAGTTGCAGAAAAAAGTGATAAACGTATTACTATTTATAAAAGTGTTATTAAATTATACTGCATGCATTTATCTAAATAATGTGCAAAAACTTAAACGTTTTAGTAAAATATAAATAGTTAAAACTGATAAATAATAAATATTATAAGAAATTTGACATATTTATGAAGCTATTATTGAAATAAAAAAACAAGCCATAATTCAGAAATATTCATACAGTAAGACCTATTTTGGTACATGTCTAGACAAAGGGGTCGGTAATCTATGGCACGTGGCGCAATCCTTAGTGGCACTCTGTACTACTCTACATATTTATCAATTTTTGAGTGGGTGGAAGTTGATAAATTTGTAATAAACCTTATTTGACTAGCATCTTCAGAATTATGAACATTTATGGAATCATGAAAAGTCTGAAAGATAGCTTTTATGATAAATTTACAGCTATTTTATAAATTATTGAATATCGTTAATAGAGAGATTTAATTGTTTGAAGAGAGAAAATTGCATGTATTCTGCTTTTCGCTTTGGGTTCTACATATCTATAGGAACAATTCTTTCTTCATATGAAAAATAATCCGAATCTACAAAAAAAAAATTGTTTAAAAATTGAATGCCCAGAATCGTGTCAAATTGAAAGTCACAAATTATCCCCCTGATTTTGTGGTATAAAAGTTGAGCACTGATTTTGCATTAAAATGTTTATTCAACTATAATGAAAGTAAATACCTATGTTATCTATATCTTATTTTTATAAATATGTTTGAAAATACATCTAATACGTAAAATTTTAATTTATTTTAATTTTTATTGAAAAAGTAAATACATTTTATCCATACATTTTATTTTTATGTTAAAAATATCTTTAAATGGTGCAAAACTATCAAATAATAAAACTGTAAACCTACGTGTTTATTACTAACCTCTATTTTCTAACTCTGCTAGCATTAAAGCGATAATTTAATTTTTTCGAACATGTTCTACTGTATGGCACACTGAATTATATTGGCAGATTGGATTGTCGCCTCACAGCTAAAGGTTTGCAGACCCCTGCCCTAGACAATAATATAAATATAAGGTTCAAAAAGTTTCTGAGAAATATGTTTATAATTTTTTAAGTCATATGAGACTCTTCATAATAGATTTTTTTGCAACTTAAAAGCTCACTTCCGGAAGATTGAAGACCCATTTCTATTTTTTTTCTAATTTTATGTAATTTATTAGGAAAAAATAATGTTTTTTAAAGCCAAAAGATGGCTCTCTTCAATAAAAAAATGCGTGTTTTGATTGAAATTGGTCATTTCAATGCGTACGGATAGCTTAATTTTATGTACAAAATAATGCCATATATATCAGTTGTTAAATTGCATAAATTTTTCAAACATTAATTTTTTGTTAATAACACTCTACGTGAATAAGAATGTTTACTTTAACGTATCTGACTACGTTCGGAACAGTGATTTTGTAAAAGCATGCAAACGAATTTTTTTTTAGTATTTAGTGTATCTTAGATTAGAAAACATGTATATAATTGTTTTAATATTATTATTACAATAAAACATTATTTAACTACAGTATTTTATAGCAAAAAATACACTTAAAATTACTTTTCTTAAAATATTCTCCTTTCATAAAAAATGCTTCTATAATAATAATATTTTGCTTATATGTAGCTAAATTTTCTTCAGAAAGCCTGACTAGGATATTTAAAAAAATCACTCTATTGTCAGAGCTACTACCTATTGAAATAATTATCGGTATTTTTTTGTTAAAAACTTTACATTCCTATGCTTTACAATACGGATAAACCCACTTCTAGTTTATATATTTCCAAAATACTAGTTCCAGCTTTGAACAGAAGTCTGAGCGATAAATAGGCAAAATATTATTATTATAGAAGCATTTTTCATAAAAATAGATAATTCTGTCTTATTTTTTTGCCAAAATAATACATTTCAATATATTTATTGTAATAATGTTTTTAAATCAATTTCATACGTGCATTCCGTTGTAAATATTAAAAAAAAAATATTCGTTTGCAAGCTTTTGCGAAACCACGATTCCGAATGGGTAATCGCGGATACCTTAAAATAACTATTTAAATAATAATGAATGTGATAAAATATTTATTGGAATAATTACAATGGTTTTCTTTAAACATTGATACCTACTTTTAAAGTAATTTGATATTTTACTTTAAATAAGGAAGCACATTCACTTGTCAATTTAACCGAAATATTCGTATTTAAGAAGGTCTGAATTGATCGTATCTCTGTCTACATTCACAAATATTAGACCAGTGCTCCACAACCTTTCTATCGCTGCGGACAGGTCAACGTTTGATAATTTTACCGCGGCCCGGTAATGGTGGGACACGTTGATTTTTATATTTTAGATTGTTTTGATTTAACAATTTTAATTTAGTTACATTTAAATATACCTTCAGAATATAATGTAGTTACACCACAAATGAATAAAAGTAATTTAACGTGGACTATGAAGTGATTTCCAAAGAAAGTTGCGCAAATCAAGAGAAATGCACAACTTTAAATGAAATTGTAATAGTTTAATGTGTAGTCTCCGCGGAACGGGGGTTGCGGATCATTGTATTAGACAACAATTTTTTTTTCTTGTGTGTAAATAGATTCTTGTAAGGGTAAATAACTAAACAAATCTGAATAATAGCATAACTTTTTTAAAAAACAATTGTCCATAAACATTAAAAGTTAATAACATATAAAGAATAAAAAAAATTAAATGTCTGTAAACATTAAAAGTTAATAACATTCAATTCCAAGTTAATTAAAGTATCAATAGTTGAAGTTACAAAATGTGGGATTAGTTTTATTTTGTTTTCATTTCATATTAGAAAGAAATTACAAAGGGAAATCATTTTAATAATGTTTTGAACTGTCTTAAATGCTTTTTTAGTGTCAAAACATTTTGGATGCAACTGCGATGTAACTAAATTTAAAATAGTTCTAAAATTTAATTAAACCATAATATTGAAGAAGGGTACTAATAGGCGTTGTTTCCCTCGAGTCCTGGTGCTACGAAACAGAACCGTAAAGTGGGACTGATGCACGTTAAATCAGTCGAGGCTCTAAATCAGCGATACCCAACCCGCGGCCGCATGATGCCCACCAAGCATTTTAAGTGGCCCGGTCATGGCCCATTGCTCTGAAAAATTTACTTATTTAAGAACATTGTATTAAAAATTTCGTTGAAATTTTTTTATAAGAAATCAAACATATCAATTTTGCTTTTTGCTGTCGATGCAGTACGAGTATGAATATATATTCTTCTATTTGGAACGTTTATGGTTTATGATAACAGACAACAGTGGAGCAGCGACAATGTTATGGGTGGAACTAATTTTTAATTATCTTTCATATCTTACCAGCGAAAAATATTCAATGAAAATACATCGTTTCACGACGATTGGGAGTTGAATATTTTGTAGTGAAAAACAAAAATGGACGATTGTTTGGAATTGATTGATTGATTGATTTAAATTAACGTTTTGTACACGAGTGAAAAACAAAAATGGATCAGTAACGTTTTGTTTGATCTACTGGGATCGAACTCGTGAAAGCAAGCTGCATTTAAAAATACCAATAAACAAGAACCATTCAATGACACTTTTCCTCGAAGATCTCTTTAAAGAAGTAATAACTAGGGTGTCTTGAATAATTTTTGCAACAACAACAAAGTGTTTTATCAGCGGTTGTTCTCACAGCAGTAACAAAGACATCATATGAAGTTTGTTATATTTTTGATAATCATATGAAACCATTTACTGATGCAGAAATTTTGAAAAAGTGTTTCTTAAATGCTTCTAATTTAGTGTTAGTGACAAAAATAATTTTAAAAAAAGCAAAACAGGAGCTATAATAATTTGATCAATTTCCCACATTTTAAATTTACAATGCTTTCTTGTTCTTAAAGCATTTTTCTCCCTCTTCCTTCCCTATTTATCCTCATGTGGCGGCCCGCGTGAAATAACTAACATATGAATGCGGCCCAGCAGAGAAAAAGTTTGAGTACCCCTGCTCTAAATACTCAATACAGTACAACGTCGTTTATCTGAATCAATTGGGACTGGACACCCTTCGGATACGCGATCGTTCGGATAACCGAAAATCAAATGCGATTCATGAAGTATATGAAACCGGACACGAATATTGAAAATCATCACATGCGAGAAACGGGCTTGAAGAAAAAGCACAATAGGTGCAAAATGTCGCAATTTTATTTTTATTGTGGAAAATAATCACTTATTTTTCACTGTACCATTGCACACCTTCGTTTTTTCGCTGCAAGGTCTCTGATTCTCTTGAGCAGCAGTAATTGAATAGGACAGCACTCAGATTGTTTTACGTACCACTGAATAGCTGTCTCAAACGCAGAAAACGCGTCAGCATTTAATGGACCCTCGCTACTTTCGTTGTTGTTGCTCTCCTCGATTGATTGATTGATTTTTTTGGCGCAAGAGCCAAGTTTGGCTATACTGTGGTTGCTCTCCTCGTCTTCATCAGTTTCATCGTCGACAGGGTCGGATTCTTGTTGCACGGAAGTCACTATCTCGTCATCATTTAGCATTGGAAATCCTCAGTCTTCTGCATCACATGCCATCCTGGTTTCTACATCTTCTTCATCGCATTATTGAAATTCTGGGATCCATTGGACAAAGTCGGTAATCTCCTCCCTGTGGTCGTCATTGTAGTTTTTTCACCCAAATATCCATGACCTTGGGTCTTACCTGTCACTTTTGGCCTCACGTGAAACAACTGTTGAACATTACACTGTTCTGAATCGTATTCATATACAGTACATGTAGGTGACACAAAAAATGGCTCGGATATTTGACGTTCCGGATAATAAACGTTCGGATAAACAACGTTCTACTGTATATGGAATTTCGGAGAATTAGGAGCTAACTTACATGTCCTCCATCCTCAGTTCAAAATCCCAAGGTATGTCGCCAATAGCCTTTGTATTACTTGAGATTGAGATGTATATAAACAATTAAACACAATTATGAGCAAAAACAATAATGCGAGTTGGTGTATTAGAATTTTTTAAAGAGAAATAGATTATTATTTTTTACTATTTTATCAGGTTACATTTCAATGATTAAAAGTTAAGCTAATTAATAAACTTATTCAATTCCTTTATTAGCTCACAATCTCTCTATGTATATTTAGTTATTTGTCTTGGTGGAATTTTCAATCGTTAATAAAATACATTGTAAAGCGCTCAATTGAGCTGAAAATTTATATACAGGATTATTTTGGATGACAATACAATAATATAAGAATAATTATTAAAAACTAATTGATTAAAACTAATTATTTAAAGGATTACAAATACAACCACGTTGGCATCATTTTTGGCGACTTGTGTCAAAACTTGCAAAGGTTCTTTTTTCGCACGTGTTAAAGTTTCCGTTGAACTGAAATTTATATACACAATTGTTTTGGATAAAAATACGATACTTTAATGATAATTAATACAAATTAATTACCACTTAATGCTGTCATTCTGCCATATGTACATACATATTTATATCAATTGTTGCTGTCGTGTGTTTATTACTGGGATACATACGAAAGACGTGAGATAGATGAACAGATAACATATAACACAACCACAGAAGAATTCAGATTTTATTACAAACGATGATCCCAGCATATAACAAGAAGAGGTGCGCTGCTGTTCCTTTCGAGACGGGAATCCATTTCAGGCGAAAGACCGACTTCTTTCCCGAAGAAGATACAACCAAGTCTTACTCATTTATATCAATTGTAACTATTTAATAAAATGTAGCTAAAATAAAAAATTTTCTTTGTTGACCTACGTAGGAGAATTGACTTAAATATTTTTTTTATATAACTTGTTTTCATAAAAATATTTTCAATTGCGTATGAGTATCTCCTTGTTTGACCAAATTATTTATCTGATTTTATTTATTATTCAAAAATAATTTTTTTGACTAGACTAACATTATATTTCCTTGTAATGAAATAAAATAATCGCTACGCTTTTCAATATTAAATTACGCGAATTTATTATCTCAATCAAAAATGTCTTACTTTTCTGATGACATTTCTTTTGATTTCTGAGTATATGGTAACTCAGTGATTTTGTTTATAATAACAGAACTAAATAAACAGCAGATTATCTGAGTTTTTTGTTACATTTTAAAAAGATTTTCTTGAATTTGTCCTAATCAAAGAAACATTATCAATTAAACTGATGAGATGAAAGTTAGAAGTCTTATAAATAATTTTAATTAATTAATTTTTCTTCTGTTAAATATTTTCTAAATAAATTTGATTTGGATATATTATAACGAGGTTACCATTTGGATACCTGTTAATTATTAATAGCCAACTATGCATTTAGTACATATATTTAATAAACTAAAAGTAAAAAAATGAATAAAGATAAGCTTTTATTTAAATGCTCCCAAAAGAATAAAAAATAAAATTTTCCTTTAAAACCTTTTTTACGATCAACTTATAACGTAATTACACATTTTATGATAAAAAAAAAGCTTTTCGTGAGATCTAAGTACTCGTATTTACATAGTTTGAAAATTTTAAAAATTAAAATCAATCAGATCAAGCTATTTAATTTATTTGTTTATCTACACAGGTAAATCTCTCGACGAGCTTTAATATCATAAATTGTTTGATGACGTTATAAGTTGACAGTAAAAAAGTTTTAAAGAAAAAGTTTATTTTATTCCTTGCAAAATTCTACCCGAACAAATTACATTGCAAGTTGAATAAAAGCTTGTAATAAAAAGAAAGCTTCAAGTCCCAAAATAATTATAATAAAGGAAGATATTAATTCAAATAATTTTGAAAATAGTTTGTATATATATATACAGTCGAACCTCAAAATAACGAACCTCTATATTAAGAATTTTTCTATATAGCGAACTTTTTCCTGGAACTTTAAACATTTTACGATTTTCATCATAAAATAACCTCTCTATAGCGAAGCGCATTTTCTGTATAATGAACTTTTTCTTTTGTGATTCAATTTTTGTTCTCCCTCTTTTTAAAGTATTTTTGAAACATTTCAAGTTATTCTCTCTTTAACACATTTTAAGGTGGTCATAAATTTGAACTGGTTTTATTATATCTTAACTCACCAAGTGCAATAGAGTGCTGAACGTTTCATCCCAGAAGTGTAACCTATAACCTCCATTTTCAGCTCACTAGAAACATCGTCAATATTTTCTTTCCCCCTCAGTGGAGTTGTCCCGTGTTCCAATGTTCTAATCTACACTATTAAAATTCGTAGGTAAGCAAACGTATCTGTTTATCAATGCGTCCCTATCTTCTCACGAACCGCACGACGCAGAAACTCGCCGAAGGTACCAAAATTTTGGGAATGATCGGAGGAATGCGTTTTAACCACTTATATTCCAATATTCCAATTAGTTAAAAAGATATTAATTAAAAACCTTAAAACGCAAAATTAGTACCATTTTTCACTGCCAGGGGACAAGTTCAAAATTCGGAACTTCTTATTTTTTTCAGACGTTTTTAAAACGCTATCTAATTTTTTTTATGAGACTAAGACAAAAAATAATTACAAAATCGGAAAGATCATTTACTTCGCCACGATATGGTATAATTTATTTTACAAAATAACTATATTTTGTATTTTTTACGATTTTTTTAAAATGTGTCGAAATCCATACTTTTTTTATGAGTACGATTTCTAAATCGTTCCACTTGCATTTTCTTTTGCGCTAATGAAAAAAAAATATTTTACTCTAAAAGTTCATGTTTTTCTCTTTTATAATCAGTCATTTAAAAATTAAATGTCAAAAACCATTTTATTTTTTACAATTTTTCAGAAAATACTCAAACTTTTATTTAAATACTTAATAATTTCTTTATTTATAAAAATAATCTCAAGAAACTTTTTTTTTGTGTGTAGAACAATATTATACGTAATATTTACAAATATTGATAAAATATCTCGTTTTGTTTTCCTTTTTGCAAGAAATTTGTAAGCATAATTTTTTTAAAGTTTTTTGTTTAAAAATTACCGTTGTTTGCAATCAATATATGAAGCTTGAATGCGTTATATTAAACATGAAGCCCGAAAAACAAATTTTAATTTATCAAATAACGCAATGCGAAATTGAACATTTCTTCCTCTTGTTTTGAAGGTTCTTTCTCTGCTTTTCCCCCAAGGAGTCGCGGCGCAATCGGTACAGGCGCTTCTTCATATATCGTAGTACCCTTACTTTTAAATTTTATGATTTTATAAAAAATACTCCAAATTTTTTATTCACGCATTTAAAAATTCGTCAGAAAGTTTGTAATTGGAAGGATAATTTATTTCATCACAATACAGCTCTTTTTTTTTACAAAACATCGATAATTTACATAACTTAAGATTTTTTGTAAGATGAATGAATATCGAAGCGTTTGTATGAAAAGGATGTTTAAATGCCTTGAAACTTCTAATATCGATTGCAAACAACGGTAATTTTTTAAACAAAAAATGTAACAAAAATAATGCTTAAATATTTCCCGCAAAAAGGAAAGAAAACGAAAAATATATATTTTTTTAAAACCGAAATTTTTAAGATATTTTATCAATCTCCGTAATATGTACAAAGATTGAAAAATTACTTAAAAATTACGGGTTTTTTTAAAAAAAAATTGTGTTTTTCGTTTATTAAAATATTTCTAGAATGTTAAATTCATTTTGCACACATATGTAAAACAATGAACGTAACATAATTAATCATATATTATTTCTGAAAAATATAATAAAACTGATGATCTTTAATTTTTTTTTAAAAAAAGTTTGTTTTAAATGTTAAGAAAAATAAAATACGACACTTTTATCAATTTCATTTGTCATGATTTGCGTTTATTTTATCAATGCACATGTGAGTGTTAACATTTTTTTATTCTGAAAAATACACAATAATTCTTAAAACTACAAAGCAAAGTAATTTCGAAAAAGTATATTTTACTGAAGCTTTTAATTATATAAGTACAGAAAGCATGTGCAACACTGGGTCATACAGCTAATAATAAATAATATATTTTTAATATTACTTGTATGCTTTAAATTATAAAATGTCCTTAAAATTCATTAAATTTAGTATAAAATTATTTTCTTTTATTGAAAATACAGTGAATTCTTCGACATTCTTTTTTCTTGTTTTCCTTGCAGTTTTTCTTTCTTTATTGTTTGATGCCTAAGATATATAAAATAAGCATATACTAATTTTTAAAAAGGAGGGAATAATTACTTTTTTTAATATGTAGTGTTTATGAATTTAAAATTTGTTTTATGTGGTTTATAAAGTATATTAAAAGATGAACCTCTATATAACGAACGTTTTTCCTGGATTTATCCTCTTCCTTATATAGAGGTCCGACTGTATATATATTGATCAGTTTTATAACTATTCTTATTATAGTTATTCTGACAAGTTTCAGATCATGTTCGAAATTAGTGAAACAGTGTGGTTACAGAAAATTATCTTGCTAAGAAATATTTACTTATTTGAACAAACTTTATACACTGATAGAATGATTTATTAGTTACGGATTTCATGAGACATTTAAATTGTGTTTGAGATAAATATACCACTATCAAGTGAATTTTCATCAAAAACTAAGCCAGGATTTCATGAAAATCATTTTTGAAAACAAATATCCATCGTCAAGCATGATTATCTCTACAGCTTTAATTCTCTACAAGACTTCTGATCTCTACAATTAAACTTAATCAACAGATGCTTCTAGAAAACGAAATAATTGTGCACGTCTGAACCACAAGCAAAGTCGATAAGAATGTATACAAGAAAAGAAGATGCTTTTACTTCGAGAATTGTGTCGTCAGGAGGCTGGCCATCTGTCTTTCTAGAAGAGTTTGTTTTTCTAGTTATTCTTTCAATGTCTTTAGTTGTTGTACATTTAATTGTATTTTTTTCTCCTGAAAGGGGTTGGGGGAATGTGAACAGTTTTCTTTTACTAGTGGCCACTTTTCTTTTTCTCTAGATGTGTCTTCCTAGAGACAGTGGCCATTGAGGGCTTCTTTGTTGTCGTTTGTGTTTCTTCTAGAGATAATTGTTCAACAAGAGCTTTTGTGGTGAATCTGGAAGTTTCAGAGATAGACTTTTGTGCTGTGTAGGTAGTCGCGATGTTTTGTAGTTGATATCCAATTGTCGTAAATCTCGAAAGTTTCGAGTTTATTTTGAGATACCTTCAATTTAGTGAATTTAGTCTTAATTTGTGTGTGTGTGTGTGTGCGCGCGCGTGCGTGTATTATGTACTACTTCTTCAGTCTTTGAATTTTTTTGAAAATAATAAATAGAAACATTTTGAGGCTTTCGTAACAAATTCGGTACATATCAGAATTGAATTAATTTCAAATTCAATCAAGTTCTGGATAGTGAACACAGTGAGACCAAATGTTTCGACAAATAATATTGGATTTATTCGAAAATAAAACTTCGCTGCATTACTTAATAATGCTTTTCAAAATAAGAGTAAAATGTCTTATAAAAATTATTATGAAACCGGTGTTTTTTCTTCCGATAGCTTTATTAATACATTGAAAGACTGTAAAATATCAGGTATATTAAATTAAAGGACAATATATTTTTTTTCCAAAGTTGGTCAACACGGATATTTTAATAGCGCTGGTTGTTGACAAATGGTTAAAAAATATGTACTTTTCAAAAAAGGTGGGATTCATTCTTGACACCTATTAGCGTATGGTAGGCCTTTGAACCTATGCTACTTCATATATCGACACGATGTCCGGAGACGTCCAAATTAAGGAACAAATCTTTAGAGAATATTTTTAGGCATTTAATACTTATACTAGAGCTAGAAAAAGTCTGCGTTCACTGTTTTACTAGAACCTAAAAAAATTATTTCAAAAGAAGAGGATGAGCTATTTAGTAGCTGTTTGGTTAACCTCGCCTTTTGTGAACCTCCTGAAGTCGTTTCGTCATTGAACTAACAAATCTTATGGCTTCTCCAGCGCTAATCTTATCCAATTAGTCTTTAAGAACACTCTTTAGCATATCCTTGCTAGATATATTGTGTTGATGAATCCTACGCTCCAGCAAATTTCACATGTGTGTTTTACAGGATTCAAATCAGAGAACTGCGGTGATGTGTGCAGTTAATTTGGGACATTACACAAGAGCCAAGGCTTCACAATCTCGGTGGTGTACTTAGGATCGTTGCAATGTTGGAAACGACGATCCTAAGCCTATTTTGGTGGCGCTTTCCTTTAAAATACTTTTAGGACATTTAAGTTTAGGAGTTTTAAGGTAATCATATTTTTTTCATAATTGATTGGATATACTCCAACTTGCCAACACCATTGCTCGCCATGCACTCCCCCACCATGACTCCAAAATGCTCTTTTTGAAGCGCTGTGCAAGGTTTCCTCCATACCCATTTACAACCTTTTATTCCGAAAACGCAAATTTTACTCTCATAAGAGAATATCACAGTCTCCAGAACACAAGAGGCTTATGTATATGCTCTTTTGCAAAAAGCTATCCGTTTAAGCCGGTTGGTCATTATAAGGCTTTCTGCGAGCCCCTCAGCTACGGAATCCGACCTTTTTTTTCAAGATTTTTCTTGCAGTATCCACCCAAATGTTTTTGTTAAACTTCTCGTGAATGTCTGTTTCTATTTAAGTTGCAGTCAAACGTGCATTTTTCTTCATTATTCATATCATACTTCGTTTTTCTCTGATTGTGCGTTTAGATGGACGACCTAAATGAGGTTTAGATGTGTAAACTTTTGTAGATTTAGAGATATAAAAAGCACAGGATAAATGAATACTACTGTCCTACCAATCTGACTATATCCTATCGACTATTTTCATCCTTCCACATTTTCACAGTGATTTTACACTTACTGATGTCAATTTCCTTTTTTTTCTTCTTACTTTTCAGGTCCTTGAATTGCTTTGTATTTCACAAAAACTTTAAAATTATTGCGTCACAATTTTCTTAAGCTATTTTACTTGATAACTTAATGCAAAAACTCTGTTAACCTATAACGCTTGTTGATAAAAATTCCCGTAATCAAGAATATTCAAATAGTGAACGCAGACTTTTCTGCTTACTATTTGTTTGCTTTGCTACAAAACTCCCGTTATCTTAAGAAGTTCTAATTCAAAATTAACGAATTCATGCATGCTCAATATTTAAATAATAGTAAACAAATTCTTGTTAAGAAAAAAATTATATTTCTATTAAATTTTAACTTTGCTGTATGATTTCTTATGAGTGAACGCGGATTTTTTCTAGCAAGTGTATGTGATACATAAGATGCAACTGCATAATTTTATGTGGCAATCGTTCAGTCAAAATTGGATGGGGTAAAATGAACACCTGAACTTTGCGCGAGGAAAAACGATAACTTACAACAAATTGACACCATGCCTAATGAGTTCGCACAAAATGTGACAGTAAGAACCAAAGTTCTATACAGTGCATGGGAAAACGGGTGCTGAATAGCGTTCTGGCAGTTTTAGCAAATAATTTTTAAAAAATGAATTCCCTCGATTTCCACTGGTATGCATTTTTTCCTACTATTTAGCTCTGCAACCTTAATATGTAGCTCTGAAACACGTGATAAAAATTACGCTATATTTGAACCTACTTTGGTGAGAGGGTTAACCGTGATTGGCACGTATACTCATGATGGAGAAGTAGCAGAATATTGTGTCACGACAAGCATATTCGTCATGCGTAAAAAATAGTGACCATTGGTTATTTAAATCATAATTTTTGAGAGAAAAAAACGCATTCTCAAACTTTATGATATTTAGAATACTTTGACGCCAGGTCGGATTAAAAAATAATTATACATAGTTTGATGTAATCCTTCTGTTTAAGCCTATATGTTTTGGAAAAAGGAGAAAAGTGCCATTTTTTGCTTAAAACTTTGACATTAATGGGAAAAGTAACTAATTATAATGATAACGCACACGCACACATTGGATTAAACTAAAAATTAATACATATTCAAGAAAACGTTCTCGCAATAATAAAAAAATACTCAATTTCTTTTTATAACTTATGCAAAATTGCACACTTAAAGAGTTTTTTGATTTTGAGAAGCAAAAAAAAAAAAAAAAATTAGGATCATGTGTATTTATGTAAGAATTTCTGCATAATTAATATGAATGTTCCCCAGAGTGTCTCTACTTTTGTTAAATTTAGAGTAAATAAAATTTTAGAAAAAGAGAAACATGCACATCTGTTCATTTTCAAAAGAATTATTTGTTTTCGTTATTAATTTTTTGGGGAGTTCTTATTAACTAAATACAAATTGAATGTTGGAAAAATAGTTTTATTTTTATCAACGATTTAAGTTTCTTTAAATTCAGAGCTTGGGCATTCATTTTAAGATGATATTATTAATATGGTGGCTGAGTTGGGTCATGGTCACAAACTCGCCGAGTGGTCATAGAGAATTGGGATCGGTGAGAATGAAAATCCTCCATTTGGAGAGAAAAATTTAACGAGCGTGATAAACATTTGATTCACGTTACATTTTTCGTGGCTTCAAGCTCTCAGGTTGCCATGGTGGTGAAATTTGGAGTCTGGGCTGCCGACTTAGTTGTCTTCGTCACTTGATTTTGGTGTAAAATTACGAGAATTGAAGTGAAATCTCGATTATTACTTAGCGAAATTAATCCTTCCTCTTAATTTCAAAGTTTATTTATCTACAGATACATCCATTATCACAAAAATTGATTACAAACCCTATATTTTTTTATACTTAAATTCTGAAATAGTGTTAAGTTAGAGTATAATTAATTTTTTTAAAAAGTTTAGCGGCGAACTCTTCAAGAATTTGACGATACATAAAAGTGACGTGGCATCGTGGTTGAGAATCATTGCTTTAGAGTGTGGCATTAACAACAACAAAGAAAAGTTAGAGAAGCTATTTAAACTAAGCACTGAACGTTTTTTATGTACCGCTATCTATCCCACCAATAGTACAAATAAAGTCCTACTGAAGTGAAAAAAAGTTTTGAACTGTTACTACTTATGGTATTCATTATTTGAACATTTATTACGTTTTTAAGATACGATTTCTTGGTACGTACATATTATAGCAACGATCGCCAACTCTATTAATAACTGGCCAAGTTGGCAGCCATGATTTCTTAAGCGCCGTACGCACTCAATTGGCAGGCATGTGCTTCGTTTCATAAAATGTCTCCAGTAGGTTACGATAATATGTAAGTACCGATTTCTTTACAGATTTAATTAAAAAAGCAAGCCTTATATTGTGTCATCATTTCTCAAAAGCTTACAAAAATGGTTTTTCATACAATATCTGTGCTCAGCTAAATAAAACCCAAAATCTTTATATAATTTTAATGTCTTTATTTTTTATGTGCAAATTTGAAAATAGTTTTAGAAATATTATAAAAGTTTACTTATATAGGAAACAATTTTCAATTTCTATCAATTCCTACCAACTTACCAAGGCTACTCTTCTCCGAAATAAGTAAATAATTTCACTTAGAGTTGTTTATAGCTTTGTCATAAATTTGTCAGCCTGGTCAAAAGAATTACTAATGTTTTTTCTTATGGTATGTTGCAACTGCTGACTTTTTAAATGTTTTATTGATTTATAATTCAACCAGCAAGTAATTTTTTTCTTAAAAAAATATAATTTTAAAACTATGATTGCAGGGAAAATAACTCAAGATGTGATACCCTTGCCCGGGGGTATAATATAATCTCCTCATCCACGAGACCTAGATTTGTAGGGATAACTTATTGACCACTCGAACCTTCCATAGTATTATATATATATATAAATCTAGTTTATTATTATCTCAATATATATTAATCAATGCAACACAAGTCTTACTTGAGGGAAAACGATCAGGAGTTATATGACGTAATTAACAATTCTTGGCAAATAGCGCATTAAATCCTACTCACTATCTTTATGATAAATTAACGTCCGAATCTTTATGTGTAGCCGATTCCTTAACTAGTTAGAGTTCGCTCTATAATTTAAATTTAATAATCAATCGCTTATACCGATATCGCACGGCGATCAGTAACCAAGCTTTATATCCTCCGCTTGTACTTTATTCCTTTAATATTAATCTTTTATATATTATTATTATACTACTTGATCCAGCTTCTATTCACTTTCTGGCTTCTAACCGACTTCTATATGGTTCCTATAATACTCTCCGACATCCAGCCGACTTCTTTGCGAATGCAAAAGCTCCAATATATACAATAATTCACTAATCATCACATCGCGTTTTCTTCTTGAGAAGGTTGGATTAAAATGCCCTTCTGACCCCAAAAATTCCCCAAAAGGATTAGTTAAAGGCGCGATAAAGCCCCGTCACAAAGATACATTTTTATTCTTTATTCTCTAGCAAATTATGATATGCAAAAACAATGAAACTCCTATGCTGAGCTATTAGCCTAATACGTTATATAGAAATAAGATAGTTGCGCAAGTAAAGACAGCAATCATTCTGAAAAGAGGATATTTGAAAGTAGTGGTGTCCAAGCCTGAACAATATGGTTATTCTTTTGAAATAATTTCGTAACGTAAGGAATTGGGGAGGGGTATTGCAAAATTCGAACCAATTTCTTATGTATTACTTTTACATAGTAAAATACCAAACAATTCGTTTCTTTATATAATTGGTAAAGATAAAATCAAAAGCAAAAACAATATCCTTCTTGTTTTGATCGTAAGCTAAATTTTACTAAATCCTACATAAACAAAACCTTGCAATTTAACAAAGTCAAATAAATCTTAGGTTATACATTTTCCCAGAAGTATTTTTGGAACACATTAGTTACTCTTTGGTGTTTCTTTTCCTCCCTCGGTTTTGAAAGAATGTTCTGATATAAATAAATGCTATCCTGAAAACTGCATCCCATCATAACAACATTAGCTACAAATATATTGTCGAAGTATTTTCTTTATTTAGTTTTGAAATTAGAATTTCTCTCACAACTTTTATTTCCTTATTATGCTAAAACGAGTTAGTTAATTGGGTAAAGTCTAAATTAAGTAGATAATCATGTGTGTAGTTAATTAGAATGGATACGTGATTATAAGAATGGATGATTATAACACTGAATATTCTTTAGATTTTTAATTACGTAGTGATTTAAAATTCGCTTTCGGTACTCCTGAAAGTAAATTAATGAATGAAGTAATCTCAAATTAGACACTTCAACTATAGTTTTGAAAGTAAAATGATGTATGTCATTTATATAATGCAGTGCTTCTCAGACTTTCTATTCTTGCGACCCAACTTTCAATCATAATTTTAATCGCGCCCCCCTCATACAATAACAATGCATTGAATTCAATAATAATATACTTTGGCGAAAAGCTAAAATACGACTTTAATTATAAACCGTACAAATTATCAAGATACGCATTAAATTTTGCATATAATTTTATGACATTCCCATAGGGTAGGGATGGCGAACCAGTGGCACGCGTGCCATTGATGGCACGCGATGCAATATTTTGGGCACGCCACCGATGAAAACGGTTTGCATTTTAACTCAAAACTACAAAGTTTAATATGAAGTATTACGAGAAACTTGAGTGATGGTTCGCAGTTTTCAGCGAAATTTTCTCAGTTCAAAGAATAATCGGAAACGCTCAAGTTTTTTATGTACTTTGATGTGACTTCATTTAATAAACTGAATTTGTCCCAATCTTATTCGTTGTAAATTGAAATGCAACTGTGATTAATTTCCAGTCTAGTTCAATATGGATTCAAAAAGTTTTGTTAAACATAGGAGAAAGTTACACTTGATTAAAACAGAAAGATTAACAAGAAATGTAAATAAAAATGCTAGTAATGAAATTTTGGAAACATGGAATTAGATTGCACATACATTTAGCTGTTTGAAAAAACTATCTCGTGCTATTTCATTCATTTTTTCATTTACTTATGCCTGCGAGTCATTATTTTCAAAGATGAATAACATTAACAACTCACTTAGAAACTCTTAAGAAGATGAAGCTTGCATTCTGCTAAAAGTAACATTTTACAATCCTCATAAAAGTTATTTTTCATCTAATCTACCCCAACAGAGTTCACACTAATGTTACTTGAATTTGAATCACACATATAAATAAAACATTAACTACTATACTGTACAAAATGTATTTTTTTCGATGTAATTAAAGAGTTTTGAGTTATTCGTATTTAGTTTTATTATTTTCTCAATAATCACTAGTCAAAATTATTTGACGGCACGTCTACACCTCTTTGAGCATTTCTTAAGAAAAAAAGGTACGTTGATTCGTAAAGGTTCGCCACCTCTGCCATAGGGTCTCTGGTAATTATTAAACTTGTTCTTATCTTAGTACAGTTAAATTAATTATGAAACACATTGTGCACTACTAATACATTTATATAAGTGTATTATATCAGTTTAAATCTGTATTTTATGAAGTCAGAATGTATTTTTGTTTTGCTTCCTTTCAGTAAATTATTAATTTTTTAAATTTTTTTTTTGTTTTCGACTTTTTGATATACTCGGGCCCCCCTTGTAGGGTTATCACGCCCCCTAGGGGGCGCGCCCCAAAGTCTGAGAAACACTGATAAAATTTTAAGTTTATAAATCAAATTAAAAATTTAATGGCTTTAAAATTTTAAGTTTATTGTTAGACATTTAAAAAGTAATACCATTCGAAATATTTTTCGGATCCAAATTTTTATGATCTCCTTGTGTTGTTTTTCCAATCCCGTTCCATGATCTCAATGAAAGTAAACACACCGATTCGAACCCGATCTTTTTGCAAGTTTCGTGATTTGTGGTTGGCAGCAACTGCAATGCAAATCGAGCGACTATTTAAACTCGGCTCATGTTAGTTTTTCAGGAGGGAAGGAGAAAAAGAAATATAAGAAGTGTGTGAGTGTTTTAACTCTTAGAGGGAGAGAGCAGCTGGTTGGCAATGCAACTGTATGTTGCATTTACCATTTTCAGATTATAAATTCATTTTACAATATTAGACTGTAAGAAGACGGTTCGAATCGGATGTCTGGTAATGTTGATTTTTGAACTTATTGTTTTTTTTATCGCTCCAGTAACGAGCACATTGATTTTATCATTGATTATTAAAGGCCAATTTTAAGAAACTGCTTTCGTCTTCATGCCTCCTCGATACAAAAATTTCACTGCTTGCTTTGCTAAAATTTGAGTTAGTTTACCAGTAAGTGTAACATTTATAAATCAATATTTTTTGAAAAACTCTTTTTATATTTTTTATTTTTTTTAATATTTATTATAAACTTTTTTTTTTTTTTATATAAAAAAATTTCTTTGTCACATACTGAATTCTATAATTCACGAACGAAACACTAATTAGAGTTTGAGGATACATATATTATTAAAAAGGGTACATTAACATGTTTTTTAAAAAAAATTATGTTAGATAATTCAAGGCGATAGAGAAGTATTTAACTAACAACCCCTTAACTGCCTCCAACGTATATATACGTCTCACTCAGCACTGTACCTTGTATGTAAATACCTTTAAAAAATACGACTCTTTTCTTGACGCTGATGTCAGTAAAATTATTCGAAGGCTTTGGAATGCACAATAAAATGACCTTGATACTGCGAAGAATTTATTATTCCGGAGAAGTATTTGCTTATTTATGCCTCCCCTAATCCACCGTACACGGCCGTGTTTGAAAAACGGTTGCAGTAGATAGTGAATTGCGTAACTGTTAATCAGCAGTTTAGGAATCTAAAGCTGTGATTGCTGCAATATACTTTTAGTTTTAATTTGTAACATTAGTTACTAAGTTTAAAAAGAAAAAAAAATCTGATAAAAGTGACAATTCAAGAAATTGTAATTATTGTTATTGACTGAAAAAGTATTTTATACTTTTCAAAATATTTTTATTGGCTCACTTGAATCCAATTTGTGGTCAGATGTGACACATTGTGTGATTTAGATCTGACATGAAAGAATATTCGAATATTCTAGAAATAAATTTAGGGTATCATATTAAAATATTTGAAAATAATTATAAAGTGAGGAAGCCAAAAGCTAAATAAATTGCTTTCTGTTAAAAATATACATTATTTTTGGTTGGAATATAAAATGATGTGTACTTACCGTAGAATGACTATTCCTTTTTTATTATTTAATTTATTTAAATTACTAATAAATGTATTACTTTTTTCAGTGACAAGCTACAAAATTATGCTTCGAAAACTTGTCCTTTTAAATAATCATTTTTCTTAATTAACATTTAAAAGAAAGTTCGTTGAATTCTGAATTTGCTTATTAAAGTAGATTTAAATATGTAAATATCTTTATCGAGAACAGAATTTTTCAAAGTCAAATTAAAGCATTTTCTAATAGAAATAGAATTTCTAAATTTTTGAGGTATTATACTATTTATGTTTCTATTTGTTTCTTTTCTATTATGTTCTTAGTTTTTCTGGAACCTTAAAAGGACTCTTGATTATGTTAGCAGTCCATTTTTAGCTTAGTATCTTATCTTCATCTTCTGATGAATGCCTTACCTTTAGATCATAAATCATGACTTAAAACATTTTTCGTAAGAAGGAAAGGAGAAAGATATTTTATAGATAGGAAATTAACTCCTGATTCTTTTCTGTAAAGTTTATTAAATGTTAACATTTTAGTCAGAAAGTATTTAAGCTCTAAGCCCTGTTAAAACCTATGTCATTTTGTTTATATTGTAAGTTTATACTTTTGATCCATAACTATATGTTTATATGCATATGTGTGAATCCATATATATGTGTTCATTTTATTTATTTAGAAAATTTTCTTATAACTAAGGGTAATAAACTAGAAATTGGATGTAGGTGTTTATTTACTCAAAGTAAATTTACATGGACATTTTTTCAGAACAAAAATCTTATACGTAAATTGGATTATATTCTTTCTTAATAGTTAAATCCATCTTTTAATTTTAAATTGGTAATTTATTTTTTATTCCCGTTTGCAAATCTGAGATATAGTCCTTAATGAAAAAAAAAAGACGACATCATTGGGTAACCATAATTTTATATATATAAACTAAATGTAGATGTATTTTTAAACTAATGTACAGGGTTAGTTCAGAGGACTCTAGAATCCATTCTATTGGTTCAATGATATAAGATTTGAGCTGCGGACAATTCAAAGGATGAGCTTGACATTTAATATAATTAACAAATCACTCTTAATTTATTAGAAAGTTTTACCGAAATAAATAATGACCTACCTTTTCTGGTGTTTTTGGGCAGAGACATACAAGGCGTTGCAGCTAACTTCTTAATATCCCAAGCAAAAAGAGCGATACTTCTGAATTAAGTTTTAATTACAATTATTGGTTTAAGAAGTTACACACATTGTTATATTTACAAATAAACACACGAACACAAAACATAAGTTTAAATAGTGTCAAACATAGAAGTTCCTTTTTGGGGCGTATCCCCAAATCTGCTGACGAACTAATCTTGTGCTGGCGAATCTGTGGATGGCAGTCAATGTTTGGGTATCTGGACTGATACTCAGTCCTCAATCCCATATTATAAAGTCTGTGATGTGGGGCTTGGCTTTCGTTGAATTTTTCAGTCTGCGATGTAGCATGAAGGTTATTGGCTGTGACGATGGAATCCGGGAGGAGGGCTTCATGAGGTAAAAAGTTTATGCATTGCTGAGAGCTATGTGGGTGCTCTCTCATTGGTTGGAGGTGGAAGTGAATATAGACTCTGGCTGGCTGCTCATGGGGAATAGGTAGAATTTAAAAATAGAAAGAGGAATACACCTATCCAGTGGGGTAGGAAAAAATCAAATCTGCTGGCGAATATGCCGACATTTCTTGTTTTTATCTCTGACGCAACTAGCGTACTCTGGTGGGGGTAATCATGGTTCACAGTTGGTTTTAACATTATAGAAAAAATAATTAGTACAAAATTCTTCAAACAGGTGGCACTGCAACAAAACACCGTTACTTATTTATATAAAATCAAAATCAGAAGCAGTATTTGTGTTACAGCGAATGAATATTCGCAATATTCTTTGGTTGAAAAAGTATGCTTATAGTTATAAACATCGTCCAGCCGTGTCTACTTTTCACGACCCCGGGTTTTTCGCCAGCATTGAAGCATGCTCACATCTTAACCACGTTGCAAAAAAAAAAGCGCGATTGGTAAAATTCAATTCAGAGTTCAAGCGAATGAAGTGAACACAATATTGTCCAATGTCTCCATATGCCCTACGCAAGATGATTCAGAAATTTGAAACAACTGGCCAACTTGACATTCTTTCAGATAGAGGACGAAAGCAAATCCCATCTTCTAGGATTGAAAATGTGGCTATCGCGGTCGGTGAAGCCAGCAGTTAGTCATCGCTTCGTAGGGGTGAGTGTTCCAGTGGTTTCCCGTATGTTGAATACGCCGCATTCGACTGTACGATAAATCTTACGGCGGTTTTTGAATTTTTATCCACGCAAAAGACAGTGCACCGACAGAAGGACGGTGTCACAGGGATTCGTAAAGGTAATAATCTTCATTTCTCTGCTCGAATAGCGATTGATTTCACTTGGCCGTAGAACATTCAGCGGAGTGAACAAGGGCAATTTTCCCTTGTTGGACAACTTACCACCCAGAATTGTCGAATTTGGGCAGTGAAAAATCCTTACGATATCCAGGGGAAAAAACAAGAATCATAAAAAGTGACAGTGTGGTGTGATTTCACAGGCTACCTTTATTATTGGACCTTTTTTTCCGTCACAGGAAAATGGTACCATGGGGGGCTGAAGAATTTTGTAATCCCACCACTTCAACAACGCAAAAAGTTATATGCTTTCAGGATGCAACATTATAGTACCACCTGTCGGCGGAATTTTGTATTTTTTTTAAATAGGTGTCAATCACATCATTTAAATTATCTGTAGTTCAAATTAAATCTCTCTTGAACCGACAGAACGGATTCTATAGTCTTGTGAAATGGAAAGCTTATTTCTTACTAAATCTATATTTAAAAAATATACAATAGGCATTGCAATGAGCCACAAATAAATGTTATTTTTATTTGAGTTAAATCTGAATATTTGTTTTTTGAGTTTATTATATTTTTGATCATTCATAAATAACTGTCACTATCGTTGCTCTTAAAGTCTCTACGTAATTGTTTGAAAATATAATTTCAAATTAAATTTGTACTAAAGGCCACTTTTAGAATAATAGATTAGGTTAGGGGTCGGCAAACTTTTAGCTGTGGCGTGCCAAACCAAACTAACAATATGATTCAGCGTGTCGGAACATATTTGCTACAATTCGATTCCCACGATAATGCATTCATAGCTAAACAAGCAATATAAAAACATTTTAAAGTCAATTCCTACTTAGATCAAAAAAGAAAAATTTTATTCTAGCTACTTTTTATTAAATAGTTAAAATTAACATAAATATGTATACACATAGGACAGAATCACAACATTAAGTGGCAATTAATTTTTATTAATTATCATTAATGTATCGTATTGTCATCCCAAACAATCGTGTTTATAAAATTACAGTTCAACTGAATGCTTTGAAACGTGAGAAAAAAAAAACCTTTTCAAGTTTTGACTCAAGTCGCCAAAAGGATCGCTAAGTCGCCAACGTGGCTGTATTTGTAATTCTTGAAATAATTAGTTTGAATCAATTAATTTTTATTAATTATAATTAATAGTAGGAATTGAAAAATGGAGGACACTAATATAAATTTATAGTTTAATTATGTATTAATTTTGCATCCTTTAAAGATATGTCTTTTAACATAAAAATAAACATCATGAAATATAGTTACTATTTCTTCAACAAAAATTAAAATTATACAAATACAATTGACTCTCAAGAATTCGAAATTGGAGGGACGAATGAAAAACTTCGAAGTATCAGGAGCTTGAATTATCAAGAGAGTAGGACATAACTCCCAAAATACACGAATAGAAATTTATTCTAACACATTTAAATTTGAAATTATGTAATAAAAAACAACTGTACATATATGTATAAAATCATTTTAAAGTATTTTTAAAAAGTACATATTATACAGTATAAATATTACGCAAAAGTCCTGTATTAAAGTAATACATTAATGTATTAAAAACAATTGTTAAAAAAAATACATACCATACATAATAAATCTTTTTTTGACAAAAAATATGTTATCTTTAAATATCTGTTCCCGGTTCTTTCTGACACTCTCCCCAACACCATTGGTCCTTCAAAGTAGCGTTTAATTAGGCACATGCCCTATTTAGTGCCACATGCCATAAGTCACACAGATACCACATGCCATAAGTCACTCCCGACGCAAAGTACACAGTCATATGCATTTGTTCTTCACAATATTCACAATAGTGGACCATACTGTCTGAACACATATTGCAAAGCCACGTGTTAAACGAAAGATGTGGACGGCCGACAGCAAGTGCGGCCGGCCTGTTGTCCACTTGAAGAAGGAAAGCGATAAAAGAGTTTTTTTGCTAGAGGAACTTGGAAACACAAAGAAGGAATGACATACAGATGATCATCAAAATGGATACGTTATACGGGAGACACGAAGAGCAGTACAACACAAAACATGTAATCTCCAACCTATTGGCTACAGGATTCTACATGATATTGTTGGACATCTGAATTGTTGAGTGCTATATAAGATAACTTCGAATTACCACGTGTTACAGTTTGACCAGCCGCAGATTTTACTTCGAAATATTGAGAGAACCAAAACGTATTGTTTTATCTCGAAATATCAAGAGTTTTTCTAGGGACTGAGCATATACTTTGGATTAACAAGAGGTTCGTATTATCAAAGGTTTGAATTAGCGAGAATCGACTGTATTATGTATTTTTAAACATATGTATTAAAATAATTAATAGACAATATAAAATATAACTATTACTAAAATATATAAATAAAAGTTTTATTTCGAACCTAGAAAAAGAATCTCTCTACTTTTATATCGCAAAATCAGGAGAGTATAATTTATGACTGAATTTAACACGATTCTGAGCATTCAGTTGTTAAACAATTTCTTCGAGAGCTCCAAATATTTTTTTACATGAGAAACAGTTTTTTATTTAGATATATAGAACGAAATGCGGAAAACAGAGTACACATGCAATTTTCTTTCTTCAAATAATTAAATCTCTCTAGGAATGACATTCAATAATTTACAAAATAGCTGCCCATTTATCTTTAATCTTTCAGATTTTTAATTAATTCCTTAAATGTCCATAATTCTGAAGATGTTTGTCAAATAAGGTCCATTACAAATTTATCAACTCAACAATGAACACATTTGTAGGAAAGTGCAGATTGTCACTGAAAATTTCATCGCGTGCCACATGTAGCACGCATGTTATTAGTTGCCAACCCCTGGATTAGGTTAACGAGCGAATTTCAAATCTCTACTATTATAATTTTTTTTAAAAATTTTGTTTTAAATACATGGAATTCTGTGTAATGTATTCATAGACAAATAATCAATTTATATGCATGATTTGTTTCAGAAATCTGATTACATACTGTTGTTAAAAAGTCTCCGAAATTCTGAAATTAATGTCGTTGTCAATATCTCAAAAAAGAACTAAATTATAATCTAATGTAAAATTTAAATAAATGTGGAGATAGCTTTAGTTTAGTGAGTCTCATGTTAAATCTACCCCAATTTTTAAATTTTGAATACATTGCTTTAAGTCTTGTTATAGGTGCTGAAAAGTGGGCTCTTTCATGTTTAAGGGGATCCCAAAAATGTATGGTTAAAATTTTTCATTCATATTTTTTTATTCACTAAATGATAAAAAAATAATTTTCAGCTCTAAAATTCCATGCCAAATGAAAAAAATGTAATAAAAATGTAAATCATCAAATATACTTGCAATTAATTAAGATCCAAAGAAGAATTACAGTCCAAAAGTAGGAGAGAGCAGTTTATTACTATTATATCTATTTAAAATCTCTGCGCTCTAATTATATAAACAAGCATTTGCGTATGTACAAATAACCTTTAAATTCACTATCATGATTTTGAGCGAGGTCAAGAGAACAAAATATTATATTTAAAGTAAAAACAAAAATATCTACACGAAAAAAATCACGATGAAACTGCACCAGAATCTAAATATTTTCCTATGAACCCATGCACTTTCAATTCATAGATAAAATTCGTTGTTTTTCATTTCCGAAATATTCAAGAAATAAATTATTTCCAACAATACAGCTACGAAAACAAGTGAATTGCACAGTAAAATGTTCGCACATTTTGATTTCTTATATCATGCATCTCTAAAATTTCATGCAATTCTGTCCTAATAGTGTAGTGAGTATTCTAAATCAAATCTTAGAATCGAAAATATCAGCTATTCTAAGGGGCTGTTTATAAGTTTTAAAACTTAACTATCGATCCACTTATAACGTGATATTAAAAATAGAGAACTGTTAAGAATCCTTTATTTTAAGAAATCTAATATATTTGACCTCTATATGAATTTTCCCTAAATATCATTGAAGCTAAAGCACACTCGTTCAAAACAAGTTAGATTAGGTTGTAAACCGTTAACTACCTAATTCTGAAAAATTGGAAATACACAATGGAAACATATTTTATAAAGTAATTTTAATTATTTTAATAAAGCTAATTAACTTGTTTTTAGAACATTTTTGATTCCTAGAAGCCATTAAGAGTGATACAAATTTTTGGATATTACGATAATAATTATGAAAATAATTAAGGAAACCCCATTTTTGGCAGGTTTACGTTTCAGAATGGTGCTAATTTAAATTTAATCTAATTCAGTGCTTTGGATCAATAGACACTTGAAAACGGATGGTAAAGCATCTTCTGTTTTTTAAGATACCGTGATCAAGTCATAATTTGGATATGATGAATTTCCGGAAAGTTCTTACAGTGAAATTTTAGAATGTAAACTTTACTTAAAGAAGTTAAAAGAGTACTCATATTTAATATTTACTTTTGAGTATTCAGCAACTTTTAGAAACTGGAGTAAGCATTTCCTCAAAGTTTAAACGAATAAAGTTCTCTTGTGATTCTAATTAAGCTAAGAAATCACAATGTATTCCGTAACTTGAGGAATGCTTAGTCAGAGAAAAGGCACGGTCCAGTGAATTCTGCTTCATGAGATTAAGGTATTCGGGATAACTGAGGAAATAAATAATTAATATTAATGATTGTAGGATTTCTTCAACTAACAACACCCTTATTTGTTTTATTCCTAGAATTTTTTATATTCCTGAGACAGTGGCGCACACAAAGGGGGGGTCCTGGGGGTACGGACCCCCCTTTAAAGCCCTTGATATTTTTTCCGATTGATTATAATTCTATATAATACGTAAAATTTATATAAGTATTTGTTATTGATGATTAATTTTATTAGTTAATGCTAATTATTTATTCAATAATTAGTATTTTACTGTGTTTTGTTCCTTAAAATCGACAAAACCAAAAGGATCATGATACAAGAATGGTGAACTTTTGACCCCGGACCCCGCCCCCCCCCCTTTAAAAATTCTCTGTCCTGAGATGTTCCTGTAGTTCGTCTTTTTTTTAGTAACATTTAAAAAAAAACATCTTTGACCTGAATGCACCCGCATAGATGGGATCAATTTCCCATAAAAAATATTTTTCTCTTGCTATCTTTTTTTAAAAAATATCCAGTGTTTAGAGATGAACATCTGACAAAGTTAGTCGCTTAAATTATAATAATAAAAGAAATAATCCTTTTTTGATGCGTAGGGCAGTGCTTCTCGAACTTTCAATGTTTATGACCCAATATTCAATCACAATTTGCACCTTCTCTATACAATAACGATGTATTAAATTCAATAATACTAAACTTTGACGCTAAACCTACTGTTCAATTGGTCTTAAGCATTTGTACCTCCCCCCGTTCATGTTGCGGTCCGTGTGAAATGGCTGATATATACATGCGGTCAAGCAGAAAAAAAAGTTGAGTACCTCTGCTCTAGACGTGAATATACATCTTTCCGAAATGCTATCTTTTTCTGTGAATTGCTAGCAATACAACTATTCCGAAGGCTTTGGAAAGCAATTAAATGACCTTGGCAGTGTTTGCGAAGGCTTTACTTATTTCGAAGGATTTTTGATTATTTATTCCTTTTCTACCCCCGTCAGTACACCACATACGCTTACCTATATTCTAAACGGTGTCATTGGTGAACGAATCACGTAATTTTTAATCGGCATTTAAGGGATTAATTATAAACCGTACAAATTATCAAGATAAGTGTTAACGTTGGCATATAATTTTATATGAAAAGTCCATGAGGTCACTGGCAATTATTAAACATGCCCTTAAATTAGTATTGTTAAATGAATTATAAAATAAACTGTGCATTACTGATACATTTATAAGTGCATTTTAGTGTAAATGAGTGTTTTATTTTTTGTTATGTCAGAATGCGTTTCTTTGTTTACTCTTTCAATAAGTTAATAATTATTTAAAATGATATTTTGTTTTCAACTTTTCAATATCCTCGCGCCCCCTCGTAGGGGAGCGCATCTCACAGTGTGAGAAACACTGCCGTAGGGGTAAGTGATTGATAAAATAAAAAAAAAAAGTATGCGTTTTGATTAATAATCTTATATGGTGTAAAGATTGTAATTCCTGTGAAAAATTCATTATATTTCATATTTTGTATTGAGGCACAATTTAACCATCTAGATCAGCAGTTCTTAAACTTTAGAATGTGCGGCTCCCCTTTTACGTATCAGCCTGACATCGCGGACCCCTAATATTTTGAACACTCCTCTCTGACTCCCAACACATGGTCGAGTGATTTAAAATCTCCTCAACAATCCCACTGAAACAGATTTTTTAACATTAATTTTTTTCGTGTAAGAAAACTGTTGTTGTTGTTGTTGTTTTCTAATGCCACCTGTCTGACGTAGTCAGATCGAGGCCCACGAAATTCATCGTGGCATGGGCAAGAGGTACGCCTGTCGTTGGCCTTGAGCACCATACAGGTGACAGTACGATTTAGCTCGGCGAAATTCCCCGAAGGGACGATAGATGGCGACACGACCTCTATCTCCACCTCCACAATTTCTGCATGTATACTGAAGGGGAGGAAAATATTCTCCAGTCCCTGCGCTCGTGATTAAGCCCACAAGACTACGGACCCACTGATTTAACGAGCACGTACTCCGTGTGTACTCGGAGGGTGTTTGGTGGCATCGGGCATCGAACCCAGGCCTTCCGGTCTGGAGTCCGATGCTCTAACCACTAGGCTACCCACAAGAAAACTGTAGAGATCTAATTAAAAATATTACAAAATTCTAACTTCAAATAAATAAATGTACGTAACTGTATTAATAAATTTTTAATGAGAAGTATGGTGTTACATTTTTTTACAAGTGCTGTTATATCAGGTGTAATTTGTGAAATCTGCAGACTCAATTCCAATTCTATGCTTTTCAGACTTTTTCTTGCTATTTTTTTAAAAAAATTACTTTGTAGTAATGACTATACATTTACAAACAATAAAATTAATTTAAAATTTTTGATTGTAATACTTGTTCTTGAAAAATGTTTTCTTTGGGACAATTCAGTGATCTAGTCTAGGATGGCACAGTTTTCAATTTTTAGGAGGTCTTTCAAAGTCTGTAAAAGATTCGCAGACTCTGTCTGTAAAAGATTCAGGTGTCCATGGACCACAGCTTAAGAGCCGCTTATTTAGATTTTTCTCTTATGCACTTTTAAAGTGACCCAAGTTCTTCTATAATTCTTCTGTATAAGCATTTGGGATTACTGATCCTTTAAGATGCTAATTATTAATGTGAATGCATACTTCAAAGAGATCAATTGCAACTAATTTCAATTTCTCGTAAGTTGATTTCAAAATTACATTATTAATACATCTTATTGCTAAATTTATTGTATTTAAAAGTATTTTTTCAAAGCTTTTTTGTTCTAAGAAGTAATTAGTGATTTGTGTTATTATTTCTAAATGTATTCCATCATTTTATAATACCATATTTAGAAATCAGTTTGAACTAAAATAAGTTATATATTATTTATTTCATTAAATTTTCTGAGTTTTTGGCTGCAGTCTGATTTATAAGAGGATAATAAAAGCTTAAATATCAATCTTTCTGTTTTTTGTATTCACTTGTAAAAGAATATCATAATGCTTTAAGATTTAGAGTATTGCTTTTTCATAGTTTTCTAATAACGTATTTAAATTTTTAATATAAGTAAGTCTTTTCAACTATTATGCAAATGTTATGTGCTCATATGCATTTGTAATTCTCATTTTTCTTTCTCCATACATGTTTTAAAGTTTTACCCAATAAAAATGTATGTTTTCTACTTAAAAGTACTTTTTTACTTTTTCTACTTTGCAATGGTAAATTTTTCATCAGATTTATTTTTTATAATCATATTTTTTTATTCTTAAGCAACATTAATAATTTAAAATAAATAAATTGTAAATTTTTTATTTCTCCTATGCTTCCACTGTGTTAAACTATTTAATGATTTTTTGTTAATACTTCGCCTTGAGAATTCATTCTTAGATAGCTTTGTTTTTACTTTTCGCTAAAATAAATCGTAATACTGGGAAACAGAAACATCAATATATAAAGAACAAGGAAAGGAATTTTGGTATTGCAAAGTTTTGTAAAAAGTTATGTAAGCTGCGTACACACAGATAGCAACTTTTCTTAACAAACTTCAATTTCTCAATTGTCCTCTCAAAAACTAATGCCATTTTTTAAAAAAATATATAAAAACTCGTTCGCTAATGTATTTGCAGATAAAACACACAAAAACTCATTTGCTGCAAATCAAATAATACTGTTTTATGTCTGACGCTCAAACTCATTGATAGAAAGATGTCCCAAGTGCTTATGAGTACATACATGTTTGTCTTTATTGCTTGATGTTAGAAAAAGAAAACAACCCTCACACACACACAGATATTCCGTGGTTCCGCACCAAGTTTTTTCCCCTTTTATGTACCAATAACAGCATTCAACTTAAGCACACGAAATAATACAAAAAAGAAGCGGAGCCAAGTCGATACTTTTATATAAACTTTTATGTTTGACATGTCCGAAAAGAGTTTTCTTCTCTTTCACCTTAAAGTTTGATGTTCCTCCATCCGCTTTTGTGAGTTGTTCTTTATCTCTTCAAAAAACGAGTATGTTTTGTCTGAGTTCGAAAAAAATATAGACTTAGCGAGCAATGAAAAAGTGTTGGACGGAATACATCTCTCTTTTTTTTTATCTTCCCTTTCAAACTCTTATCCAGAAAGGGGGCATGGACATTCAACCTTTAGCTACGACTTTCGAAAGCTTGTGTATTGATTTTAGAGAGTTTTACAATACTAGTGTAAGTATTTGAGCCTTGTATATGGCTAAATAACGCCATACATATATACTTCATACACTGATTTTAAAATTCAGAATTTTGTTTTCTAAGAGGCTCTACACTTTCTCTGAAAAGAATACTTTGGCATTTTTCTCTTTATCAATGCATCATATTTCTGATATGCTTCCTACATTTTTATGAACAATAGTTCGTAAAAAGAGAAGTGGAATTCAATAGTTACATTCTATTAGAATGGCACTATTCATGAGGGATTTTGCATTAAGTGTATATAATTACAATTAATTCATTAACTACAATAACTTGCTTTAGGATGTCCATTATGAGCAATATTTTAAACATGCTTTGATAGTAATCTCATCTATTGTACTTCATTTTTTTGTATTATTATCCACACAAATAATAATTACAAAAAATCTGTTTTAAATAGATGGATATATACATACAGGTATAATTAATTACATTGCTGAATGTAGTCATGACAAAAAAATAACCGAGTATAACTGAAAGAATTTATTTACGTAATTAAACATTAGGTGAAAGGTTTCGGGGAGCCTTATTACACCAAGTACAAATTCTAAAAAAAAAAGGCAGAAATATCCCTTCATACTTTCTAAACGGTCAAAATACAGACAGATATAATGAAAATGATGCAATCACGTGCTTAAGGAAAGGGAATCGCGAATAAATCTGTTCAAATGCAGAATTTATTCCTTTAACGATGGAAATAGAATGCGATTGGCGTTTTAAAAAAATAAAGGTCATTTGTAAATAAAATTTAGAGAAACATATACAAGATTAGAATTTATATTAATATTTTGAGATCTGCTACACATGCATTGGAAACGTTTCAAGAAGTCTTCTTTTGCGATGGAGTTCAATGGAGTTGGATGTGAGGGATATCGTCAATATGGGTAACATGTTTCTCTCATCCTAAATTCTGGGTAACGATTTGTCGCATAGATTCACGTTTAATCTGCAGTTCATCAGCTGTCATGTGCACAGTTAAATCACGATCTTAAGTGATTAATTACTTCACTTTATCAATGTTTGCGTCACTGACGGAGGTCGCCAGTTTTTCGCTACGGGGGTTTTCAAAAACACTTTCCCTGCGAACCACTCGTACACACACTTACTTCATGGACAGTGCTTGATCTTCATAAACACGTACCAGCATCATGTAAGTTTCTTTTGGTATCTTGCCATGCTTAAAACAAAACTTTAAATTGATCTTTTGTTAGATCATTTTCCTGTTCTCAGTTAAGAACCAACGTAATAAACAAGAACTTTGAAAACCAGTTTTATACGGAACACGAATGAGTATCAACTGAACAATAGTGGAAGCAGATGGTGAACACCCACTGCTACGCATGTGCAGCGTTTTGTTTCGCCAGTAATGCCAGATAGGCCATTCTGACTTCATTCACCGAATTCTTTTGTCAGAGGTTGTATTAAGTTTGTGTTACGTATATATGGCTGGAATGTTAAGAATGTTTTGTATGTATTAAAATAATTTTAAGAAACATTTTATAGGTAATCTGCTTATTATTACACATTGCAGTATCTTTATTTCATATTAAATTAGTAAAAATCCAAAAAGTAATTAAAAAAAAGCAATCTAAATAAACATATTCAAGAAAAATATGAAGCATTTCTTCCTGGAAGGTAATGATACTCTAAAATAAATTCCAACTTTGCTACTAAATATTCTAAAATGAAGACCTACCAAATGTGCATACTATAACAATTAAAATGGTTGAAATAATTTTTTTCTGCATTATATTTCATGTAAAAAAACACTCCATATTACATCTGAATTAATGTGCAATATTTTTTACTTAGATTTATCGATTAGAATGAAAACGATTCCTTCAAAGTGATTTTCATAGTGATGATTAGATACATTTTTTTCATGAGACGCCATATGAAAGATCTCCCTTATCGTTATGGTCAGAATATATTTCTAGAGTGCTACTGGTGTTATTCCGAGCTGGCCTCCCCTGACCACATCTTGACTTGTTTGGATTTAAAAAGGACTAGGTTCTTCTCACAGACCTCTCTTCTGTTTTTAGAATTTCTAGAATATTTCGGATTCGTAGAGGTTGTCTAGCATTACTAGACAATCTGGGATTAGAAGCAACAACAACAATTTTTCTTCGTCAAGTTTGAAATTTCAGCCAGTTTTTACTGTTTTCAAAATATATATATATTTCTATTTTGTAAATGAAACGTGAAAAATATTTCCCAATTTGCATTCATTTCGAGAATTTAAAGTTTTAGTATAAAGCTGATCATATTTTAAATATTTCAAAATAGTTGGAAAGTACCTATTTATGACAGGTAACCGAAAAAATGTATTCTTGAATTCAATATTCAAACGAATTTCCAACTTAATGCTGCATTATAAACATATTTAATAATTTTTTTTTCAAATTCAAATTAGTATTACTTTCTTTTATTTCAAATGTTTTTTTTGTGATGTGGATATATTTTTAAGGAAGTTTGTAGGACTTTAGTTTTGTCTATTTACAAATATTAGTATAATGATGCTTCAAAAATAAATTAATTACAAAATCAATTAAACGGAGTCAGTACATATCGGATTTTAATAAAATTAATTAGATATGTAATGTATCTCTGTCAGTAGCGCACACAGTAAGTTTTCAAGGGGGGATCCGGCGTCGAAAGTTCACCATTTTTTCAACCATTTTCCTTTTGATTTTGTCGATATTCGGGAACAAAACACAGTAAAAAACTAATTATTGAATAAATAATTAGCATTAATTAATAAAAATAATCATTGATAGCAAGTACTTAATTAAATGTTGCGTACTATAAATTTAGAATTATAATCAATCGGAAAAAAATCAAAGGCTTTCGGGGGGTCCAGACCCCAGGACCTCCCCCTTGTGTGCGCCACTGATCTCTGTGATTGGGAAACAACCCTGGAATAAATTTATAAGTTGCTGATTTTTCAAGATCTGCATAAAAGTGTTTTATAAATTGTTTTTCATAACTAGTCAGTAAAGTATAGAAATTTACTAAATCATCGTATTTAAAACAAGAAATTTTAATAATTATTTTTAATTTTTATATTTTTTACCAATAAAAATTTGCACCAAAAAAGTCAATTGTAATTTTATATTTACCTCTAAGATTGTGCATCCAGACAACTGTGTTGTTCATATTTATGGATTTTAAACTCGATTCGAGAACTAATAAATAAAATTTAAATTTTAAATTTGATTTATAGGAGTTCTAAATATGCTTAGTTGTTTCAAGTAAATGTACAATTTAGAGTTTATTTTTTAGATTTGCACTCAGATCCTTCATATTCTTGATTAAGTAACGCTTATTAAGGTTTTATGCCAAAAATAAATTAATTTCAAAGGATATTTTTAAAATTAAGTTTCAAAACTTATTTTCAAACAAAATGAGCTATGTTGAACTAATACATAATCAGCAAAGTTTAAATTAACAAATGAACTTACATTTAGTTTTATTTTACTTATAAAACAGCTGTCTTTAATAATCTGATTACTCTAAAAAGTACTGCAAATTATTGAAACCAAAATTCATTAGAAAGAAACTGTTTGGGTTATTTGTGTAAAAGAAAACTTTATTAAAAAATATTGAAATAATGCACACAAGTTATTTTTATACAAAAAGTAAGCGAATAAATGAAGTTGGTAGCTTGAAAATCGCAAGATAAAACTTCACTAAGGGTTCCACAATTTTTCAGAAATATTTAACTGTGATAGAAATCCCTATTTATGGTTTTAAAGACTTTAAGTACTTTCCATTATTCATTTAAAATGGAATTAAATCTGAATTACTAACATAATATCAACGTACAAATAACAAGATATTTGGGTAACACAAATGATTTACATTTTGTTAACAAGACTTTTTAACTCATGGAAACTGAAATAAAAGTGGCAGTGAACATATTTTTTAAAAAATAATCTTGCATGCATCTGATAAGATATCATTACGGAAGATTTTCCTCTTTTCCACAATGTATGCAGCATAAGAAGAATCAACTTTGAGAATGTTTTATTTCCTGTTTAACGATCCAAACTGATTATAAAAAGTGCATGCGCATCATTTAATGATATACAGTAACTTGTATTACGAACAGGATTTAGCTATATTTCTGTAATGAGCTTGTATATTGTTCTTCCTTATCAAAACTATTAGGGCTTGTAAATGTTTCTAAATAAAAAATATACATGAAATAATGATTATATTTAAAATAGTTCCGAAAAATAACTATACTATTCCTTCTAAATCGTAAATTCTTAGAAGCCTTATTCTTTTACATTTGATACATAAAGAAAGAGAAATTTAATATTTGTATGAGAAACTATTATCAATAGCAAGAACCAAACATCAAGTTAGTTTTATCGCTTGAATTTGCTTGTAAATATAAAAAAAGCATAAAACGCTTTTAAATACATATTACCCCAATTTTTGTTGAATTATAACGATAAATAGTAATTCACAAATGTTGTAGAGGCTTCATGAAACATAATTTTATTTTAAACTATGTCCAGAAATTTTTTCTGAATAATTAAAATATTATAAACAAACTTTATATATATCGATTTCTTCTTTCCCGCTGCTAGATATTTTTATCAAGAAAATGTTAGTAAAAAATTTTTCGTGAAACTGATTTATGGCTAATATTTTTCTCAGTAAATAATATTTATCAAGTCTTCCTAATGACATAATGTCGAATTAATAACACTACATTAGATAGCCATAACTGCAAATTTATCCTTTTTTTCCCAAGTTATAAGAAAGACGATCCAATCCAATTTAGTCAAAATAGAAAGAAGCGATCTAGATACACATTTTCGTCACTCTTGTTTGACAGGTGTCATGTTCCCTAAAGCTGTTCCCCGAATCGAGAAGCGCAAATATAACGTTCATAAAAAAATAACACATTATAGCCTTTCGAAGTACACTGCTTATTTCCTAGAATATACTTTGCAAATGTCCGCATTAATGTAGCTTTCGCTGTCACTTTGAAATTTTTTCTTAGAAGTTTTTATTTTCTATTGACTCCGTTTATATTCCGGAGCTAGATGCGAAAATGCTAAAGACGATGTCGATAAATGTCGGTTTCTTAAGCGAAAATATGGAAAAAAGAATTTGCTTTTTGACTGCTTCGAGTGTCATTTAGTATTTGGTGTACATAGGAGTATATAAATGAAACTTGAGATGTTCGTCGCATGTTAAAAAGTAGTGCTGCTGGAGAAATTGAATAAGGTTTTGGAAAAAATGTCATAAAGGCCCACATCCTATTTTTTTTAAAGTTTTAACATTTAAGTTAAAAATATTTTTATATATATTTAATAACTTTCCACCAAAACTTACGGTTATTTTCAATATTGTTATATTGTCATAATTAAAAGCGAACGGCTTCAATAGTGACAAAGTACGTTTTTCCATAATTACTGTCTGAGAATATTTTCCCTTAATTTAATATACACTTAATAATGTAGACCATTTGATTTTTTTTTAAATTAAGTATATTATTCTGAATATATCTTCATTTAAAATTTATACAAAATTAAATATAGCTTAATGATTATGTTTCAGTAATTTTAATAACACAAATTATTTGGCTTTTAATTCTTAAGATAAGGAAATCTATTCCGTTTCTATATCTAAGGAACGGGAAAATGCGCTTGGAATGTTTAAAGCAGTGCTTTGCAAACTTTCCATATATTTGCGACCCAATTTTCAATCATAAATTCCATCCTCCTACAATAATAATAAATTAAATGCTATAAACATATACTTTGACGCCAAAACTACACTAGACTCCAATTATAAAAGAAACAATTATCAAGATAAGTATTAGAGCTTTTATTTGACAAGCACATGGGAGGCACTAGTAATTATTAAACTTGTTTTTAATTTAGTAAGGATATATTAACTATCAAAAATATTGCGCAGCACTGATTACATTTATTAGTATATTATATCGGTGTAAATGTGTATTTAATTTTTATAATGTTAAAATGTACTTTGTTTTGATTCCTTTCAGTGAATTAATACTTATTTTAAACTTTTTATTTTCGACTTTTCAATATGCTTGCGCCCTCTACGTAGGGATATTACACCTTCCTAGGGGTCGCACCACACTGCTTGAGAAACGCTGGTTTAATCCTTTTGTGGGCAGTAGCTAATAAATCTGGCGACATTAAAAAAAATTTCTCCGAGTAGGTGGTGGATATTTAGTCTATCCACATGCTTTAATTGAAGTTAAAACGTATGAAATTCAAAAGATATGACAGCACGATACCTTTTTTTGCATTCCATGTCCTGTGATGGGGAGTTAGAAACAGTTCTTCTTGGTGTAAATATACAAATTGTATTTTGATTACTTTAAATAAAATTTCTGATCTGTGAAAAAAAATTCCACAAGTATGCCACACTTTTCTCTCACTTTAAATAATTAATAATAATGTGCATTTAAAAAAAGATTTTATGTAGGTTTTTGGAAAGTTTTTATATATGAATAAATGCTCTATCCACTGCCCAATTAGAACAGAAAAATGACCTAGCCATTTTCTTTTTTCCTCCAATCCAGAGATAGCACATAATCATCTGAGAAAGTTAGCCGTCGGAAATATAAACAAACTTTGTTTACAATATAGGGTGCACAATTCTCGGGTTCAAAAATCTTTCATTACAGCTTTTCTGCTGTGAGAAAAAGTTTGCATATTATAAAGTTCCACAATAAATAGCTCATCAAATTTGTAAAATAACTAACTTGAATCCTCGAAAATATTACTTTATTTCTAATTTTTTAAACTAAAATGAAATAGTATAAAATGTGGATATATACCAATTTCAATGTACATTCTGTGTATTATGTGTATAATCTAAGTAAGTATTCTATGCTGTACAGTTATTCTATTATTGTTTTATTACACTAGTTCTTTGTATTTAAATGTTATTGAAATAGTTATTAGCATAAATGTTAATTTTTCAAAAAAAAAAAAATTATTGTAATGTGATTCATTATTTCTGTCTTGAAAAGTAAGTTAAATGTCATAATTGCGCAGTGGCTATAACGTCTAGCCACCACCAAGGAATAAAACCCCTGATCAGATATTTTTTGTGACTAATCTTTATAGAGGATGAGAACGTTACATTTATCAAGTACTTTATCACATAAAATTGTTATTTTAGCTTCATACCCGCGAAAGGGTTAAAGTGATTTTTCTTCTTTTTAATAAGATAAGTAATAATAATTTTTTTTCTGAAAAAGAGTTATATTTTTTTTCAAACGGTATATAAATTTGTACCATCTGGTGTACTTTTTTGTGAACGAATTTTTTATTACTGGCATAAAAAATTCTTGAAATTACATTTTTTAAAAATTTCAATGCTTACAAATTGCTAATGAATATACAAACCAGAAACATTGATTCAGACAATTATAGTAAGTAACTAAGAATTTAGTTTCGATGAAAGACATTTAAGAGCTAATTTATTTTTCATTTTGTAAGGGTTCAAAATGCTTTTTAACTAATTTTTGATAATTAAAATACGATGTATTTACCAAACTGAGTTTATGTAGTTGAACAATTTATCAAATGTTAATTTTTAAGGCTTAACCTTATCAAATTAAAGCTTCTCACGTTTATTATATTCAATGATTTATTCAACTCAAGGAATCGATACCTTTACATTTAATAATATGCATTTTAGAATTCCCCTTGAGCTTTCACTTTAATATCTCAATTGATTTTTTCTAAATCGATACTCTAACTATTTCTAAGTTATGAGCATTTTAAGCGAAGGAAAACTAAATTTAAACGGAAATTTTATCTAATGCAGTGTTGAAAGCCATTTCAGGTTCTTTTTTTTTAATGTACTATACATTTATGAGAAAATCCAGATTACTACTTTACGGATTTCTCCGGATGAAAAAATATTTTCACCCTAATTTCATATACATTTCAATATTGATTTCAAAATGTCCCCGTTTAGTTTTACAATGCTTATTCAATACTAGCTAAAAAAATAGAATACAGATATTTCACAGTAATGATGGCTGAATTTCAAAGATCCTAAAATGACGTAGTGTATAAGATTAAAAAATATTGTAACAAAATTTCGTTTACCGTTTTAGCAATCTGATAATGCGCAAAATTATGAACAGTTAATTAAATCTCATTTAATATTTTTTTTAAAAAAATAAAAATGTTTTTCAAAATTTAAATATTTTTATGAAAAACATGTTGCATATATTGTTTATTGTAATGTAAAATAGGTACTTACCTAATATCCCGTCGTCCAACACCACTAAGCGAAGACATCCCAATTTAAAAAAATGTCTCTAAATGCTGTCATAATTAATATTACTGCTATCGAAAGTGTGCCAGAGTGGTTTCCACTATTGGCCGCATATCGCTGCATTTGGCGACATATTTTTATTTCACAAAATTGGCCGACAAAATAATACGTAAGAAACTATATTGCAAACAAGTAATAAAAAATTAAGTTAATTTCTACTTTGAAGTGATGAATAGAAAGTATTTTATTAACGACTGAAAATTTGAACAAGATATATACATATATAGGGAGAGTGAACTAATGGTAAGAATTGGAAAAATAGTATGATTTGTCTGCATTATTGCAACAATGAACACCCGGTTTGGCTAGTTTCGCTGAAAAACCGAATTCGTCATTGTTTTAACAGTTACATTGTTACAACGATGGAGACGAATCTAAGTTGGCGTCGAAAACTGGTAATAAATAAATTAATAGTTGAAAAAAACTGTTTTAACACACATCAAGTGTAATCCACTACAAGCTTCAGATAAACTTATTTGAACTTTATTGGATGAACAGGAAGTATTTTATTAACGATTGAAAACTTAAACAAGATATATATATAAAGAGTGCTTTTTTCAGGTATAGAAGTTTAAGTTGCCATTACTTTCCAAGATGGCGATTGATTTAACAGGTGTCAAGTGATTTATTCTCAGTTTGGTTTGGCAATTCATCAAAACGATCATCAAGCATGGCGTAGATTCGTCGAATGGGCCCAAAACGAGATTGCCGTTGTTCCCGGTTTTCATAAGCAAATTTTGTTTAGCGATGAAGTGCACTTCTGGTTGAATGGCTACGTCAACAAACAAAACTGCCGCATTCGGAGTGAAGCTAATCCACAAGTGTATGTCGAAACACCGTTACATCCAGAAAAACTGGCTGTTTGGTACGCTTTATGGGCTGGTGGAATCATTGGTCCGTACTTCTTCAAACACGATGAAGGCCACAATGTTACAGTCAATGGTGATCGGTATAGAGCCCTGATTACTAACTTTTTCATTCCTGAACTGAACAATCATGATGTCCAGGAGCTGTGGTTCCAACAAGACTGCGCAACATGTCACACAGCTCGTGCCGCAATCGATTTATTGAAAGACACGTTTGGTGACCGCCTAATTTCACGTTTTGGACCTGTGAATTGGCCTCCAAGATCTTGTGATTTAACACCGCTAGACTATTTTCTCTGGGGCTATGTAAAGTTGTTGGTCTATGCGGATAAGCCACAAAACGCTTGACCATTTGGAAGACAACATTCGCCGTGTTATTGCCGATATACGGCCACAAATGTTGGAAAAGGTCATCGAAAATCGGACGTCCAGATTGGACTACATCTGAGCCAGCCTTGGCAGTCATATGCCAGAAATCATATTTAAAATGTAATGCCACAAGATTATCTTTCGAATAAAAAAAATCATGTCTATTGAATAACACTTCGTTGTTTTATTGCAATTTAAAGTTCTATACCTCTAAAAAAACACCCGTTATATATGATGAATCCCCAGCCCCTCAAGTGTCAGATTGAATAAACTTCCTACCAGGACAACTCAACCCACCTCCCGCATAAGAATTTTGACTTCAACTTTCGCCGCACTTAAAGAAGACACGTGTACTAAAGACTCACTCGCTGCTGATCAACGCTGAAAGAGCTCTCGTTTTTGTCATGGCTTGGAGTGCAGACTGCTTTACTGAATATTGAAATAAAATATAATAGGATAAATGGCGCCCTTTTTGCATTTCTCCTGTCAATCCAAGAATTTCTCCAATACATGATATACGTATATATATATATATATATATATATATATATATATAGGAGATAGGGAGTTAATAGTAGAAATTGAAAAAGATCCTTAAAGTGTTAATTGTTTCTTTCAGATTAGAGAAACATTGCTTTAAATTTAAATTGTGTATTTTACTTCAATACGTTATTTATTTTTTCCCCTTCATTTTAATGCATCCAAAGACAACGCTTAGAATTAGGCATATTCTTAATATAATTTTACTTCATGAAAACTTACAGTAACCAAATATATAATTGCAAAAAATCCTAAAAATGTTTAATTCCTTCGCCCTAGTCAATAAATATTTATTAATTGCAGACACTACTTTGGAAATGATGACATAAATTGACGTAATTACTTAGAAGATGCACCTCAACCGTCTTATCTCATCAGAAAGATAATAATTAGTCACAAAAAATATTATCAATCTAATCGATAACATACTAGATCTAGACCTCTACAGTTAATTAGAACTTTTTAGTGACATATTTTAACTAAGATCCTAAGCTGTAAATTTTTTAACCATGTAAGATAATTCAATTTTTATATCCTCATGTGTTAATTTAATTTTGGGTCATTTTTGGTAAAAATATTACATTTAGTTACATTCGATTATGCTCTTATTTATATTAATTAGTTTTTTAGCTTGCTTCTCATATATGCGTTAGTGGTTCTTATTAAAAGTACTTGATTTTATCTGATTTTACAAACTAGCATCTTAAATGTTCCACATAATCGATTTTACGTTAAAACATATTCAATTAATTGTGATTTGTTCTTGAATATTTAGTAGAGATAAAAAAAAATGCTACGAATTCTTTTATTTTATTTAGATGCATAAAGAATCTAAGCTAAACTTATTAACTTATCAGTAGTAGTGAGCAAAACTTAAGGAGGTTCTTAAATTTTCGAAGAACTTAAGCTTAACGTAATTAGCTTCATTTCTGTACTTTGAGGAACATGTTAATTGATTTAAAATTAATTAGATCGGCAGTTAATTATATTTAAAAATTCATTACTCTTCATTTAGAAAAAAAATATATTCACTTTTAATGTTTTAAGAATATTCATGTATTTTCAAAACATCAGTACAATGTAAATACGCGTTAAGTTTAAATGGGGTTTGTTTGTTATAAAAGGCAAATGTGGATTGAATAATAGAATGTTAAATTTAAATGTAAAATTAATTAACTAATTTACAATGCCTTTTTCCTTTTTAATATTCCAAGACTAAATCACGTTAAGCTTATTTTTTTACATTACTTAATTAACTTATTTAATTTAATTTGCCAGATACCTAAACTACAAAATTTTAATTGAATATTAATCATCAGCTGAATGTAATCAGTAAAAAAGAATAAATGTCTTTGTTAATAAATCCAACAATTGGAGTAAAGTAATATATTTATGACTGGATAGCTTCCAGTCAATTAGCACTTTAAAATTATTTATTTAATTAATTCATTAAATAAATAGATTATCCTTTGCATATTGGTATATCTTGATGAAATTAGTTTGTTTAATGTTTGCTTTTACACAATAAGGCATTTTACTGGTATTTATGATCTTATATTTATTGAATACGGATTTGCTTAAGCATATTATAAAGCAAGCAAGATATCATTTTCTATTGTATGAGGCTGAGCTTTATAAAAATACAATAAATATCTCAATAAAACCATAAACAGTTTTGTTGTTGTGGTCCTGTTCTTTTCCCAAAGAGAAAGAACAAAAGTAGTCATAATCTGAAAGAGTTACTGGAGAGTTACTGAGAGTTTTAGTTACTGGAAATCAAGAAAAATAAAACTAATATATATATTTTTTAAATGTCAGTTGAAAGAGAAAATGAATTCTGAATGCAAAATTAATGTACACATCTGAGGCTAATTTAACAACCACTAAGTTACGTAATTTAGTATTTTTAAGTTATTTAAATCGTTGTAGCCTGCTAATTCGATAAATTCTTATTCATACTGCCACCTCTTGCGTAGGAATTAATGGGATCATTACTCCTTTCGTTTCATTACACAATTATTCTAATGTATTTGAAATTAAGGTGGTTAAATTAAGCTGCACCTTAAATTGTTGGTCCATTATACTGATTTTCAACTGGAAACCTTATGTATGCATATGATAACAATCCATTTCGTGGAAAAGAAGATTGAAAGGGAGCTACTAATATTTTTAAAAGTTACTATCAGCAGTCATACGTATATTAAAATATTACCTCACATGTCATGCACCATATTTTTATGCTAACATCATGTGAATTAAATTTGAAGGGGCAGGGATGTGGGATCAAATATTGTCCTCAACATCTGACTGTGGTAAGAAACTATAAAGATTATCACCTGTGGTTAATCGGTCGGGTAGAAGAAGAAAACAGTATATTTTTCCTTATAATAGTTATGTGAGTATGGCTTTGTACATGTATGCGTAATGTAATGAAAATTATACGTACGTAGTAAATAAAAATAATGGAAATCTTATTAAATAGTTCTTTATGGTTCATTACGTCGTGCATGCATGACAACAAATTGCGTAAAGCATATGAAAACTTCTCGGATAGGATAAATTTATTATGCATTTCCTCCCGCTAAATAAATCCCAATTTTGCAATCGAAGAAACTCATGGAAATTATTCTCTGACCTTTCGCTCAGTTTATTCCTAATTTATGTTAAATAATGTTAATTTCAAGTAAATTAATGAACACAGACAACATTTTTATTTTATCTTTAGGCCCATTATACCTGCTTGTGATACAGTTGATGGTGTAGACGGGACGTTGTCTCTCAGAATTCAAAAAATCATTAAATGCCATCTACATCACTAGATTAGATTGATCCTGGAGTATATTTAATACAATTTATCTGTTAACGAATGCTTCAGAACGACAGTTGATACTAATGAAAACCAAGAAACAAACCATACCAAAGATCCCTGCACATTCTTTTCTAAGTAATCATGATAGACATATCCTCATGCTGCCACACATGTGTTCTTGTTCAAGTGATAACAACAGTCAAAGACCATTAGACCACACTACAACCTTTCACTTATCAGGATTTCAGTTGTGATGCTCATTTTACAATTATATACACTGGCCTCAAAAAGTTAAGGTACAACCGGGTTTTTGTGTCTAATTTGCAAATGAATGAATGTAGAAACAAAGAATTTGGAGGATATGTGCATTAAATAGTTTTTTATTGAATGCGTCATAGAAATTTGTATAAGTGTATTGCAAAAACGATTTATAACAAAAAAAGCAATCTCTGCGGAAAAGTCCATTCTTGGAGAAAACAGCACATCACAGTGTTATGTGGTAAAATGGCATAAAAACAATACAAAAATGGGTTCTAATAAAGAATGTGTCCATCTCTAACTTGAATGCATTGGCGGCATCGATTTCCCATGCTGTTTATTAAGTTGTCGGACACCGGAATAGGAAGCGAAAACCAGACACAGAGTAAGCCTTGTTTCAGCTCATGTAACGACCTTGGAGGAGGATTTAAAGCAGCAACCTCTCTGCCAAGATAGTCCCAAAGATGTTCTATCAGATTCAGGTCTGGAGATCGAGCTGGCCATTCCATTCGTTCCAAACCGTGATCCTCCAGATACTCCTCAACAATCCGATCTCGGTGAGGTCGTGCATTATCATCCATCAGAATGAAGTCGTTACCAATAGCAGCAGCATATGGGCGGACATATGGATCAAGGATCTCATCCCGATATCTAAGACCAGTTACGGTTCCTCCATGGAACACATGCAGGTCAGTGTGGCCACCGAGCGAGATCCCTGCCCAAACCAGGATTCCACCACCTTTATAACTGTGTCTTTCAACAGTGTTGGTTTGATGGTATCTAGTGCGCTGTTCCCTCCAGATCAGTAGACGCCCTGAATCACTCTCCATTGTAAATCTGGACTCGTCTGTGAACAGCACAGAAGCCCATTGTTGCTGCGTCCAAGAAACATGTTCTCTTGCTCAGCATAAGCGGTTCCTTCGCTGTCGTCCGTTGAGGGGAACGCACACAACTGGTCTTCTTGCATACAGACCTGCATTGTGAAGACGATTTCGCACCGTAGTTGCGGAAATTCTTCTTCCTGATGCTTGAAAGTGGTCTGCAACGAGCTGCGGCACAGTAGTGGTTCTTCTCCTTCGTGCCAAAAGAGCTAGAAAACGGTCTTCTGCAGGTGTTGTAGCTCGTGGTCGGCCTGGAACAGGTCTTCTGGACACAGAATCTTCGGATTGGTATTGATCCCAAAGTCGCTGAACAACACTACGAGACACATTGAGACGTCTAGCAGCATCAGCCTGCGAAAATCCCATTTCCATCCATCCAACTGCCCGCCACCTTAACAAATTGGGTAAACGACGTCTCTGAGACATTTTCTAAATTCTATTGACTATTGTCACCGAAACTGCCAACAACTGTTGAAAATCAACACAACTTACACACAAAAGTACGAAAGCTTGATATTTGCATATTTTTCTCTCACTCATAAATATACGTTCTTTTCTATAAAACAAAAGTGGTAGCAATCGTTTTTGCATTAATGTTTTTAAAGTTCGTTATTATCATTCATGTAAACTATGCATTTTATTGTTACTGCCATTTTTTTTATGGTGAGCTTCGAAAAACATGTTGTACCTTAACTTTTTGAGGCCAGTGTATATTATTTGGTATTGATGTCAATAATGAACACTTACCACTTTAATATTCATAAAAATATAATTTGTAAAGGTTCTAACGTGTTGTTGTCCTTAAAAGAGGATCATTTTAAACAATGTCAATATCTGCTTCTCTGTGCTCATTTTATAATACTGGATATAAATACTGCTCTGAGTCCAAGAGAAGAATTCATACCATTGTTATGTGTAGCTCAACGTAAATTTAAAGCAAAAAAATATTTTGTTTAAAACTTAATTAAAGATGATGAAAAAATATGTTCTATTTATTTATTAATCCAATGTACGTGCTTGGCTTTTTTACCATTTGTCGCCAAGCCTCCCAATACCCACCGACGAAGTCGTCAGTCGCGTATTCATCGAGTCCAGTGCATTGGAGCTGGTGGTCGCCATCCAACCTGGCTTGGCTGCAGAGGCGGCAGGCCTCGTAAGCAGAGTTGTCGTCAGAGAGGGATATGTTTTAAATACAAACAATAATGAATCTCAAAATGTTCATGGATTTTCTTGAATACAGTTAAACAAGTAATATAAAAAAATTAAGTTAATTCCTACTTAGATCAACGAAGAAAAATTTTATTTTAGCTACTTTTTATTTAATAATTACAATTAATATAAATATGTAGATACGTAGGATAGAATCACAACATTAAGTGGTAATTAATTTTTATTAATTATCATTTAAGTATCGTATTGTCATACAAAACAATCATGTATATAAAATTTTAGTTCAAATTAATGCTTTAAAACGTGAGAAAAAAGCCTTTTCCAGTCTTGACACAAGTCGCCAAAAGGATCGCTAAGTCGCCACGTGGCAGTATTTGTAGTTCTTATAACAATTAGTTTTAATCAATTAATTTTTATAAATTATAATTAAATTATTGTATTGTCATCTAAAACAATCATGTATTTTAAATTTTAGCTCAATTGCGCGCTTTAAAATGTATTTCTTTAACGATTGGAAATTCCACCACGATAAATAGATAAATAAATAAATATATATATATAGAGTGTGAGTTAATAGTAGGAATTGAATAAAAAACGAGAACTGGATATAAAATATCAATAATAATTTTGAATTTATCTATCATAATTGCTTTTCAATAACTCTCATTTTTAGAACAGCAGTTACTTTACCATTCTAAAATCCTAAATCTATAATTAGATGTTATGATACATAGAACATTTGTGTAATTTCAAAAGGATATTACTAAATACTTTTCAAAATGTTCGGCTCAGTAAATTACACAAATTTATTGCAAATCTTTTCATTTCATTTTTTAAAAAGAGAGGAAAAATTTGCAAGTGTATACAAAGTGTCAAAAGGGGTCATTACCAATAATTGCTTTCACCAAAGGGTAAGTTTAGGTAATCATTTGAATCGGTAATCAACTTTCTTAGCGACTCAATCAATCAGAATGCTCCTATCTCCTTCTGAACCTACATTTAAAATTGCCGAGAATTCCCCTTTCAACGCGAGACATTTCATTTCATTCAACTCTTAACTTAAATAAGATCCAAAAGGAGAGAGAAGAAAAGAAACAAGAAAAATCTCGGTGCTAGCTCGCGAGTTTGGATTTATTCGTTGCTCAACCATTTATCTCCGCACAAGAGCTTAAAGCCTCCATTTACGTGTAGCCGGAAGGGTTTTCATCCGAAAATGTTCACAACACAAAACTAAAATAACGTATAAGTCTCTTTAATGTTGGTATTAAGAGAAAGTCAATAGCTTAGATAGGAACGCGTCTTCGGTTAGTTCTCGGCGCTTTCTTCTTTCGGTTCTTCGTTGTTTACGACTTTCTTTTTTGTAAAAACGTGTTTTTTTCCCTTTCCCTTTTACTTTCGATTCTCAAGACTTTCTTTTCTTTTCAGTCATATGGAAGAGTTTTCTTAGATTTAGGCCTTCTTTTCCATATTTCACTCTTCCTTAGGGATAAGCATGCGCAAGTTCGAAAAAACCGTTGTTGTCGTCCTGTTGTAATGATGCGCATGGCAAGTTATCACATTTAAGTTGACAGTTTTTCTTTCCCTTTTAAAGAAATAGAGTAGAATCTGGGATTTTCTTTAAATACGGTTGAGGGTTTTTATCCTTTATTTTGAAGAACGGACGGAAGTCAAACGATAAGAACGGGAACAATTCTTGGAGATGTGGCAGAATCAGTGATTTTCGAGAAGGAAAATGATAGTTGCAAAGCCGATCGTATGATATATTTTGCTGTGAATTCCGTTTAAGAAATAAACTTATCCTTTTAAAAAAAATATTTGAATAAATTATAGTTTTAAAAAAACTAAAAAACGCGGTTTTATGGTTAATTGAACTAAATTGTAAAAATAAAATTTTAATATAAGAACAAAATGCTTAACGAGAAATTAATGTCATCGTGGTAACGCGTAGGGGACACGATATCAATTATTACAATTTATTACTAGTTCTATTCCGAAATGCAGGATTAGGGTAAAAATGTAGTATAAAGCACCCCACACGCTTTTACCACAATAACATTAATTTTCTAGCTGTTAATTTTGTTCTTATATTAACAATTTTTTTTTACATTTTAGTTCAATTAAAAAGCCGTAATAGCGTGTTTTTTAGATTTTTTTTTTATTATAATTTATTTTACAGCGTGTTTTTTTATTTTTTAAACTATCAATTATTTAGTGATGAATTTATCTTAAATGAGTCATTTTGTTAGAATTTAGAATGTCCATTGCCGTATTTGCTTTAGAGTTGTAACTTAATCTTTTAGTCACCAAATTTGGAAATATTAATTAGAATTAGGCACCAAATCTGGATATGGTAAATCGTTAATCCTTATGATCCTGATCAGGATAGTGGAAAAAAATTATTAAACTATTGTGTGGTCATCGGTTTTTGACAAGTGTGAAAAATTTCAAATTAATCTGACCTTTCAAAGTGGTTAAAAATAGAGTTCAAGATTCCGTTACATACAGGTGAAGCTTATAAAAGTGTGTTAAAAAAGTGGAAATAAACCCTTAAAAACTAAAAGTTTGAGAACAAAATACTTAAATCATCCTTCCATATTTAATTTTAAAAGCCATTTTAGAAATTTTAAATTATTTGGTGTATTTATTGAAAAATGTATTTACAATATGATTGAAAAGTTCTGTATCTAATTTGATTGAGCTGTCGACGCTGAATTTTAACACGAAAAATGTCGCTTTTGAAAAATGGAAGTGAAAAAATAATCAGTTTGTTAAAAATTAATATGTATTTAAACATCATACATTGTATTATGAGTGAAAATTTAATCATTATGAAAATATTTAGGCTTTGTGTGTACTATTATTTAAGAAATTATATGTAAGTAAATCATGATAAAGTTCTCGAATAAATTCGATGTTTCTAACAAAAAATTATTTGCAAACGGAAACTAATTTTCCTTTTTCACCCAGGTAATATCTTTCCAGGCGGAATCAAGCCATAAAGAGGGAACCAATGCACGTTAAATACGTCGGGCCTCAAACATGCTCTCATTGGTGTGATGTGGAAGTTAAGATAGGGGGTGCCTGAGCTCTGGTGTTATCCTCGTCACTTGACCATGGTTAAAATTTCGAGGATTGTTGCCAAAAGCTTTAAAGTAGCTGAATAGTGCGATTTTTTTTTCACTCACTCACCTAGGCGTAATCAATATTTGTAATTACGCTAATCTTACTAAAAATTTCTAAATTTTTTTATCGGTTAATTGAATTAAAAATAAAAATGTAAACAGTTAATAGGTACTTCGGACATGTATTATCTAATTTATAACAGTTCATTCAATTGTCATTATCAATTGAGGATAATGCATTTTTTATATTAAATAGTTTTTAAAAATTACACTATTTTTCGTTTAAATCGTTTTAATTAACACAGTTTTTTAGTAAATGCGATAAATACTATTAAAGAATGTAATAAATTAACTTTAATAAATATGTTACGTTATTATCTCATTTCTTGGGAAGGAAAATTGATACAATAGATTCCAGTGCGAATTTTTTTTAGAACATCTACTCTTAATAAGGGTAATTTGCGTTTTTACCTTCTGAAAAATATGGCCCCGACGAGATGAAGCATGATTTAATGGTCCACCAAATCTCGAATAATGTACCGAACATCCGTTCAAGTCTATCAAAAAGCAGATGCGTTCATGGTTCAATGATAACGATCTAAAATTGCTTTAGAGCCATCAATAAATGGTGATCATGATATACATTGATTATTTTATGATAGTGAATGAAAATAGTCTTAAGTTAATATTTCGCTTACTGATTTCAGCTTCAGATGTAAGATTATCTATCACCTTTAAATTAACATTAACTAGTACATCTACTAAAATTAGTTAGCAATTTTTTTTATAGTTCTTGAGATATTATTCAAAATAACGTTAAATAATATTTATTAGAACTATAATTATATATATTTAAAATATTAAGAACTACATTTTTAGTTTTCTGTATCATAATAATTAATATTTTAAAATGAAAATAATGCTGTACTCGTAAATAAAGCCTATAAATCAGAAAAGGAGATAAAATCCGAAATTTTAAACCGAGAATAAGAGATCTATTCAAACACATAACACACACACATACTCATATATATATATATTAAAATTATTTTTGGTAACTGCATAAAACCACCACTTGTGATCTGAAAATAAAACTTTTTTAATGTAGATAATTTTCACTGCATATGTATGCAACTAACTAATCACAGCGGCATAATATATATAAAGTGAATAGAAGCATTTCTTTTAGATGAATAACCAAAATTTTATAAAGGCCTTAAAAGAAGCTATTTTTTATTTGGAATTAATTTATTTAGCCTAAGAATATTTACTATCAATATTATTTCATCTTACAGTAACCATAACATGGATACAAAAACGTGCTTTCAGAAAATGAAATAAAATCAAACTTTTAGTTGTTGCTTTTTTCAAGTTATTGAAAGTAGGATTTTTTTAACACTTTGATTACAATATTTCTTCTTGTTACTATTTTGCCTGCTGAATTTTCTGAAATTTGGAAATTTTGAGTGGCAGATTTATTTGACGTCATTCTTAACAACACTTAGAAGAAATTTTATTGTTTTAATAAGTATAATATTATCGCTGTCATAAATGTATAACATAGGATTTGTGCAAACGAGAGTAAAATAAATGAATTCTCTTTTTTGCATTTCTTCTCAGATATTTTTGTATGTGTCATAAAAGTCACAATAATATTTTAAAAAGAAGCAGATAATTACTTTTATAAGAGGTGATAAACTCTAAAATTAGTTGAATCATGTATTTAATTTTTAGTTAGGAATCCAAAAAACTGGTTAGATTCGCTCTTAATGTGGTTCCTTCATTTTTAATGACATGTAATGATTTTATTTTTTAGAGAATATATACCTTTCTGTTCTTTTCACTGAATTGTTTGCTATATAACTATTTTCAGTTCTACTTCTTTCAAAGATATTATGTCAAATCTCCAAAATAGCTTCGCGCAAAAATCCCAATAACTGAAGTTCACAGTATTTTTGTTGTTAAATATATAATGATATTTTAGAAGCATTTGTGATAAGTGATATTGATGATGTTTGAATCGCACTTTATATTTATAAAGTATCTCCCTTCCTGTTCATGCTGATGCGAATTTATTTTTAGTGCACTGAACCTGTTCACTGGTAAATTTTTAAGTCTCTAAGTAAATTAATTGCAAATTGCACTATATTTAATTCATTTGATTTGTTTACTTTTTTACATCAAGTCTTACTTCTCAAGCAGAGGTTTATGAATAATTGATTTAAATGAATAAAGGTATTTCAGGTTTAAATTCGTCTTATTTTATCATCTGGCTGCATTTAATGGTATTGATTTTGAAGTTAAGCTAAAAGTTAACTCTAGAACGTTCGCGGGATTTACATTGACTTTAACTTCCACTGGAGTCGTTTCGACACCACGATGTGTAAGATATTTAAAATAATTGTAATAACTAAATAATTGCGCAATCACTGTTCAGTAGGGTTTAGTTTTAAGATTTTTTACTATTATTCCATCTAATTATCATATATAATTACCCTTTAAATCATCAAAAACTGACGTTGACATTATGTTTCGTGAAGCTTGTTGAACTACTGTTTTGTCTCAAAACACATTTTGAGTAGCAAATCTACCTGGAAAATTACTATTATGCGTTATTCATCCTGTGCCATCCTTAATGATATACATATATATATAATCAAATATAAAAGAATTTTTTAATATATAATCATATACATATACATACACATATATATATAAATTTATACACACATATACATAAACAAAAATATAAAAATAATCATATAGTTATATACCTAAGATAACTAAAAGTAGGAAGGAGGCACATAGTATAAAGACAAATTCCTGGCCTTAGGAACCAGGATTGCAGGTTTAAACAAGTTTTGCGGCGCCAACCTTCACCTGTAATTTGTCATACTATGTACCAAGAGGAAAGGAAAGAGTTATATATGTGTAGAATTTAAATATTAAATCATTAAACTAAAGAACATATGAACATAAACATAACCTACTAAAACGTATATATAACGATGGCCAGGAGTGCAGTATCGTGTTCCCGCCAAATAGGGAGGGCAGAACCGCATAAAGTTAATTGCGATACGATATAAAAAACGATTAATTGCGATACGATATACGATAAAAAGAAATATATATATATATATTTTACTTTTAAAAATCATAAAAATAAAAATAAATATCATAAAATTAGCGTAAAATATAAAGAAACTCAGAAAAATATATATATTAAGAATTTAAAAAAAAACATGTAGCGCCATCTATATAATAATTGTAGGATAAATTAGATATTGTCTAAAATTAAAAAAAAACATTACAAAATATAATAACGGTAAATAATTACATTAATACAAATTGTGTATTATAAAAAACTATTATAAATATAATTACAAAGAAAATTAGCAGGGTATCCATGTTCAATACAGTGATTAAAAAAAATTTTAAGATTTAAAAAAATATTAGCTTTATCGCTAACTAATACTTTATTGCGATAAATATAGTTAAAAATAATATTTCTATATATAGATATTGATAAATTAGAATTCCAGTAAGGCACTTTGATGATATTAAAATTAAAGGCATCTCTTTTATCATAAATATTAGAATGTAGTTTCAAATCCTTAATATACAGTGATACATCTAGGTAATTTGTTTTGATTGGATTATTATTAATTTTAACTAAGTTTAAGTAGGACGGATAGAAATTAATAATAGGATTTAAATTATCATTTTTACCAAAAATAATTAAATCATCAATATATCTAAAAATGTAGTAGTTATTATTAATAATATAATTATATTCATAAAAATGTAAATAAAGATTAGCCAAACTATTACTAGCTGGGCCCCCTTGTGGGAGTCCTTTCTCTTGTTTATATAAAGAACAATTAAAAAAAACTGATATAATTTTCTTTTAAGACAAAATCTATGAGAGTTTTAAATTTGTTAAAATTAATATTAAGGTTATACATACTATGGTTTTCTAAAATTACTTTAATAATATCATATAAATCAATGGAATTGAAAACATCTTCAAAGTCATAACTATGAACTGAATAAATATTTTTATCATTAAAAAAATCAATAATCTGTTTACTATTTTAATTATAGCTTTATTACATTGCTGATTAATAAAGTTTTGTATAATATTATGAAGTAATTTGCCTGCAGTAGTAATATATGTTCTAAAACCATTTTTCACAGTTCTAATTTTAACCGGACTTTTATGAAATTTTGAAGTTAAAAAAATATATGGAAACTTTTAATTTTAGGAATACAATAACCTAATTTTTTATAAATAGCAAACATATATATATATATATATATATATATATATATAAAGGGTGTTTTTTTAGAGGTAAAGAACTTTAAATTACAATAAAACAACGATGTATTATTCGATTGACATGATTTTTTTATTCGAAAGATAATCTTGTCGCATTACATTTTAAATATAATTTCTGGCATAGGATTGCCACGGCTGGATTGGATGTAGTTTAATCTGAACGTACAATTTTCGATGACTTTTTCCAACATTTGTGGCCGTATATCGGTAATAACACGGCGAATGTTGTCTTCCAAATGGTCAAGCGTTTGAGGCTTATCCGCATAGACCAATGACTTTACATAGCCCCACAGAAAATAGTCTAGCGGTGTTAAATCACAAGATCTTGGAGGCCAATTCACAGGTCCAAAACGTGAAATTAGGCGGTCACCAAACGTGTCTTTCAATAAATCGACTGTGACACGAGCTGTGTGAAATGTTGCGCCGTCTTGTTGGAACCACAGCTCTTGGACATCATGATTGTTCAATTCAGGAATGAAAAAGTTAGTAATCATGGCTCTATACCGATCACCATTGACTGTAACGTTGTGGACTTCATCGTTTTTGAAGAAGTACGGTCCAATGATTCCACCAGCCCATAAAGCGCACCAAACAGTTAGTTTTTCTGGATGTAACGGTGTTTCGACATACACTTGTGGATTAGCTTCACTCCAAATGCAGCAGTTTTGTTTGTTGACGTAGCCATTCAACCAGAAGTGCGCTTTATCGCTAAACAAAGTTCGCTTATGAAAATCGGGAGCAACGGCAATCTCGTTTTGGGCCCATTCCACGAATCTACGCCTTGCTTGATGATCGTTTTGATGAATTGCCAAACCAAACTGAGAATAAATCACTTGACACCTGTTAAATCGGTCTCCATCTTGGAAAGTAATGCCAACTTAAACTTCTATACCTGGAAAAAAACACTCTGTATGTATATTTATATATCAGAATTTACTGGTATATTATCAATTTCATCTGCACTTTCTTCAAATTCTTCGCAGCCACTTTCAAGCAATAATATGTCTTTATCTGAATCTAAATTAGAACAAGACAAGTCACCACTATCTGACTCATTCTCAGAAAGCTCTTACAAAAAGTTCTCAATTTCATCAGGGATTAGACTTTTTAACGAGTCATCGCTACGGGGTATCTGCTCTACACAAGATTTGAAATCGAATTTCTTTGATTTATTAGAAGCAGGTAACCAAATGCTATGAAACGAAACACTTTGACAAGGTATTTACTTAGTGAGCTATCTTTCACTGAACGACATCTATTTATAATGATAAATTGACTTGGTGTCGAAACGACACCAGTGGACATTCTACTTATATTTGAATGTAAAATTTCTTCCAATTAACCTAGAAACAGAAACTTTTTCTGTGTAATCACTATGAAAAATAAATAAAAGTCACGAAAATTTTTCAAATATCCTGCAAAAATGCAGAATGGTGAACAAGTTTAACAGACTTCGATGTCCAATCAACACCGACGGAGGTTCGAGTGCTACGATTACAAATTACAGTGATTTTAATGAAAAAAATCAATAGCATTAGACTTTTTATTTATTTTGGGACTTCTTAAGACACGACAACTCGTTACTGTGCAATAGTGTTTCGACGTTAGATGACTAAAACTTGTTGCACAAAAGTGATATTTGTGACGGGGTTTTATCGCGACATCCACTAATTGTCCTCTTGTGATCCTTTGTTGCCAGAATGACAATTCTTTCCAACCAACTCAAGAAGAGAACGTGTTTATACAAATTAGGAATCATATATATCGGAAGGTTATCATTCGAGATGATGGCTAAGTGAAACTCCGAGCACTAAGCAAGCTAAGAGAAGTGAGATAAATCCTAGTAGAGGAGCCTTCATTCGGGGAGTTGGCCAATCAGTGCCGATGCAGATAAATCAAAAGTGGGTCCGAGACCAGCGGAGCATTGTCTAAGCCAGAGCCAGCCAGATTAAATATTGAATTGACGTTTTACGGACCGTAGCTGTTTACCCAGGAAATAGCGGTATTCTAGTTCATTTAAACTATAAGAATAGGGCGGATACTATTAAGTTAGGTATTAATATATAAATATAGTTAATTGCGCTAACTATCAGAATTACGTTAGGGTCTACTCATTCGGGATCAATATCCTTCTAGACTAGTATTGTTGTTGTATTATATATAAATTAAGAACAGCATAAACTGACTTTATTATGACTGAGTTTAGTGGTGCATCATTCATTTCCTTAAACGTAGGTCGCGTGGATAGTGAAGAGAGGGTATCCCCAACGGAGGGGATACCACATATTGAGAACTAAAAATTAATGATACAAGAAGATATAGTAATAGAAGATTTTCGATACAGGAAAGAAAATAATGTTTTAATCTGAGCTGAACAAACAAATTACAATAAATTTATAAATTAACTGGAAGAGCATAAGCTTAAACTGTAAAATAGAACATTATAAAAAAAACCCAGATCAATACTAATTATCATAATTAAAAAATGAACACCTAGGGAAAAACTGAAAGAGCAACGAGGTTGAAAATGAAATTTTTTGAAAACCCCGCAGTCCGTAAAGAAGCATTGGCATGCATGAAAGCGCTTTATCCCCCAAATGATACCTTGAAAATAAAGTTAAAAAGCGGCATACTTTCACTGAAATAAATAAAATCAACTAAATAAAGAAACTGAACAAACGTAAAACGTACGAACAATATTTCCAGCCAAGCCATTCTCGCTACAAAACCGTTCCATACATTTTATATTCTAAGCATCATTTTATTCTACGTGAGAAATGACTATCTATCCCGTCTGACATTCGAACTATTTTTACGATATTTTTATCTTTTAGCCAAACCAAACACTTCATTCTTATTGTCATCGTTTCTACTTCTAGTCTTTTTCGAGTTCTGTGTCTGAGATCTTTCAAGAAATTTTTAGGGTCCCGAAACAGACAGCTTGTCTTGTTGAGGAGTGAAGGAATGAATAAATTACGTCGAAGAAACATTTTTCAAAAGGGACTTTCAACGAATTGAATAAAAGTGAATTTTCTTTTGAAAATCCTACATTTATTATTTTTCGTCTTTTCATTGGTCAGGATATAAGTTTCCAATTTTTTCGAAGAATTAGTACTAAAAATTATAGTTTCTTCTACTTTAAAATTATAAGAAAATGTTGTTACCCAATAATTCTACAAATGCAGCTCCAAGCAATTCAGTAAAATAATCGTTTCTATGCGTTATCCTCATTTGAAGCAACTCTTACAGTTAGTGGTTAAGCGAATTTCGTAGTGTCTTGATCTTTATATGCAATCGAGGATAGACCGCAAAACAAAATCAGGTATATATATATATATATATATATATATATATATAGTATATATATATATATATATATATATATATATATATATATATATATATATATATATATATATATATATATATATATATATAATTCCTGTAACAAATATAGAGTTCAGCACTTATGTATTATCACAATCGTATTGGTGCATTGTATGAAACGAGGCACTTTGTTGCCGAGAGAGATTCAGCACGTAACAAACATGGGAAATCGGGGTTGCCAACTTGGCGAGTTATCTTAAACGTTGCCATTGTTGCGATAATATGTAAAGACCTGAGTTCTACAAATTTATGCAACTAAAACCTATACAATGTAGAAAGTCTGTGTGATACAAAAAAAAATATTAAGGAGCCATCTCATGTGCCGTCCTCGATCATGCGACTAACTCTCGAAATTGTTAAGTCCATGATGCATTGGTTCATAAACTGTGCTAAAGGAAAATATTAGTAGTTTTTTTTCTAGTAATAAACATTTAAGGCAATTATGTGTAGAAATATTTCTTTAAGAAATCGCTGGAGATGATAACTTGTTAAAGCGAGAGTTGAACTGGTTTATAAGTGAAAAAATTGTTTTACGTAGTATTATTAAAATAAGAAACTTCAAGAAAACGTGTTTTATCTACACTATTAAAATTCGTAGGTAAATAAACGTATGGACAAGACTATGCGTATCGTCTCACGAACCGCATGACGTAGAAATTCGCCGAAGGTACCAAACGATTTGGAATGATCCGAGGAATCCATCTTGATCATTTATATCATTTATATTTAGTTAAAAAGATATTCATTAAAAACCTTAAAACGCATAATTAGTGCCATTTTTTCCCGCCAGGATCCATGCTCAAAATCTACGAACTATTTTTTTCAGACGTTTTTAAAACGTGATCTAATTTTCAGACAAAAAATAATTACGGAATCGAAAAAATCATTTACTTCGCCACGATACAGTATAATTTATTTTACAAAATAATAATATTTTCTATTTTTTACGATTTTTTTAAAAAATGAGTCAAAATCTTAACGTTTTTATTAAAATGATTTCTAAATCGCTCCGCTTGCATTTTTTGCGTTATAGAAAAGATATTTTAAACTAAAAAAAATCCATGCTTTGTTCTTTTGGAATCACTCATTTAAAAAATTAAATTTCAAAAACTTATTTTTTTTACTATTTTTCAAAATATCTCAAAATTTTATTTAAATACATAACTTATTTATTTATAAGAACAATCTCACGAAACTTTTTTTCCGTGTGTAAAACAATATATTATCCGTAATCTGTACAAAGATTGATAAAACATGTTAAAAATTACGGTTTTTTTTTTTTTTAAAAAAGGTGTTTTTAGTTTTTTATCCCTTTTGTGAGAAATATTTAAGTATTATTTTTATTACATTTTTTGTTTAAAAATCACCGTTGTTTTCAATCGATATATGAAGTTTGAAGGCATTAACTTAAAAATGAAGCCTGAAAAAAAATTAAAACTTTATCAAATAACGCAATATGAAATTGAATATCTCTTCATTTTATTTTAAAGGTCTTTCACTACTTTTTTTCCGATGATTTAACGCGCTTCATTACTAATTGTTGAACCCGGGTTCGAAACAGCATCATATATAGCTAAATTTTTATAATTTTTTTAAGAAAAAATACTCTAAATTTTATTTGCGCATTTAATAATTTAGTTAGCAATTAAGTAATTGGAAAGATAATTTATTTCGTCACAATAAGTATGTTTTTTTTAACAGAACAATATTATTTTACATATTTTCTAAAATGAACCAATATCGATGCATTTATATGGAATTTTTTTGGAAAACTCATGCTTTGACCTTTTATAGTTACTGATTTAAAAAATAAAATGCCGAAATCTTTTTTACGAATTTTTTAAAAAATACTCAAATTTTAAATATTTAATAACTTATCAAATTCAAAGTTTTTATAACTTCTTCATTTATAAAAATAATTGTATGAAACTTTCTTTCCGTGTATCAAACATTTCAAAAAATGCTCAGAAATTTAATTCAGCATTTAAAACAATTGTTAACTATGGTACTTATAAAAAATTCTACTTTTTTCAACATACAATTATTTTTATAAAGGTACATTTTCGTTTCCGGGGCCTAAAAAGTTGCAAAGTGAGTGGGTGAATAATTAGGTCCCACTGTTCACTTACTCGAGAGCTCTGATAGCGAGAAGGGAAGAGGAATTTTCATGACAATATGTTATGCATTTAAAAATGTTTGTGCAACGCCGGAGGGGAAATAAACCTGTCTGACAAAGAAGCGAAAAAATTTCGAAACAGGGAATTTTAAGCTATGCATTCGGTAAAAGCCCGATCAACGCCGGGCTAAGTAGGGGAGGGTGGGATGGGGTGGAAGTCATTTTGAAAAAAAGTATTAAAAGTGCTGATTTTGTGTAGGAAAGAGAAAATTTATAAAATTAGGGAAAACCAGGGCAACGCCACGCCCTGCAGCTAGTAATAATCATACTAACTTTTAGCGTGAATAGTAAATGTGGGAATGTATTTGTCCTAAAAAGACTTAATTTTTTTGATTTTCCATAGCTTTTAAAATAATAACTGATCAAACTAACATTGTTCTTCTTATATATGCCATTTAAATGTAAATAAATTCCTCATCAAATTTCAAGTTTAATTAATTTATTCAATTATGTAAGCCTTATTTACAAAATTAAGATTTTAATATAATAGCCCAGTTTATCTTTGTACTCGAAATATTTTGTACTTATAACTGTTGGCTGAACATGTTATAGTTTCGGGTAGTGTAAAAAGAGTTAGTTAAATTTTAACTATTTTTAGCTATTTGTAAAAAATATTTCCCAAAATGTGATATATATATATATATATATATATATATATACCAAGTCTGGAAAGTTAAACTTAAAAATTAACTAAATAATAAAAAAAAATTGAGTGAATTCTTTACTACTGAGTAGGAATTTTAGGGTGAAAAAGCAGTGGCTTAACATACGCTCCCGCATTGCGGGGGAGGGGGGCAGGAGCTCCAGGGGCCCAAAAACTTGACTGAAACTAAGTACGCATTTGGGCTTGGGGTCCAAAAACTGAGTTTGCCGGGAGGCCCCAGTATTCCCCGCTACGACGCTGTTAATGGGTATATTTAAGGTACAGCGCCTGGCGTAGTTAAGAGAATAATCTAGACGATAGGCTGGTGACTCTTTACTGTGTTGATGTATTTTGTTCTTTCTGGCTAGGCGCCAAGTGGCCACCATTTAGGAGTACTTGTGTATGAACAATAACAAATCACGGATGTTTGAAGATGACGACTACCTTTATTTACCAGTAGTCTTATATATATATATATATATATATATATATATATATATATATATATATATATATATATATATATATATATATATATATTTCCAAAACAACTTCGAAAAACTGCCTACAAACTATGGTCACTGTTTGACGATATCACGCATACCATAATAGTGTGACACCAAGAATAGATAGGCTGAAAAGCTGATCTAATTGCCAGTCGCTAAAATAAAATTAAGATTACTGTCATCAAAGATTGTATAATTGAACTAGAAGACTAGTGTATTAATAAAGCACAAACACACATGTTGAATAATATATATCAAATATCTACATATATATATATATATATATATTTGATATCTGTTTATTATTTATCTGTTATATATGTTTTTCATTCTGATATCTTTTTTGATATATGTCTTTGTGTGGGCTGGCTGGTTTAAAAGTTAGCTCAAAAGATGTGTTTATGTATATTCGAATTTTTTAACTTGGTGAATAATTGATTTTCATTGATGTCAAGACGCTTGATTCTCTCCGTAAAAGCTCTGTGAGTAAAGAAATTTTTTTAAATAATTTTTTTAAAAAATACTTTTCTTATGTAATTGTTTTTGGATTTTTCTACTTTTCTTACGCAATTGTTTTGCGATTTTTCTGCATTAATAGTTTGGGAGAGTTTTTTACATAATAGTAGTGATTTGTTTTATCATACTCTCTGAGTTTTTACATACTCTGAATTTTTGTTTATTTTATTTGATTTGGTTTTTCCTACCGAGTTGCAAAGGCGGAAGGTTGGCGCTTTCAAACTAGTTTAACCCCACTTATTCGGTCCTAAGTCCGAAATTGCTGTCTGACTCGCTAAGTTCTTCTTTTTTGTAGTTTCTTTTTTATTTTTCTATAATTTTGATCTTCATGTTTAGCTTTTATATTCTTATTACGCTATTTCTTTTTATGTTCATTATCTATTATTTCTTGTTTTTGATATATAATACAAATTTCTTTCATATATATATATATATATATATATATATATATATATATATATAATATTATTTTATTGAATTATTTCTTTCTATTGCAAATATAAATTATAAAAAATGATTTCCTATGCTTAGTATTTTTTTGATTTTGTTAAATAAATATACAGTTAATAAAAATTTAAAAACTGCTCCTTTTTTGTGTTTCAGCACGGGTTTATTATATTTCGATAGAAAGCCTTTAAAACAAATTTAATGTCTTATATCTGAAAAGTAATATTTCAATCCGCGTTAAAATACTTTTATTTCTTTTTCATATTCTTATATTTGTAACACTTAGAAACCCAGAAGAAGTACTTTACTATGCCAAGCAAGTACGTTCTTTCTCTATCATATTTTTTGCTAAGTGACAGGTATAAACATTTCTTTGAACTGACATGGTGAATAAAATTCCTCATCCTATCACTAAAGCCATTTCAATTTTATAGTTTTGCACTACATCATGGAAGGTTCTTGTATGATCTACCTTTTCAAGAGATCACAGACGTAGTTGTTTTTATTGCAATGCAATAACTTTTATTTTCTGAATTCGTGAACTATTTTATAAGAAAATATCAATATATACTTCAAAATACAATATCAAGAATTGTTACTTTCTTTATAATGTCTTAACAGCATTCTCATCTAAAAAGATTAGTCTCCTTTTTAGTAAATTAGTTCTTTTTTTTTACTAGAATGTAATGTAAACAAATTGTTTAAAATATTGCAAAGCAAAATGCATTCTAAAATAAAATTTGATGCATATATTTTTCCTTTTACTTAGGACATGTAAATTTAAATTATGAGAAATTTTAGGTGAACAAAAAGGAATGTATCAGAATATTTGAGAAACTTCAGGCGCTGATAAAAATGCTCGATACATAGAAAGATTAATTACGTAATCAAACTTAAAGTATAGTACTTGAATTTCTTTTTCGTTTATATTTTATAAGTGCAGTCAAAATTCGAAATAAGGAAAATAAAACAATATACTTACAATATATTTATCAAATCAGTTTTTTTTTTGCTTTTATTGTAAGCATCATTTAATACTTCAAAATAGTCAAATCAAATTTTAAAATGATTTACATGCTTTAAACACTATTTTTCAATTTCAGCATTTAGGAAACCTTATCAACAATCAAAAGGTATTTAATTCCTATGTAAGCAGTTCATTTATTCAATATAAATAAAAAAGAATGTACAAGTATTAACTACATTGTCCTAAGCATTTATGAAAGATCATAATTGCTTGATTTGTCTTTCATTTAAATTTTTTGAGACTTACTCAAAGATTCTCATATTGGCATTAGGTCGTTGTTTATTATTTTACTCTATGAACATCAATCATATCAGCAAAATGAATATTTTCTTTTAATTTCGTCCTAAATATGAATTTTTAATATATATATATATATATAGTATAATAAAATAAATGTGCAGAAGTTCTAGAACCTACAGTGCTAAAGAAGCAAGAATTTGGAATTCCCCAGACACAACAAATGTAGATACAAAAAAGTCTTTGGACTAAACTGGAGACCTATTAAGATTTCTAAAGCTGTCGCTGAATTAGGCCAGCGATTTAGGGTTAACAATGCTTTATGGATCCAACCTTTCCCTTACAGCAGAAATTTTCGACATAATAGGAAAAAAAATATAGAGCCATGTTGAAAAGTTAAGCCTATTTTTCTACCACGTGGATGTTGAACCTAACAATATATCAAAATAAAATTAAGAAAAGAGAACAAAAGTGAATCTCACAAGGAGAGGAATAATAATAAACTTTTATAAAAAAATAGGATAAAAACAAACATGTAAAGTAAAAATTTTTGGAAATCTAAAAAATGCTACCTTTTGCGTTAAGATCCCACGCGAAATGACTTAAAAAATTGGAAAATCAACACAAGAATTAAAATATCGTGGCACCACCTGGATAATTATTTTGCAAGTAAACTAACCACTAAGATATTTTAAAATAAACAAAACATAAGAAATAGATAATATCAAATAGAAGTATACTTAAAAGTAAATTTACTTGGATAATTACATACTAGATAGTTATGTTGCAATTAAAATAAGCATATATATATGTGTGTGTGTGTATGTGTGTGTGTGTTCGCGCGCGCTTAAAAATTAAATGGTTCAATATTTGATCTTGTTGAGACCTGACTATATTTGATTGATTTTTTACTGATTTTGAAATGTGACTTTACTAATTACAGCGTTTTAAGCAATGTTTGCTAGAATATACTTTGCGACTTTCTATCCTTAAATAAATAAAATCTGTATATAAACCCTGATTTTTTTAACCTAAGACTACAACAAGCAATCTTCATGGTAATATGGATATTCCAAGTAGTATTCCGTATGCGAATATATCCAATTGCAGAAACGTTTACCTCCTTAAGTATATATAACTCAAACGAATATTGACAAGTTTAAAATTTCCCATTAGGATTAAATTCTCCTCGGGATTGCTTCATCTTATATACTTGAAGTAAATGTAACTTGAATTTTGGAATTTCGGATCAATAAATGTCTAGGCAATTTATTTTTGGAGAGATTTAAATTTACTCAAAAAATCAAATATCAAGATTGGAAAAATGTTTCTGCAGCAATTTTTTTCATTTTTACAAATATATAACTTAATTTATGTATCACGCGCGAATTTCTACTTTTTAAATATGTCTAAATCATTAATGCTTATAAGGGTATATTTTTACGTATATTACATAAATTTCCAACAATTTCTTTTTAACGCTAGTTTTTTTAAAAGAAAATGTTATTTTGGTTTTAAAAAATAAAACACGTCTTGGAGAATAATTATTTATTGATGAGTTGAGTTTTACTAAGACCTAATTCTTATTTTTCTTAAATTCTTAGTATTGATTTATTGATCACACATTTCAAAGCCGATATATATATATAAATGTCAAATATAGTAACCTATAAATCTTTTTAAATCAGGATATTATTTGAGAGGATAACTAATTTTCAAGAATGCTATAATATTCCAAATATTTATCATAAATGTAAAAAAAAATACAAATGTTTTTCCTTTTGAGACGTGTTATTATTTTCCCCTTTAAGCAGTCATGCTTTAGACTTACTTCAAAAGAAAATATTGACTACACCTGCTTTGAATTCCTTGTAAGACATCGCAATTTCTATTTATTGCCTATAATCCATTTTCTGGTCGCTAATTTAAAACTAAAATAAATCATTAAATTTTAAATCATTGAACTTTTAGTTTCCCTACTATCGGATCGAATAAATGACAAATACATGAAAATACATAAATAAGTTTACATCATGTGTATGTTTTCAAAAATCATGGGCATTTAATTCTTACCTTTGCATTTTTATATGTTTTCCTTATATGGAATATATAAAAGTTATATATTCACAAAAAGTCCTTATTAAGTTTTTCCGAATATATGGAAATATATGCTACTTGTAAAACAAATTAACAATTTTTAAGGGAAAGAAAATTCTATATATGTATAAGATTGTATTTTTTGAAAAAAAAATCTCATCTATGTAGATTAATAAAAAGCGAGATGCAACATATATATACTGTTCTTTTATTTCTTCTTTCTCTTATTCCATTCCTTTACCGTCAAGTTGTACAGGAAAATTACAGGTGAAGGTTAGCTGGCTTAAAAATAATGTTTAAATCTGCATTCTCAGTTCTTAAGGCTAAAGTGTTGCTATTGTACTATTGTGTCTAACTTATATTTTACCTATGTCTGGTTAAACTTCCATTTTTGATTTGCTCCTTGCGAATTGTGTTTGTAAGTAAAGATTTAGTACATATCATTACTAATTACATGCATATTAATATAAAAGTCACGCAGAGCAAGACTTAATTTTATAGTCAATCGCAAATTAATTTTTTATGCATTCTATAATTGTAATATCTATATGTGAATGTCAGAAATATAATAGAAGGGAAAAATTGAATTTAAAAACAAAAATTCGAATAATGAATAGAGTGATAATGCTAGATGCGTACTTTATATAGAAATACTTTTTCTCCTTCGAATGATCTAAATAATTTTAAAGGTAAAAATCTCGCGTCACCTATATTCTTTTATACTTACTCTTAAAATCACTCTATTGCTCAAGAAACAGATCTACAAAAATACTTACTTTCCTTCGTAACTATCCCCTCGTTCAAATATTCTACAATCAATTTGTTATTTAAAGGAGTATCGCGTAGATTTATCAACCTACAGTCAAATCACAAATAGACGTACTCCAGAAGTAAATGGATGTGGAAAACCAATTTCGAGCACAAAATGCAACTATTTTCTTTCTTATTTTACTTTTCTAGCAAGGAAGTGATGCTATTTTGTGTTATATTAAAATGAATGAAACATTTTGCTCTGTGGAACTGTGACGTTCAATTTTAACAATATAGTAACTTGTGTGCTCCACAGTAATATATTTTTATTTCTCGTTATCTTGGTATTGCATGAATACCCAAACTCTGATTTTTGTATGAATGTTGCAAAGAGACCTTTGCTGAAACAATTCAAAATACCATAAACTTCTCATCGACATTTTTTAACAAATTTTTATCGCCAACATTGTCATTCAAATAATAGATTGTTTACATTAGATACATGACATAAAAATAACAGTATTTAAATGTTTATGACAAGAACATAATGCTGGTGCTACTTATAGTAAAATTAAATGAAACAAATATTTTTAAATTGATGTAATAAAAAATTTCTCGATAAGAAAATTAGCTTAACATGTGTTTTTGCCTAATTATTTCTAACATATTTCTATTCTCTTAAAATAGATAATTAGAGGTATAATTTTGAATCGTAACTATCATGAAGTGGGTATACAGCTGGCTGATATCATAACAGAACCGCATACAAGATTTCAGTTCATATTCAATTTGTATCATTTTTCCCAATATCTCTCTCCTTTATAGAATTTTATTTTTAAATATTAAACCCAATTTCATTATTTGTTGATTCTAAGACTTTATTCAAACAATTTCGCTATCAATACCATGATAAGATCTGAATTAGCGTATATTTTCAGTATGTCACTGTATCTGTGTCATACAAATTTGCTGTAAACTCTCATACCTTACTGATAAATAACACTCATCTGTTGAAAATAAATACTTGCATGGAATGATAATATTTGTAAAATGTATGAAACAAAGTGTCAAAACAAACATTACTTTTTAAAAAAATAGTTCAATTCCGACTAATAAATTATTCTATTTACGGCATTTTAAGACAAATCAGACTCATAAAGAACCAAAGAAATTTTAACTAGGGGAGGGCACGACTAAGGAAATTCGTTTGGGATCGAGACTTGGTGTAATAGCAGTATTCCTTTAGGGTATTCACTTCTCAATGTAATTCCGCCGAATGGCCAGTCAATTCGGAGAAATCAGCCTTCGAAATTCATGCTTAGCTTTTATACAATTAAATTTTAATTTTCCGCAACGAGTTCGTATCTTCATTTGTAAATCGTCTGCTTTCTATGCAGGAGGTCAGGGTTCTATTCCACGAGATCGACATTTTTTCTTCAATTCATTTAATATTTTTTTTAAATGGAATAAATTTATTTATGAAAGGTTCATTAAATATTAAATGGTATATTAATTTACTAATTTTAATTATTAATAATTTTCATTAATACTTATTTTAAATATTTTTATTTAATATTTATTTATATATTTTTATTTAATAATTATTTATTTATATATTTTTATTTAATAATTATTTTATATATTTTTATTTAATAATTATTTTAAATATTTTTTAATAATTATTTATTTATATATTTTTATTTAATAATTATTTTAAATATTTTTTAATAATTATTTATTAATATATTTTTTATTTAATAATTATTTATTTATATATTTTTTATTTAATAATTATTTTAAATATTTTTTAATAATTATTTTAACTATTTTTATTTAATAATTAATTTAAATATTTTAAGTAATAATAGTTTTAAATATATTTTAATTATTAATAATTTTAAATATTTTAATTGAAAATAGTTTTAAGTAATTTTACTCATTAATAATATAAGTTATATATTTTCAATTTTTTTTTCTTTATAAAATACAAAATAATTTCAAAAAATATCATTTAACATTTAATAAAACTTTCATAAAAAAATTTATTTAATTTAAAAAAAATATTAAATGAATTGAAGAAAAAGTTTGAATGCGTGGAGTCAAACCCTGACCTCATGCATAGAAAGCAGACGATTTACCGATTAAGCTACGAACTGATTGTGGAAAATTAAAATTTAATTGTATAAAAGCAGCACGAATTTCGATCGCTATGTTCTCCAAATCGACTGGCTATTCGGTGGAAGTACATTGAGGGGTGGACATCCTAAAGGAGTAGTACTATTACACCAAGTATCGATCCCAAATGAATTTATATATATATATATATATATATACTCAAAATTGAGAAAATAACTATTAACAGGATTTTTTCTTAAAAAAAAGGCAATTGGGACACTGGGGGTTTGGAAACGGGCTAATAAATTATTATAATATAAGAAATAATTTAACACTGTGGGAATGTATGGAAATGATATATTGTCCTTAGAAATCTCTATTCGTAACATTTGATTGGTATAGAGAAACTGTAAAATATTTTGACTTTAAATTTTTCACTAATAAAAAACATTGATGAAATATTTTTTATCAAAAAAATTTTAAATTCCACTAAAATAAAAATAATTATATTTCGCGTTTGCAAAAACTATGTATAATCAAATATCCGCATTTATTTTAAAAAGATATATATTTTATTTACACTTACGATACATTGGAAATATTTTATAATAGATAAAAAATAGTACTCATTATTTTTATTCTACTTTTGATTATTGATTATTTTGATTATTTTCTTATTGCTTATCACATGTATAACATATTAAGCATTTAAGTGATTTTGAATGTTTTCAATGAGTATAGATTTTGAATTAAATTTGTCCTTGAATTCCTTAAAACTTATTTTTACACTGTTACACCTTTTTCTACACAAAAGTCGTGTAGAAAAAACGTGTAAAAGTGTAAAAAAAAATGAGTGGGAGGAAAACTGCTAATACTATGAACTTAGATAATTAATTTTAGTAAACAATATTGAATTAAGTACGTCAATTGTTTCTATAGATCTGTTTTTAAATACGTTTTAATCAATTTGAATCAAAAATCGATTATCTTAAAAAAATATGTGCATGTTTTTAAACAAATATATTCAATATCGTTTCGACAAACTTTTCATTGAATGTCACAGTTGAAAATGATTTTAAAATTGCAGATAACATATGAATATTATTCATTTGCTTAACATATGCTGTTAATATATAAATGAATTTTTTCATCGCTGAAAATAACTTACCTCACTTTTACTTAAAAAATGATAATAAAGTAACGTGTTTATATATTAAATGATACATATATACCATTAAATATTTTGGAAGGGTTATTAATAATAGTTCATGTTAATGTTCAAAACAAATTTTATTGATTTATTTTTTTGTGTGTAAATATTTTTCAAGAATACTGTTTTCCCAAGAAAAAGAAGCTTAAAATTTATTTTTTAGTATTCTTGATAAATATTTTGGCTTATTTTAAAATATGCATTCTAGAATAAGTTATATTACTAAATGTAAGGAAATAATAAATTATTTTCCCAAACTGATTTAAATCACATAAAATTTACCGTTTAAATTGGCTATATCGATTTAATTCATATATTTGTTTATTACAATTATTTTTAAAAATATTTAAAATAGATAGTTTGCTTACAAGGGCATTTAACTGAATTTTTTTAAAAAGTAAATATAACCACTTATGTGTTACTTCAAGATACTCGTATTATAATTGAAGAATCATAAAAAAAAATTTGTAATATTTTATTCCAAAAAGATAACATTTATGATTCTTAGAAAACGAAATTAAACTAAATATATTAAATTGATATTTGGATAATTTAAAGCAAAGCACACACACACACACATCTAATATTATTCATGAGAGTTTTTAATTTAGGAACACCGCAGGAAAGAGCTATAAATATATCGATTTTTTCGCGCCTATTTATACGATAAACCGTATAATGCTATTTCTTAAATTCAAAATCATTGAAGCTTTTTCAATCACCAATATTATTCGCGTGAATGGATTTAATATTTATTTTATACATGTCTCGATTTCCGTGTGGGAAGGGGTTTTTATTTTATTTTATTTTACACGAGTTCCCCTTAATTCTTTTGAAATGCGATTCCGTCAAGCAAGAAATAATTGAACTTAATCCATTCACGGGACTTCTATTTCATTTTTTCTTTTTCTTTTATTAAAAAAAAATGTTACCTTTTTCATTGAAAAACGAATGACACTTTGTAATTACGCAAAAAGAGGGAGGTACTTGCTCAAAGCTTTTTTTTTTGTTAACCTTTTTTGAGGGTTTTTTACATTTTTTTTTACCTTTTATATTTATTTCTTCTTACCTCTTTTCTTACTTGCACTTTTCACTGCTCTTTTATTTTCGTTTCCCTTACGAAAGGCAAGGATTTAGAAAGAGAGAGAGAGAGAGGGAGAGAGGGAGGGATCTTTTTAAAAAATAAGTCCTCAAAATGCATCCCTCTATAAAAGAAAATCCGCATTAAACAAATAAAAAAAATTATCCTTAACATTTTTCCTATGAACGTTCATTAGTTTTTCGAAGACTTTAAGATAATTAATGGAACTTAATATTTAAAAAAATACGCTGAGATTTTACCGGCTTCAATTTTTCTTACGTTTTTTTAACTCACACAAGGTTCCAATTTTTTCCCTTCAAATTTTTTAATTGTTTTTTCTTTCTCTATTCTGGTAATATTTTTTCCACTATTTCATTCTCCTCACAGGAAGTGATTTTTTCCCCGTGCCAAGTCATCCCCTCCCTATCTCTTCACGTTTTTTCCCTCTTATGGGATTTATTCTCTTTTGTACCTTCAATATAAAGCATATAATGAGGGTGTAGCTTACCGTCTTGTTTCTTTTTAACCATTATTGTTAGAGTTTTTATTTCATGTCTGCATCTGAGGTTTTCTGTACTTTCCAGAACCTACTAAAGAAAAAGGTTGTGTTTTATTGAAATTAGTGCTTTATTATTATTTTTTCCCCTTTATTCTTCCCTTTTTAACTTCACGGCGCTAAAACATAACTTAACATTGAATTTAATTGACGACCATAACAGTTTTTTGCAATAACTTTTATCACTTTTTTCTACTGTTTCGCTCAAATAAATACTGGAAAAAATAGATAAGACATGTTGTTTGTTTTAATATGTTTAAACGGTGAAACTCATCTAACAGTTATTTATTTTAGTATTATTATTAGGGATTTTTTAGCTTGCATAATTGAAAGATACCTTATTTATAGCATAGTTTTATCTCCTAGAAACGTTTTATCTCCACTTTATTAGAGTGTTAAGCACTTAAGCATATAAAAAAGACTATTTATCTACTTCCATCAACGGCAATCATAGCTGAACTTATAAAACATTAATTCTAAGTGCGTTTAAGCACTTAAAAAATAAATTTAAATGTGCTTTTTTAAAAAAAAAATCGAAGCATATTTTTTGCTATTTAAAAACTCAGGAAAAGGAATATTAACGCTTTATATCGATAAGTACATTATTTCACAAGATACGGTATTTATTCTATAAGTACTAGCTTTATTTTTTAAAAAAATAATTTATAAGTCATTTTTTAAATATTTGATTTTTTGACAAGAAATAAATTCCAGAATTAGGCCGTTTTGGTTATGAAATAGAAAAATGATGAACACAATGTTCTTGTGTGAAGATTTCTTTATCAATAGTTAAAGTTAAGAAAAGCAGAACATTTTCTTCAAAGTGTTAAGAGATTCGTGATTAATTTTTTAAAGAAAGAAAACTTTTATAACACATAAAAATAAATTTTTGTAAAGATTCGAACAATTACACCTGTTTTAAAAAGTAATAAATGAATAAAATGACATTTTTTTTTTTTAGTTTAAAATTTTGTGACAATTTTTCCGATACATTTTGGTACTTTCGATTCTTATAAACGGAAGGCAACGTCGAATCGAACACTGTGCACAACTTGCTGCACTGTTATAGTTTTATACATATTTCTTATCAAGCTTGGATTAATACCTCTGTAGGAACAATTCTCGTTTTGTGGAAGAAATAATTATTTTATTTCGTTAAATTTCGTTCGCGATCAAATTCTTCCATTTTATATGCGCGTAACCTTAAAATGTTTTAAATTGAACGTTTTCTTATTTCTTGAAATTACGTGATATAAGTAAAAATGAACAAAGCAAAAACATTGTAATTAAAAATAGATGAAAAATGGAACACAAATCATAATGATACCACAAGGTTCATAAGATTGGCGGTAAATCTGAAATATTGTTCAGAATTCACACATGGATATTTTAATTTTCTAAAATCAGCTACATGAAAATATATCTTCTTTTGAAAATAAATATAAGCGTAATATATATAAACACTAACCATTACCTTTCCGCTTCTCTGGGTATTTTATTTTGCTATATGGATATATACAATTTATACATGTATAAATTATTAATGTCTCGCACGTAACATTCGATTTTATTAAGACACGGTCTTAAAATTCTCACCTTTTCATTAAAAAAGAGGAATACTTCTAAATAATAATTCCTATTAGCTTTTAAAATTAAATTTTTAAATATCTTTTTAGTGTATTTCTACTGGACAAAAGAAACATGCTTTCCAAATTTAAGTATGCGGATCTTACAGTTCAAAAACAGCAATCTTTATCTTAGGGCTCATTCTTCTTTATTTATATAGATAAGGATGGGATTGTATATCAAAAGGTGTTTATTTAAGTACGGGATCACTGTCAGGAACAAAAAACAAGTTAAGTCAAATTTCTGCAGACACACCTGTTTCCTTAAAGGCTGTTAGTTTTTTTTCCATTCCTCGTACATAAAAGCCTAACAATAATAAATTAGTTTCATTTTATCACTGTCATACCAAGTTTATATTCTGATATTAACTGATTTTATTTGATTAAATTATCATTAAAATTCCAATATGGGTAGCTAATTCACACCACTTTTGAGCGATATGCAAATGACGCGAATTTTGCATCATAATTTATTACAGATTATTTAAATCGTGTTATTCTAAGCATGTGGGACAATGCAGCAATATAATATATGCTATTAGATTAATTTTATTTTATATTAAGCGCGCGCGCATTACGGTATTTCAAGATTTATTCTTAAAAAAGTTGCAATTTTACAAATAACGGTTAATAAATCGATCGATACATTAAAGTAAATGTTATTTTTAACTGTATTAAACAGGTGAAAATGAAAAAACAAACAATCTAACCATAATTTTATCAACCCCACAATATTGTTTACCATTATGTTACTTTGTGGAGTGCTGAAAAATCAGAATGTCGTAAGCTGTTGTTGAGGTTTTTTGATGAAATTATCATCTTGCTTGATGAATAAAAGCTGGGAGTTTCACCTCAAACTGACCACCTGACCGGAACATCTGCTCATTTACTTCAGGGCCCAAGATCTCATATTGTTAGCTGGGCACAATAGGCCTTGGTCCTCATGGGCTGTCGCGCTACTCAGTTAAGGTATCATCTCTGCCTAATCAATTGAAATATGTTGTAAAGAACATTAGCTCGTGGATGTGTAAGTTTCAAATAGTAAATTTTATGAAATAATTAGATATTTCATCTTTTTTCTTCTTGTAATATAAAATAACATTCTAATTGTTTTAGGTTCATTTTAAAATCTTAAAACTGAGATAAAAAATACTTAATTTTTTATAAAACGTTCAATTTCTAATAAATAAAAAAAATATTCACTGTCAAACCAAGCCCGCTACTCATATTTCAATTTTAAATATATGATAATATTGTAGTTTGTTTAATTGTATGAAATAGTATTTATTTTCACATAATTTAAATATAAAAAAATGAAGCAAACACACTTTGTCATGCTCTTTGAAAGTTGCTAACTAGAATTTCAACCGAAGCAGAAGACAGTTTAAAAATTCCAGTTTATATAAAAAAATCTATAGAATCTTGATGCACAGCTATTATTTTCCCTCTACCCATTCATTAACAGAGCCATTATTTTAATCCGTTTAGGAAGTAAGCGATTCTAGTGTAAATAATGTTCCTCTTCTTCCTACCACCGTGTACTCTTCAGCGTAATTCAATACTCTGGAGCGGGAAAACTATTAGTTCGAAAAGGGTAATAGGAGAAATCTGGCTTTTAAATGAGAGCGTCTGTTAATCATTGCAGAGAAGAAAATTTCGAAATATTTATATAGATTAAAACTAGGATTAAGGAGCACTAATAATTTATAATTTATTCCATCAGACATATATTGAATGCACTGAAATCCTTTTGATAAATCTGATAATACTCGTGCTTAAGAAGTAGGCTTATAACTGTTGTCTTCTACATATTTTCTGGTAGAATTTTAATGTGCCTTTCTATTACTGATTGACTTAATCATTAACTGTTTCATTTCAAAGTAATTGGAAATAAAACGTTTAAAGTGTCATCAAAATACATGTTTTCGCTTTAAATTTAAAAAAAAAAAAAAGGAATCTAGTTTTTTAAAAAGAGAATTACGGTTTCTTCAATATTATGTAAGATAGAACTGTAAAATTCTCGAAAGAAAATATATTTAAAAAAAAGAAGTAGAACTTACTTTTAAATCACGGTTAAACATATAAATGATTTTGCGTAAGAGCGTCTCATCTACATATTACAGAAATATAATCTTGATAATTATATTGATACATCATTTCAAGAAGTTTAATTCACATTTTTAAAGTGCATAGAAAAAATGAAAAACTACTTTTTCAGTTACTCAATGTGTTTCATTAAATGTTACTGCATAAAATAATTTTTCTAAATTTTGTTTTGCCTAGTGTTTTAATGCTTTCTTTTATTTTTAGGTAAGTGGCAGAAACCATTTGAGATTCTTTCCTGTGACTTGCAAATTCAATCATTTTTCAAACAAAATTGTTGAAAAAGGTAATTTTGTTTGCTTTCCGTTTAATTTTTATATGTTATTTCGAGAAAAATTCTTTTTCAAATAATATTGTTTAAAGAGGCTAAATTTGTATAAAAATACAAGAAAATAGGTTCAAGATAGTCTTTAATTTTTGGATCTGAATAAATATATTGTTAAGTGAAAGTTAAATATTTTTTGTAGAGTACATTTGTAGCATATTTCTGTGAAATCTTTAGAGTCGTTGAGTATTTTTAGTCATTCTATGGTTGTGAGTCCATAATTTCCCTAAATTAATGTTAAACAAATATCTTGTAGTAGATTAGAGAAAAATTAAGATGTCCTTTTAAGTAGAATGCATAACTATGTTAATATTCTCAGTATCAAAATTTTAAGCACGTTTTTTTTCTTCGTTCAAAAATCAGTTTAACGAAATGGGTAAATAAATAATAATGATAATGACGAGGATTTTTTTAAAAATATATATAGTGATAAAATTTTTGTAACCTAAAACACATTTATATAAATATTTTGAAATATATATTTAAAAATAATCCATTAAAATATTACATTTAATAAAAGAGTACTTCAAATTATCCTATGTTTTACAAAGTTGTTATCCTTGAAATTAAATATTGTATTGAAATTAAAGCATTGCTTTTAGCATTGTAATTTTAAAATATATGCTTTTAGGTTTTCTTGTATTGTAAGACATTAAATTACTTTATAGTTTTTTTAATGTTATGAATATATTCAAGATTAGATTTTCTCTAGGATTTATTTCTTGCTTCCCAAGTTGTTTTCATTTTTATAAAAAGTCATGTTTTAAAACAATGATGAATTTGTTTTATAATACTGCGTTTTCCTTTTTTTTTGAAAATTAATATGAAATCAAATATTTATCCTGAAAAAAGATACATAAATTTTATTCTATATTTTTCTTTGAAAATTAAAATATGAGTTTCGCTTTTTAAATATAGAAAAGATGTACTTTTTCACTAATTCACATCTACCAGCTTCTAAATAGAAGAAACTTCTCTAAGTCTTTTTAGATTAAAGAAACTAAAAATACATTTTTTAGCTCAATGCAATCAAAAATAATGTATAAGACATATGTTGAAGTATAGTTTAATAGATATATGGATACGTTGCAGAGTTAATATTTTTTTATTGTCTCTTAACATAAATGTAAATGGAAGATGAAAAATTTCTAATTTTTCACGAAAGAAAACTTTATTGATAAATAAAAATAGTTAAATTATTTAAAAGTTCTAACGGTGTTTTTTAATCAAACAAATTTGTAAAAATACCAAAGAAAAATTACGCAATATAATTTTGTACGAGTTTAATCAATATTACTGTGGTCAAAATTCGAATGAATTAAAACTTATTCATTATGTATAAATTTTGCTTTCCCTGTAAATACACACAAATTTCTATTCCCAAGTTATTTTAAAGTTTTATAAAAAAAATAAGTCTTTGTTACTCGTGTGTAAATTTAAGAGAATTTTCAAATAAAGTATTTTTTATAAAGATATTGCACCAAAAGTACTTATTACTCTGCAAAGATTCAAGCAAATATTTAGTGTGAATTATATAGTTATTCGTCTGTGGATTTTTGACTATAGGGAGTACATACGCATACGAAGGATTGTCTGTGCTATGTCCTTCCCTAAGGAATTAATCCTGTTTTTACAAGAGTTGCATGCAATTTGTAAAAAACGATAAAACGAATAGCCGTAAACGTGTATGTGGATGAAGGATGGAGATGAAGAATTACTTGTAAATTCGAAGCAAGCTAGTCATTAGTCCAAATGGCTGTAGTATAATCCCAGTGTCATCTGTTATTTGTGGAAATGGTTTCAGGACCCTGGATGGATGTCGAGAAATCCAAGACTTGATTGACACAGATGAATGATAAATGGTATTTCCACCAGAACCCCAACATTCAAATTACAAATCATTAAAAAATGTGGACCGTGTCCAAAAAAACCTGTTATTTGCGTCCTGCACATTAAAGCGCAAAAGAGAGCGCGTTTAACATGTTGCATACCCCTTGTACGTTAGACTTAACTTCAATGAAGTATCTGGATTTTTTCCCATATGATCAGAGATTCCTTAATGTATCTGACTACGTTCGGAACCTTGATTTTAAAAAAGCGCATAAATGGATAATTTCCATGATATTTAGTGTCACTCAGATTAGAATACATGCATAAAAATATTTTAAGGACATTTTGACAAAAAAATTTATTTAAATATAATATTTTGGTAAAAAATTAACTTAGAATAATCTTTTTTTACAAATGTTCTCCTTTTGTAAAAAATGGTTCTATTATAATAATATTTTGTCTGTATATAGCTCAGACCTCTCTACAGAGGTTCAACCAGAGTTTTTGAAACATTCACATTATTTTCAGAGTTACCACTCATCGAAATAATTATTCGTGTTTTTTCCTTAAAATTGTTCCCCTCTGTTGTCGTAAAATATGAATAAACCCACTTCTAAGTTATATATTGCAGAAATTCCACTTGGGCCTCTGTAGAGAGATCTGAGCTATAAAAAGGCAAAATATTATTATAAAAGAAGCATTTTTCAAAAAAGGAGAACATTGGGAAAAAATATTATTATAAGTTAATTTTTTGCCAAAATATTGTATTTAAATAATTTTTTTTTGTCAAAATGTCCTTAAAACAATTTTGTGCATATATTCTAATCTAAGTGATACTAAATACCATGGAAATTATCCATTTATGCCCTTTTGCAAAATCACGGTTAAGAACGTAGTCGGATACCTTAAGAACACTAATTGTGGGTGTTCCCTAACCAGGAAAGGGCCTGGAGCACGATACCTTCGATTCTTCCTCAGAAATAAAGTTCCATTTGATGATGAAGATAAGAATGATATCGGATGGCTCCAATTCCTGCATGTATCTTAAAAATTCCTTGAATGCAATGAAATTTAAAAGCTGTATGTCCGAATTTCAGGTATACATTTGAACCTGGATTTTTCCTAATGGACAAAAACACGTTGTTCAGTTGGTCAATGAATACCTGGAAAGTGAGGACATTTGTCGCACTGATTGGCAAGTCAAATGTCCTGCCCTTAACGCTACCCAGTGTGTCTTCAACACTCTTGGCAGAACAATTGCATTTTGATATCTTCCTTCAAAAACCGGAGATAAACACTCCTGCTGCAAAAGCGGAAAAGACTGTCATAGGGCCTCCTCAACGTTCTATTGTCCTATATACCACATGTTGCACGATCAGTCTGGTTATGTAAGGAGAACTTATTTCATATTAGAGCCATTCTCAGTTTGATATCTTAGTGTTGATTTTTGACATCATTTTATATCTTACAATATAGAGCGTTTTAATAATGCAAAAATAGAAATTTCTAAAATTCAAAAATTTAAATACCAACACTTTAGTGGTTATTATTTGTATGTATGCAAGCGTGTACTTAAGAAACAGTACTGTCGTAAGCAAAATTATCTTTCAAAGCTTGCATATGCAATTCTCAAAACAGTTTTACAAGAACTTATAGTATTAAAAGGCTAACTAACAAACATAATCCTAAAAAAATTATGATTGCACAAATATGGTTCTTTAGATTTAAATATTTATTGATATTTGACTATAATTTAAAAATAATCAGTAGAATGTTCTTCAGGAAGACTTCGAAGAATAATGTACAACTTCTGTGAAATTCGGTGGCCTCATTAGTTTAATAGAGACGATAGAATATACTACGTTAAGAATAACCAAAAACCTCGTAAATGTGCATCTCCACAGAGGCAATTCAAATACTAGTATTTCGGAAATTAAGACTAATCATGTGTTGAATAACGTAGAATTTTACAAATGAAAAGGCTGATCCATGATTTGTAAGACTTATTACCAGAGTTTTAATTGGCAAATAAATGAAAATAATAATTTGTCAAAGAACGAAATAAAAACAATGATCGTCTTCAATGTAAGATTCAAAAATCAAAAACTATTAATTATTTATTTACATTGATTCAGAAATTCTCATAAAAGGAGATCTATACGTCAGGAAGCAAATCTCTCCCGAATGAAATGCAAACCGTTACTATGAAACAAGCATAATACCTCATTACTACCAAAGTTCAATTTACGATAATTATTCTTTACATACTTGATTTCGAATATAAAGTCTGTTTTCAGCCGACAGAACTTTCAATTAGCGGAATTTATTTCGCAGTTTTATTATGAAATGAATTATTCAGCTTTAAAATGATGTTCTTTATAGTTTAATAAAAGCGATTTCCTGTTAGCATATAATATTTAAATTCATTCAGCTATGTGCTAGACATAAAAAAGCGATTTATAATTTATGCATTTTCTTTCTATTCTAACTAAATAGAAAATATTCTAATTATAGTTGAGGATTTTTAATATCTTTAGGTAATTGAAGTTAAGTAAAACATCTCAGAAGGTTTATTCTAATTTTAGTTTAAGGTGATGGCGGGCCATTAGTTTAACACCTTACATGACATCTAGATGGCGTTGGCTATTGCGAAATTTTTGGCACAAATATTTGTCTCAAGACTCCCAAGATGGGCAATAAATTTCTCTCTCGGGTAACCTTTTCAATGAAATTCTCCCCTTCAGCGAAAGGGAACACGCGGGGGCGAAGAGAGGGGTGACAGTCGTAAAACTGGTAAAATAAATGTTAGCTCTTTTTTTTTTTTCTTTTCGGGGAGGGGTTAAAGCAGCAGAGTGAATCTTGACCATGAAAGACTTTTCATTTCTGGACATTGGTCAATCGTCAAACTTTTTCAACTCTTGGAATCCCAGAACTGTAACATGTTTTCGAGGAATCCCCTTCCTCGCTGAAGGGAATATATCTTAAAAATAATATTTAAAGTATATAGATAAACATATTTTTGATATTATATGTAAAGACAATTTAAAAAAAAATATTATATTTTTATTAAAAATTTTATGATGTAATTTTAATGTTATTTACTCATTGATAATATAAATGATCCAAATGTCACCTACGCATGCATTATACTTAGTAACTGAGATATGTGTTCACAATTTTTTACACAAACTATCGACGTATAAGCTTTTTGAAATTATCTGCAGTAGCATTTCATATTCCGTGTTCAATTCGTTTTTGTATTTTGTTTTGTTGCCTATCGCGCTAAAAATATTTTTCACTTTCTAAATACATTTTTTGTGAATGGCATGAAAATGTTCATAGCTGTGTGAGAAATTCTGCGTATATGGCATGAATTGGTAACCTAAAATGTAGATCTTCTAGCTTGAATTTAAATTTTAGCATCGAATCTGTTCATATGTCGATAAATTTTTTATCTTCTTCATTATAGTTTTTTTTCCCCACAAATGTAAAGGTTTCAAAATATTGTACTCTAACTAGTATAAAATTACTTCGTGGAACTCAGGATAGCAAATAATAGTATATTCACAATCTACTGCATAAAAATAAAGTTTTAAAATTCATTTATTATATTACAATAAAAGTTAAAAAGATCTTTAGATAATTGTGGCTAACCGAATTTCATGAGAACATAAATCCATTTTGCATACATATTTGTAATTTTTCTTTCCCATTTTTTTATTGGGACTCGTGGAACACAGTTTGTCGATCAATTCTCTAGATAAATGATGTACAGAACGAAACTGTTTAATTTTTCCTGAACAAATGATTTTAAAGGAAGAATAGGTGGATTTAAAGCAATGAAAAATTAAATTTCATGTTTTAATGAACAAACAGTATGATACAATTTTACTTTTATACAATAGAACAGGGTTGGCAACCTATTTCACGAGAGGTACAATTCTCAGTGGTACCCTGAATTACTCAACAAATGTGTCAATTATTGAGAGCATGGAAGATGATAAATTTATAATGGTCCTTATTATACGAAGATCTTCAGAATTATGGACAATTGCGAAATTTCGAAAAAAAATCGGAAAGATATCTCGAAACATAAATTTATAGCTATTTTGTGAATTATTGGATGTCATTGCTGGTGAGATTTGATTGTTTGAAAGAGAAGATCGTGTGCACTCTGCTCTCCGCTTTTGGTTGATTTCGAAAAAAAGGCAAGAAAAAAAAAATTTCTCTTTTGTGTTTGTAGCGCACTTCCTTCAATAGAATCCTCCCCATTCTCTGCAAAGGGGAAGAGGGCCACAGTCTTTACGACTGTGAAACGAAATACTTGTTCTTTTGGGGGCGGGGGAGTAAAATAGTGTTGAATCTTGACCATGAGAGAGATCTAAAATGGCTTTCTTACTTTTTCGACTCATGGATTCTGATAATTTGTTATGAATGCTTTATTCATTTCTAACTATGGAAAAATCCCTATGTATTTTGCAATCTAAATTTTAGGAGCTGTTCTTGTTTTAATATAGATTTTACCGTCAAATGTCTTTTAAAATGTCAATAAGTTGATTATAGGTGTTTTTATCAAATAAAAAAAAAAAAAAAGTTCATTTTCCATTACAAAACGATTTAGTTGTGCAAAAGCAATGTATTAACGTGAATAAATTTGTTTTGTTGGTCCCGGTACAGTAAACAATGGAATGTTCACAATCTAGTAGGCACTACATATAAAGAAAAACGATTTAATATTCTTTTATAATGGAATAATAAATGTTTCTAAAAGTATTATTAAAAATAAAGTTCTTATGTACAAAAAAAAAATGTTTCAGAAATTTCCAATTAGGTATACACTTACACCTGTATTACATTATTAAAGGTTTATGGGAAACAATTTTGAATAGAATTTTCTTTAAAAAAGTAGTTTATATATATATATATATATATATATATATATAAATGTTAAAAAAGTTAAAGGTTATCAATTTTGATATTTTTCAAGATAGTATGCAGCTATTTCATTAAAAAACTGGTTAATTATGGTTTTGACCATTATTTTACATATAAAATATTTTCAAATTCAAAAAATATTTTTATAAGAAATGGTAGGTAAATGAAAATAAGCATTACAAAATTATTTCATGTTCAGCAAAAAAAAAAAAAAAAAAGGAAGAAAGAAAGATATTTTGAAATTTAAATTTACTTTTGTAACTTTAGAGAATGATTAAAATATCATTATAAGGGAGAGAAAATAGGCTGGCAATTAATTATCAAGCACAATTAATCAAGCATATAATATATAAACATTGCCTTTATTTTTCTAAGAAATTTATGTTTATTTAATGAATATATGTCAATAACAATTTTTCAATTTGGAAGTTAACATTATATTTAAATCAAAGAAAATTGCATTATTGTTTAATTTTTGGGCATATTTGGTAACAAAATAATAGTTTCATTCTATGTAGGAATCCAAATAAATTATTCTTCCCTCTCTTTCTGTTTTAGTACATAGGAAAGAAATTGGAAACTTTTATTGCTTTTTGTACTTTTCTTTCCTAAAGACTTCGAACCAACAAGTGTTTTCCGGTCCCCTCTGAAGTGAAATTCCCATGAGAGATATTATACATCGTGGGGTGGATGACCAGAGCTTAGGTCTTTTAACCTCTCGCCATTAGGATTTCGATTGTTATGACTCTTACATTTTTAAATAATAGTACTTAAAAGTAAAAATTTTTTTAAGGACAGTAATAGAAATAAAAATTTAAAATTAAAAGAATGCATTAAGTGCTTGAAAAATACCATGAGATTTGACCTCATGACATGACGAGATGCCTTTGAAAGGACGCTAAACGGTATTGTGGCTGACAAAACGGCAAAGTAATTTATCATATAGTGATTATACTGAGTAACAGATTGTTTTTAAACAATAATTTATGGTAAAATAGCTTTGTAATAATTAGATTGACTTAAGTTTTCTAGTGGATAGATTCAATATCTCCCCGAAAAAAAAAGGTATAAATTGCTCTTAACTGATTATGATATTTCCTGAGAAAATGAATGGAAAAAATAAGAAATGTAAAACTTTTTTTTAACATTTGAAAAATCGAGCAATTTGATCCACAATTACGAGATAAAAAAAAAGCAAACATTATTAATTATAAAGTTATATTTTCCTTCGTTTATAAAATAAATCATTCATTTTAAAAGTCTTCCAAAAATTAAAAATTATGAATATTTGGGTTTAAAAATGAAAACACCGTTTAATTATTTAGAAAATTTGATTTCAATTTTTTAAAAATTAGTGTTTTTAAAAGTTTATTCAGCAGATATATCTTTTTCTGAATGCTTTACTTTCTAATTCAAAAATGAACTAGTAATAAAAATCAATATTTTAATTATAGTAATAAAATAAAAACTCCAATGAGCAATAAATATATGTTCATATCGTAATGCCCAACATATTTCTTTTCCCATAAAAATTCATAATAAAATTTTACTACTTAAAAATTTTTTATCATACATTTAACTAAAATGGATAAAATTTGAATTAACATTAATTCTAAATTTTATATGTGTAAAATGTAATGCGCAAAGAAAATCCCAACTTCTATTATGTTAAAAATTTAGTCAAGAACTTGATCAAGTTATTGAAAATGTTCAATGACAGAAAATGCCAGACAGTATTTTTAATAGAAAAGAAGGCAAAAATTTAAAGATAGAGAGACTTTAAAATCGCGATATTGCCATATTTATTCGAATCTAAGCCGCACTTTTTTCCCGATGCTTAGGCTACAAAAATTCTGGTGCAGCTTAGATTCGAAGACTGAAAAAGTTTTTAATGCTGGTAAAAGTAAATTAATTATTCACTTTTATTAATTCACCTTTATTATTTTTTTTATTTCGTTTAGTTAATGATTGAATATAAACGTCATATTGATCAGCTACACGAGGGCTTTTGGTGACGGACCTCGTAACTTTGAACCATAGTCAAGTGACGAGGACGACACCTGAGCTTGCACCTCCCATCTCCTAACTACCACACCAATGAGAGGACGTCTGAGCTCTCAGATTTAACGTTCATCGCTCCCCTACACGACAGAATTTCAGCGGTACTAGGCTCGAACTCATGATACGCCAGCCACGAGTACGTTATGACCACTAGGTATCGCAGCCACTTTTCATTCCGTAAATATATCATATATCGATAATATATTTTACACTATTTTTTTTTCACAAAAATGTGCTGAGAATTTGGGGTGCGGCTTAGAATCTGAACATAATTAATTGAAAAAATAAGTTTCTGTTAATTAAATTAGAAAACAATATTTTGTGTTAATAATTGTTCCAATGGTTTATGGTAAAGTTTTACGTCAAATATAAAATCGATGGGAAATTTTTTTTTTTTTTGTTAATTAAAAGAAAAATAATAATATAATAATAATTGCATTACAATAACTAGATTAAAATTTTAATTTGAGTAAGGAGTAGTAACTTGTGTTCTTATTGTGAGTTAATTCACAACTTTCGATCAAGTATAAAAAGTAAGTATACTTTCATTCTTCGTTAAGTCATTTCGCAGAATTTAAATATTCTTACAGACATTCCTTCAATGACAAAAAAAAATCTAAGCAGTATAATTATAAACGATTTTTTAAAGCACACATGCAGAAAATATTTAAAACTTTCCTAAATCGGAAAGTTCGTCAGATTTGAGATGTTAAATCTCTGTACATCATAAACCTTTCCATTGTCCACTATTTGCAAGTTACCATAATTTCAGCTGGCGACTATATTTCAGAAAGATATCGCCAAAAATAAGTATTCGTAGCCAAGAATAAATTCGCTTTTCAAACGATGGTGGTGCCATCTGTTTGAGATAGTCCTAACTACGCCAAAAATAATTCAGAATGAACTTAAAATTTTAAAAAGTTAATTAAGAAAAACATAAAACCTAATTCTGGCTACACTAGTCCAAAGAGGGAAGCTTGCTTTCTTATATACTATTTAATTCTACTCTAAAAAAATTTTTTTTTCTGTTAAAATGTCTTTTGCGTTTCCACCTCCTATACTTTAACATAGAAAAGTCAAATTTCATTTTGCAAAAATGCTGAAAACTGTGTAATTTTCCAAAAAATCAAAATTCAAGAAACACTATCCTTTAAACAATTATTTTCTTTATATCCATAAATTTTTTTATTATTATTGAAGCTTTTTCCTGCCCACAAATGTCTTTGCCATTTCATCCCTATCCTTTAACATTGACCGAAAACAGCCTTAAACCTTTTGTTGCTGCGACATTTTTTAAACCCTTTCAAATGTCAAATCATTATTTTGCGATTATCTCAATGATTTCTTTTTTAGAAATAATATTTTAAATCAAAATATCTTTATTTAAGGTATCCGACTGCCTTAAGATTCTGATTTTTTTTTAAAAAAATTGGCAACTATTTTTATGATTTTATTTTATAGGCCATCTTATTAGCTTTAAATAAATACTAAGTTTTTTTTTTTTTTTTTATTTTCCATTCACTAGAACAAAAACTGCAAGTGTTTTAGTAAAAGCAGATGCCATAACTTTACATAAGCTGTCGAACTTTAAAATGCGTTTTACTCGAAATGTGTTTTTTTTCGAAAAGTTCAAACCGGGACAGTGATTGCTCAAAAAGTTTTTAAAATAATTTGCTGAAATTTTTTGTGTATGATCTGCATAACAGTAGAAGTGTTTCGACCTTCAGATTTATCAATCACTGTTTTGTTACAAAAATTACAGTTCTTTAAGTGTATATAATCACTGGTTTTCTAAGCAATTTCATATAATAGCTAAGATAAAATGCTCTAGTTTTTGTAAAAATTAAAATACCTTTTATCATGAAGGTCATGTCAAAAAGAAATATCAAAGTAGTACATCAAAACTGAAAAATTGAGAATGTGTTCATTTACTGTTTGTATAGAGCGGAACCATTTATGTAATTTTTTGTCCATTTTTACCCATTTTTTCGCATTTTAGTAGTAATAATATATTTTTCTCTTCTTAATTTTAGCCTTTTTTCCTTAAAATGTACTAAATAAATCTAAAAACCACAAAAAAATCTCCATGAATCCATTTTTTTTAAAAAAAAAAGTTGTCGCAAGTAGTCGGATACCTTAAAAGGTGTGAGAGAGAGAATGGAAAAAAAAGAAAGTCTCAGGTAAGAAAAAAAGTATTTATTATGTCTAAAATAACATAAATAATAGCATTCTGAAAGAATACATAAAAAGAACATGTTTATTTATTGATGCCATTATAACCCATAAATCTTATTTCAACGATACATTATCAATTGAAACATCAGATCCATAAGAAACCTGAAATATTTCAAAAATAATCTTTTAAATATTGCATATCTTTTCTGCATTTTTCCCTAATTTTTAAATTAAATATGTTTTAAATCAACTGAAAACCTTATAGAAAAATTGTTATTGGAAAATGATTGGGTGTCCACTTGGACGAAATTTTTATGTACCGATGTAAGGGAAAAATATCCAGATTAATTTTCATTGATTGAAAATACAAAGAAAATACCAATCAAACAATAAATAATTCAAATAATTATTATACATATTCAAAACACAAATCATTATTGATATCGCATTTTCAAATGAAATGTCAGAGTATTTCGATCATATAGAAGATCTCTTTCAACTTAAAAAGAAAGAAAAAAACATTTCTTTCACTAACATTTGATTCTAATCTTGTAGATATTTAGTTAAAAATAAATTATTATATGTTTGTAAGGAATTTAAATATATTCAGGTTACGTTATTAACATTTAAACATTGAAAATGAGTAAAATTAAAAATTGACAATTTAAACTAAATCAATTTAGAAATAACAATTTTAATTTCAAACTTTTAATATATTACGTAAATTAAAAAATATTTCGTAGCGATAATTTATGACTAATTGTTATACAAGGGACGAAAAAATATTAAGCGTCCAATAATTGTTTGTTTGTTTCAAATGGGTTGTATTTTGTCAACTAAGCCATTTGAAAGCATGACAAGTTCCCATGAAAGTAAGTCATTTTAATTGTGACAACATATAGTGGCGGCTTCCGCTTCCAAATTGAGACGTTTGAATTTTATTCAATTCAATTTCTAATGAGATGTTAAATATTACCATGATTTAATTTTGCCAAAAGTACCATACTTAAAGCGTCTAAAAATCAATTCCTTGCCATATTTTTGTACTTTATTTTTTAAAATTTATATTGCTTAATATCACTTTCAGTTACTTATTACAAAAGCTCATGAAATAAGATTATTTTCGTCTCATAAAATTTTATGACAAAAAGCGTATTTAAATCATAGTTACTGCCCATTCAATATAGTAGTTAGTGATGTTGACTGTGGGGCCGTTTGGCCTGGGTTCGAATCCCACAGAAGGCATGGATGTTTGTAAATGTATATTGCATTTGCGGCAAGAGGTTCTTTTAAATAGCCGTCAATCCACAAGTCTTCTCGGGAGGTTGGTGGAAAGAGAAGAGAGGTGGGAGGTCCCTGACCATCCCAGGTTGTTCTTCCTCAAAACTGGGGTGAAACCAAGCTGAATCGTACTGTCATCTGCATGGTGCTTAAAGTTAAGGCTAACAACAGACGCAAAAATCTAGCCATTAGTCACGATGATTTTCATGAACCTTGATTTGATTTTACTATCGATCAGGTGGAATAAGTAACTACAACAACAAATCATAGTTAAGTTTACTAAACATTTTGAAAAGAATCATACAGTTCAATTTTCATATAAATTATTTTTTAATGTTGAATGAGTTCAGACGTCAGTAAAAATACAATCTTATTTATATCTTACGTATTTTGTTTTCAAATTTAATTTGTAAAGTAATTTTACATTTATTCATCGAAAACAAATACCTTAAATGTTTCTTCATTTCAAAATAGATGATAAGAATGTAATCTTTGCATAGTTTTTAAATTAAATTTGAAATAATTGCATTAAAATTGTCTTCGCCAGATAAAAAAGAGCCTTAACTAATCTAAAATCCCTTTTTCAAACAGAAAAATATCACTACTTTTATAAAAATGGGCATCGTTATGATATATATTCATCTGCTTATAATAATCTGCTGTAAAAATTTGAAAATATACCTTTGGTAAATAAACTTCAATATGTAAATTGAGAGCTCATTTAACATGATGGTATAAGAGACGAAGTATAAAATACAGTTTGTATCATAAGAAAAAAACATCAAGTAAGATAAAAATGAGTAGCGTAGTACAATATGCTACTTTCTACAGGATAATGAAGGGAGGAAAAGTAAGAATGTCACAGCACTTTTTTGTAAGAAAAAAAAATACTCAAGTTCTGGATCCTATTTCATATTACATGAAGAAGCCTTTATATATCTAGTTAGAAAATATATTATTCAAAATAATCTTTTCTAATTACATAATGATTACATTCATCATCATATTTTATTATTTAACTTAATTTTCATTTATACAATTGGTGCGTATAAGCAGTTTTTGAAAAACTTTGCCTGCTTTCGACATATGCACAAACAAACAGGAAAAATAATTCAGTAACCGAAACCATTATATGAAGAAAATAGTTATGCAAATACTTTAAAAAATTAAATAAATTAAGAAGTTCTTAAGACGCGATAACATATATACGAATTTTTAATGTTTCGTTAAATAATATTTGTTTTCCTTTATTCGAGTACATTTAATGGAAGTCATTCTTCTTCTCCTACAATGGATTCTTTCTGACAGGTTTAGTTTTTCATACATTTTTTGATGGTTTTCTTAGACTTTATCTTGAATATTCCTTTTATTAAGGGTTTCACAAATGATTTTTCAAAAGAAAGGAAAAAAATAATTTTCAGTTTAAAAAGCTTTAAAATGTAATTAACTCTAAGAAATAAAAGATGTACCATTAACCAGGAAAATATTTTATGTTGTTAAAAGGCTTAATTGGAAACTAATTAAGATATATTAAGAAAAATTATATCATCTTGTTATTGCTTTTATTATAATTAGAAGTGAACCGTGCTTAACATGTTTTACTTTATCTTTTTTCTTATATTTCTCTCTTCAATATTTTAACTATATATTTAGGGGCAGTGGGTAGCATGGTGGCTACGCCATTGGACTCCAGACTGGAAGGCCTGGTTTCGATGCCCTATGCCTCCAAATACCCTCCGAGTACTCATGGAGTACGTGCTCGTTAAATCAGTGGGTCCGAAAATCTTATGGGCTGAATCACGTGTGCAGGAGACTGGAGAATATTTCCTTCCCCTCCAGTCTTATGGCAAAAATGTGGAGGTGGAGACAGGGGTGTCACCATCTATTGTCTCTTTGGGGAATTTCGCCGAGCTAGTTCGTACTGTCACCTGTATGATGCTCAGGGCCTAGGCTAACGACAGGCGTACTTCTAGCCCATTGCTACAATGAATTTCGTGGGCCTCGTTCTGACTACGTCAGACAGGTGGCATTGGCCACAACAACAATAAATATATATTTTCCGCAGCTACATACATCAGTATCCTTATATGAATAAATTTTACTTACCTGTAATTTTGGCTGTTGTAAAACGGTATTATTTAAACAAAAAGAGAAACTTAATTGTGGACAAATGAATAGTGGTTTCTCTTTAACGAAAAAAAAAATACTTAAATCCATCTTGCATATATTTTCCCATGTTATTTAAACTTTACTCTGCACTTGCATAATTAATAAAGCCACAGTGTAAGGTTATCAAAGAAAACATTAATTGCCATGCTGAAAATGGAACCATATTTGCTAAATTATCTCATTTATTATATTTCAAGTCATGTTTAGTTTGTGGCGGTGTGATATCTATATGAACTAGTACCAACATCACGCGAAGACGATCGTCTTGGCGGGATCGGTAAAATACTCGCCTTCGTTCGGAACCGAAGGTACTCAGAACGAACCTTCCTTCCTTCAAGTTTATATTAGCAAACCTTACGCATAGATCCGTAATTTTCAAGAAAAAAACATTTTTATCATTGAAAAAAATGTATAAAAATTATAAATATTATTTTAAGACTCATCATTTTCTCTTTCTGGACAAATACTTTCCCAAAAGTTTTGTAATACTTTTGTAAAATATCAAACAAATTGTTTAAATGAACCACGTTTTTTTTCACACGATGATAAAAAAAAATTTCTGTTTACACATGTTTCATCCATGCTTTCGGCTGCCAGCTATTGAGGCTAATTCTAAGAACTTTCTTGCCAAATAGGAACTCCACTAAATCGAGCTTGAATTCGAGAAAAGACCCTTCTTTTATTATGTTATCCTTACGTTATAAAACTTGTGTAACTATCTTGTATAGATGTGATTTTTATTTGATATTTTAATATATGTTATATATATATATATATATATATATATATATATATACATATATACATATATATATATATATTAGATCTTTAGGTATTTTTCTTTGAGAAGCACTCAGCTCAGCTCATAAATGCCCATTTAAGTTTGAAGCTGATGATTTGTTGTTGCGTGGTGTATTTTTTCTGGTTATTATCATAAACTATTAACATTTCAGAAACTTATAACATAAATTATTTCTTTTATAATTCTAAATAAGCATAAAATGAAGTATAATCAAGCAGTATAATATAAAATGTCGCTGTGGTATATATAGGTTTATAAATGTTTCTAAAACAAATAATACTATAATAGTTTTAATTTTCTACATTAAGTAAGCAGTTTTACTTAATGTTTCATCTTATTATTTTTTATAATAATACCATTAGTGTATTTATTTTTTTAATAATGGCATATTCATTGTTTCATTTCTTTTCCCTGTAGCCCAGTAGTATAGGCAAATTACAAGTGAAGGTAGGTTGGCCTCAAAACAATATTTAAATGTGCATTTTTAGTTCCCAAGGCTAAGAGCTTGCTATTGTACCACTCTGTTTTTATTTAATTTTTACTTATACTGTCTGATTATACTTCTGCTTATGCTTTTTCAGATGCATAAATATTTAATATATATATTAGTATTGCTGACAATATATATTTATATGGTGGACTCAGTCTTTCATCCTTTCAGTGAGTTGATAAATGAGTACCAAGCTTGCTTGGAACGAAACACTGAGGGTTTCGCGTCAGACTGATTACCTGACCAAAGTATCTTCTAGTGCACTTCGGCATGCAAGATAACGAAAACTGAAATGGTCACAATAGGCCTTGACTTTCATCGGTCACTGAGTTTCGTTTTATTTATATTATACTTAAGGAATACGAAAAAAATTATCATGTGTATTTCAGACAGTGATGTACATAGATTTCTCTTATTGGGTGAAGAGGAGTGGCAGTCTAGAAAATACGTAGACGAAGGAGCCAAGATGTAATCTCTATGGTTAAAATTTTAAAAAATTGTTGGTCTATGGGGAGGTGTTGTGCTCCCATCCCCCCCTTACTAATTTCAAAATATAGTCACTAATATTCGCAGTTGAATTTGCGAATAACATGTAAATGAAAAATAATCTTCTTTGAATCCTCAAATATGTATTATTAAATGAAACGATTTATATTTACTCCACCACCAAAATTCAATTAACCATAATAAGACTTCTAAAATAATCATCTATGCTGAAATATATAAATGCTTAAAAACATGTTTCAAATCTCTCGGGGTTTCAGTCTTAAAATCTATTACTCTGTTTATTTTTTTCCCTTCAAATCATTCAATGTACATTTTGTATTACGAAACAAAACTGTTTCCGTCAAGCTTTGTCTAACAAAGAGTAACCAACTATAAAAATTCAATAGCCGATTATTCTCATTTCAATTTCGTAATGGATAAACACGTTACTTTCGAAATCAAACATTCAATTGCAAACGCTTATCATTGTGCATGTAATTTTTTCAATCTCAATCTTTTCAGTTGTGTAGAGATGCAATAAAAGTTTTCATTTAGAGTATTAAATATAAAAATTACGAGACGAATTCTTGAATTTTCTTTCATCAAAATAATGAGCATATATTTTTAAATACTTTAAAACCTTAAAAAAATTTTTAGCATGAGGTACGGTGCAAAGAATATTTTCTGAAGAGAAAGAAATGCATATATATATATATATATATATATATATATATATATATATATATATATATAAGCATAAATCTAAATATTCTAACCTTAATTCAATTCATAAATTAGAAAAAAAACTAAAAACGTATGTTTAAAGAAAGGCATGGTTACTAAAATACAAAAATAATTCTACAAATACAATATTTAATTCACTACTAAATCAAGGATAGAATTATATTTGATTCTTCACAGCTCACCTCTGTATTGAACACATCCTATCAAAATGTATTATATATGAAACACTTTTATTGTTTATATACCAAAATTGCTATCATGTTGAAAAACATAAGAACATTTAAGTTAAAATATCTTATTTTTTCTTATTTTTGATGTGTGTATTTTATTTACTTATGCATAATATTTAGTAACATGAAAGAGTAATTTGCTCGAATTAAAAAAAAAATTAAAGATGTCAATAAATAAAGATCAACATATCGACACAAATACCAATTTTCGTTATTAATTTGTTTTCGGGCTTTATAAATGTTCAAAGAACCATACGATTTCTTTTAAAAAAATTTATATAAGAGATTTATTATTCTTGATTTTATATTATATGTGCATTTTTTATATGTCTTAAGAGAATTTTAAAAATTTTAGTTCTTGCAAATAACTTAGAAGAATATTCCTCGCTAAGTTTGTGTAAAATAGATTCCTCTTTGAATATGTTTAAGTGTAAGGAAAAATTTAATACCCATTTCTGTTAGCAAAACATTTTAATTTTTCTTTCAATTTTTTCGCATTTTGTTTCTTCATTTTTTGTCCTGCCTAAAATTGTCACAATATTTTATTTCCACTCGATTAAGTTTTTATAAAACGTTTCTCTAATTGGCGTTAAGTTTTAATAACACTCGAACAATTTCAGTCATTATTATCTTTACTTTTGTTAAAACAAATAATGAGAAATTTAAAAAAACCCTGAAAATATATAAAATGTATTTTAAACTGCTTTCTTGTTTCCCTGAAACAATCGATTTTGTTCTTGGAATGATTTAGAAGTGATTAAAATTTACTGAGCATGGCATTTTTCTGTGTTTCTGATTTATTTTCCCCCCAATCTTTGCATTTTTCGGCTCATTCTGATGAACCAAGTAAACAAGATTGTTACTGTTGAGAAAGAGTTCCCATTTTTAATAAAAAATATCGTTCATTTTATTTGCAAAGAAAACTGAATGTTTTTGTTTGAGCTTTATGATCTGGGTCAACCATTTATTTATTTACTAAAAGTAAATTCCACTCTTGTATACGAACAAAATGTAACAAACAAGCTTATGTTTTTATTTGTAAGCAATAGGTTTTATTTATAAGGGCTAATACTGTTTTTGTTTCATTTGGAATTCCTTTGAGAAATAAAAGATATAAAATTCAATCCTAGTTTAAAAATTTATAGCAGTAATGCAACGCCCGGTTAACTTAATGTTAAATTGATTAATTTATTTCGTTAGATCCATTTTATAATACCCAGGTTCTAATTTATCGTTTGGCGTCACACTATAGTTTACATTTAAACATTAGATCTTTTAAAGACAAATAAAACAGGACACTAAATTAAAAAGCCGTTCTTTAAATTAACACTTAATTTATTTACAATAAGATTGAAATTATATTAAATACTAAGGAGATATACATGATTACTTAACTGAATTAGGATCTGAGAGAGAGAGGAATCTTGGTGTGGCCATGTTCGAGTCTCCAATCACGGCATTTTGTCAAAGGGTCGTCAGACCAAAATCGGTGATAAAATTTGTGTCAGAGTGTCTAAATTCGTCGTGCGTGCGCTTATATTTCGCGGCGGTTTACTTCTGTATTCTGGAGAGGATTCTTTTCCGAAACACAATCAGCTTTTCTGATTGGACTGGAGTCAGCGGAGGGATATCCTCTCGCGGTCAATGACTCCCCCAAAACGCGGGAAATTCCCCAAAACAACCCAAACCATGATGTATTTATGGGTACATTGCCTTCTTCCAGGCGTGGGAAACGCTCTCACCCTTTTCGGTGGGGTGAGAGGCACTCCCAGAAATTCCTTTTCTTGTAAACAACAACAGGGCCGATATACAAATTACTGTTGTAATCCTTATGGAAAGGCGGCCCCCATCACTCCTCCCCTCTCTCAGATTAAATACCAAAATGAATAATAATAAAAAAAATTCAGTAAGCAAACGAAATACAGAATTGGCCTAGCGTCGGCAAATGTCTATGTCAAGAACAAAAATTCACAGACTCCTGGTTCACAATCAGCTGTCCACGTCTTATGAGGGGTTCTGTCCATGTTCATCCATGATGTTGGCAGCTCCATCGTCGCTCAGATATTGCTAAAGAAATCTGCTAAACTGCAAAAAAGAACAAAAACTTTGTCTCCCAGAGAAACCATATTAGTAATGAAACAACAGTTATGAGAAAAAAAATTAAACTTGGCCCTTTGTGACCACCCTTGAAGACTCAAGCACCAATTTCCAACTCCTCTCACCGCTCATAAAATGAAAATAAGAATGTTAAAAAAATACAATCAATTTCTGAAGTTCCTAACCTATTCCGTGAGGGAAAACCAAATTAACTATCAACAACTACAATGACGTTAATGTACGAAGATGAGAAAAAAAATTTACTGAATGGATCACCCAAACAATTCACAAAAACATCAGACACAGACTGACAAATAGAAATAATTAAACAATCACAAAGAATCGTGTGCCACTAAATAATAAAAAATATTAAGACAAATAACACGTAAGAATACAAAATTGGCGTATCTAACAACTGCGCAACTAATAAAACAACACTTAGGAGTATTGAACAAAATACATTGATAAGAAATAAACGCCAGTGAAAACATTTACATACAATTCAAGCGTGGCGCCCAGAAACAGACACTTCATAATCGTTTAACATCGAAATCTTGACACGACCAATGTGAAGTGAAAGTCCCAGACCATCAAAAAAAAAAAAAAACTAGCAGAACTCTTTACATACTCAAGCGTAAAAATTTCAATGGTTCACTAAGAGCATTGATAATATTTAATGAAAATAATTAAGTAAAAGTAAAAAAAATTAGAGATTGAAACGATGAGTGTGCATAAGTGGAAAAAAAAAAAAAATTTGTAACTTCATAGAATGCTTGGTAGCCTAAGAAATTAAAAAATTCACTACAAGCATTGGTTACAAATAAAAGTTTAAAAAAAAATTTAACGGAATTAATTAAGATTTGCAAATTAAAATTTTATACATTAACTAATCGCATAAATGATAAAAAAAAAAATTTATAACCTGCAAGAATGCTGAGTAGCCTAAGGAATTTTAAAAGAAAACTTCACTACGAGCATTGGTTACAAATAAAATTAAGAAAAAAAATACTGTGATTAAATTTAGAATCGCAAACTGTGAGTGCGCATGTGATCAGTATGCACCCCCACTGTTTACAAATGCAACACAAAAAAAAACATGCCATTCCCTGCGCAAACGATTTGCTGCATGCCGCAAACGCCAGCACAAGAGATAGAATGAATTTAAGATAAAAAAAAGTTTGCAAATCCGATTGTAAAAAAAAAAAATAACTATAGCGATTAATATTGCTTAAAAGAAACTTTAAAGAGAAAAAAAAAAAAAATTTCTTCCACATTCAATACATTTGAATTTCCATTTGAGAAATGAATTCCAGAAATCACAAGTGCAGTTGAAAATTTCAGAAAAAAAATTTTAAACATAAAATTGATATGCAACCCAAGTCATATGAGGCGATACATACAGAGTAAAGTAATTTAACTAAAAGAAAATTATTGCAAGTGTTACACAGAATTAAACAGTTTCCAATATAAAAAAATATCGCTTAACTAATCAACATAACTTTTTAACAATCCTCGTAATACAATGTATCCACAAGTCCAAATAATATTAAAAAAACTAAAATTGTTTCACTATACGCGCAACAAATATACAAACACGAAAAAAAAACAAACACAAGATCCGCGATTTACAACAATACCGCTAACTCAATTCATCGAAAATCCTCTAATTAATAACTCAAGTACAATTCTATAACAATAACCTAAAATTCTCAGTAACCTTAAAATGATTCCTCGATAATCCAAAATTGCCTTTACCTCAGATCGTTCACATCTTATGCCTCAACAACACTAACTAAACTCATCTGCAACTTCCAAATAATCAATCGATAGTTCCACAATACCGTTAACTAAAACCCTCTTTGCTAATCAACTTGTTTACAAAAACCTCACATACTCAATAACACTAACTAAGCTCATCTGCAACATCCAAATAATTAATCGACTTTTCCACAATACCAATAACCAAAACCCATCCTAGCTCATCAACTTATTTACAAAAATCTCGCATAATCCTCAACTCGAACTTTCCTAAATGCATCTCAAAACATTATTAAATATACCACACAATCATTAACTCAACTTATCTATGTTCATCAACTTAATTACTCGAAATCGTACAAAATCCTGAACTCAAATTACCCTCTCACATCAAAACAACTTTCTCAAATATACCGCATAATTACATCAACTCAATTTCCTTTGCCCAAAATCCTTAAATCAAAATTTCCTTCAGTACATCAAACAGTTTTATTAAATAAACCATGTAACCTTCTTTTCAATTCAATTATCCATTTCCATAAAAAACAACTATCGAATAAACGTACACCTTGAACACAAACTCAACTATCTCCATAAAAAAAAAACCTTCCCAACCATTCAACACATTCATCAGTGCAAACTTTATCTATCTCCTTCAAATAACTGTCTCAAATATTCCACGAAATCTCTAACTCAAACTTATGTAACTCCTTACAAGTAGTGAAACAACAACAACAAAAAAATTCACACCCAATCCAATTCCAACATTTTCAAATTCTCATAGCAACAACGCCTAATCCTCTTCCAACAGTTTCAAATTCTCATAGCAACAACGCCCAATCCTCTTCCAACATTTTCAAACCAAAAAATTTATGAGTTTCGAATCTCATAGCAACAGCACCGTAACGTAAAAACAGGAAACAAGGGGGGAGAAACGAACACCCATCGGAAAAAAAAAATTGTCGGGCATCACGGAGCGTCGAGACAGGCCATAAATCCGCAAATCCACCACACCACGTGGACATGCCGAAGAACTCAAAGTCACCCAGTGACATTCAGAAAAAAAACGAGGCTGGCCGAAGAATTTCACCAATGTGGCTGACAGGATAACAATCAAGGCTCCACCCTTAATGCGAGACTTCTTTGGGGGGGTCCCACAAGAAAAAAATTCGGCTGAGTCACCGGAATTGGACTTCACGCCGTTTCCATGTCCAGCCTTGATTCGAGACTTCTGTGGGGGGGGTCCCACAAGAAAAAAAAAGTCGTCGGAGTCACCGGAATTGGACTTCACGCCGTTTCCATGTCCCGCCTTTATGACGGCCATCCGAGAACAAAAGAAGAACCAATTAAAATAACTGTACCGTACCAATCCGTGCTTGCTGGTCATGAAATGCAGGTTGGTAAACTGAAACTTTACGAGGAAGATAGATGAAATTTAGCAGCTCTCCTAAAAGTTGGGATGCCATATACTAACAGTATAGAAAATATCCAAAAGAAATGTCCCCCTACTGAAAGATTAGGACTTCTAACCAAAAAGGATCTTCATAATGTAAGTCGGGATTTTGAAGTGGATGAAAGTATTTTACATGCAGAAGAGGCAGTTTCTGTTGATCTACAAAATAATACCCTTTTCGGTGGGGTGAGAGGCACTCCCAGAAATTCCTTTTCTTGTAAACAACAACAGGGCCGATATACAAATTACTGTTGTAATCCTTATGGAAAGGCGGCCCCCCATCAGCAGCTATCACTTAAAATCCGTTATGGATTATTAACTATGTTTTTTTATAATTTATTCACTCTTGAAAATTATTCTTAAAAGCTCTCAATGCCTTATTGCTTTTTATTTACCAGATATCTCGAAATGTATTGCAAACTTGAAATATATGATTCATATTATTAAATACATTTTTCGTTGCTTTATAACGTTATTACTTTATTTCGCCACTTATCTAGTAATTCTAGGAAACATTTCTGTCTAAAAGGGCAACTATTGTTTAAATAAAATATCGCTTTTGTGAAAAGTACTCGCAGTTAAGCATGTAGTAAGAATAGAATTTAACTTGAAACAGTTCGTCATAGCTGGAACTTATTGCAATGATAAAAAACCACTAAGAACAGTTGATTAAATAACTATTATTGTATTATTTTAAGTTATTATTGTGGGAGTGAGCAAGAATCATATTAACGTCGCAATATAACGCAACATTAGGGTTATTGCGGCGACGGATCTCTTAAATTTGAACCTCTTTCAAGTGATGCGGAGGGCACCTGAGCTGTTACCACCTCTCTAAACTACCACACTATGCCACAGGAGTACTTTGAGCACGACAGATATAACGTGCATCAGTCTCCTCTGCACGACGTGACTTCAGTGGCTCTAAGACTCGAAGCCGTGACACGCTGTCTATGATTTCGTGAACCCTAAGTACTAGGCAAACACGGCCGGTTCAGCTCCTATTACATTTCTATTACATATTTATTGTTCATTCCTAAATTGTATAATTTTGATGCAATGATTATAAATTTTTAAAATAAGATATATTTATTGAAATACATAACTTTAGACCACTTTTAAATCTATTTAACAATAACATGAGCTTAATATTGTTTATTTTATAAATTTTCTGTAAAATCAAATTCTGTAATGAAGTCAATATATATAAAATTATCTGAAAACTATTTAAAGAGTAGCTATGAAGGAATAAAGATTAGCAAGAATTATAGTTAAGTTTATTTTACTTTTGGATAAGATATGAATTTCTTGAAATTATTCTCTTTATGCATTTCTGATTTAACAGCAAAAACATTCGTATCGATGGATTCCATTATATTAGAGTAATATAAAAAAAAATCTAAGAATATTCTGCCATCGAAATCGATATCATTTTCCGAACGGCATATAAAGAAAAAAAATAACGGTGTGGCCAACCACGCATCGGATATCATCTCTCGTAACTGTAACCGTATCCTGAGGGATGTTAACCACCCCTCAAGGTTTCATTCTTTCTTTTTTGTCTTCGGCGCTCTCGCCTTTCAATCTCGGTCACAATTTGTTAGGCGGGCGATCAGCGCGGTAAGTACAATGACGAAAAATGGAGACCTGTCACTCGCCGGCTGGCTAATAGATGGCACTGGGGAGACAAAGATGAATGGCTTCCGGTGATCGCGTTTCCGCAACTTCACACCGGACATTGAAGAGAAGATACTAACTAGTCTTTTCTTTCCACAACTTTCTTTTGCTCTGTCTTGGGTTTTAACATACTCACGAAAACATTAAGTGATATGCCTAGATGTGTTAATGGTGTGAAGTTTCGTCCAAGATATCGTTTCAGCTATGAAATATGTTTTCGTCACGCACACAAACTACGAAACGCTCTCTATAGATAGTCAAAATAATTTATTTGAAATGATTTTATTTGAGTATCTATCATAGTTATGCAATATATAGAAGATATATAATTGTAAGTTATACATATATGTATATATATACCATATATATATATATATATATATTATTTCACCACGTTTCATATGCTATATAATAGCGTGTTGAAAAAAAGTAATACACTGAGCAATAAATGAGTTACGTGATAAATGAGGCATTGTGTCTAAGTGTTGCTTATAGGTTGATAGAAAAAAAGAGAGCTGAGGTCTTATGACAGCAGTACAAATACATTACTAGCGATTGGTAGACTTTAATCCTTATAGGATCATAAAGTTGGTGTTAGTAAATATTAGTACGCAATTGTTTATTTAAATTTGATTAGACATAAAATAAATAAAATCACAAGAAAAATACATAACAATATGTACATTTTTTTGGATCAATGTAGTGATTCAAATTGGATCAACGTGTAACATTATCAGGCATTTATTTTCATTTCTTCAAACATATTTAAGCTAACAGAATGTCTTAAAACATGCGAATAATATACAGTAGTATATTATTACACGAGACAATAAACTGAAATAAGTTGTAAGAAGAAGAATACAGCACTCAAATGTTTTATCATTGCCCATCAATTAATTTGAGAATTAATTTTTCCCTAAACGTTTTCATTTACGTAATTGCGTTCAGAATATATTCTAGTTTGACATTCTGCATTTCAGATAAGGTTATAATTAAATACACAGTCACAAAATGCTGATAAGGTTATAATTAAATACGACAATCAGCAATTTTAAAATGAAAAAAATAAAAAATGATTTCCTTTGTCGAGAAAGGGTTAATGTGGGACGGTAGTCGTAACAAATACTAGCGAAAACGCCTTACTTGTGAAATATACAAGAACAACTGTATTGTTAGCGTACCACAAACGAGATATCAAAAGAGGCAAAAAAACGAATCTAAACGGAACAGTTACTTTGTCATTGAATGAGAAATTATTGGATCGAACGGGGAATTTATTATCTATTGCATGGTCTATGCAGACGGAGAAGTAATCATAAACACTTTTGTTGCCCGCAGAAAATAAAATAAAATGACTAAAAAATTCACTCAAACACACAAGAAATGGACAGTGGATAGTTGGAAAAAAGTTATATAGTTTGACGAATACCTTTTAAAGTTGCCTCATGAAGGTGGATGAGTTAGAGTTTAAAAATACACAGCAGGAAAGTTGAGAATTCCTTTCTGACGTAATTTGGCCCCTATACTTTGTGTTCATTGATATTTTAATCAGACTTTACGCATAATTGTCATTTCTGCCCAAGTACATCTTGTAATGTGGATGATTTGTCTCAATGACAGTGGATACTTTCAACCACATAGTGCCACTTGCCATTGTTCTGGTATTGCATGATTAGTTTGTGAATCATGACATCCACAAAAATCCCTAACTATCAATCTTATACATGATTTGTGGGATAAAATTTAGAGTGCTATGCAACATATATATATCATAACCATCCAATCTTACACTGTTGAAAGTTTCCTTCTCTAAGAAAGGTCTCAGTTTCCGCCGCAAACTTCTTATTTACAATTCAACCAAGAATAATGAAGGCTGTATTTAAGGTGAAAAGTGACCCAAATAGGTATTATGGGGTAGTCATACTAAAATATCCGATGCCTCTGTCGATATCAAATTTCACTCACTAGGTATATACTATATTGTTACGAATTTTGTATAAGTAGAGTAAATAATTTGTATTTCAGTGTTTAATGCATTTATATTACTCTATGTTATATTTATTTCATGTTAAAATTGTACTATTCACAAACAATGCCGCCCCTTACGTTATAATGGCGATTCAATGAGAACTTGGCGAAATCTTGGCGGTAGAGCCAAGTTGGCATCATTTTTGGAGACCAAGTTGGCGACTATTTTGGCGTCATTGGCGACCATGTTGGCGAATTCGGAACCCTCTGGAATCTTCTAGAAAGTAGTAGCTCTCTCCCCTAGTGTCACGTTCAATGACACTAGCGGTTATATTTCTGGAAGTTTCTGTCGCGCCTATAAAAGAAGATGCTCGTCGGTACGGCAAGGAGTCTTGATTAAAACAGCGAATAGTGATGTTTGTTTTGACTAGCGATTAGCTCGGCTGTGCTTGTGAATAATCTTTACTTACGTGTATTTTTAAACACTGGTGATTGGGTTTGATTGATGTTGAAGGTGTGAAGACCTTCGTATATTTACCCTGTGAATATTGCTGCTGAATCCTGTATTTAAAGGATTGGATTTTTGATAATAAATTTGCAACGCTCTTAAAGAACTGTTTATTTTCTTTGTGATTGTTTTGCATAAAATACTCGAATCCGGATCCACGTAGCAATATATTTATTCTAGTATCTTATTTATTATTTAATTTCCTATTTGTTTAATCTCATATCGTATAGTCAACAATTTCTCTGTTTGAGAATACTTTGAACTGAGGTTAAATATTTTACGCAAAGACTTCCTAAGTAGTCATCTTTAAGAAATTGAAGGATGTAATGATAATATGGGAATATTGAATAGAAAAACTCTCAAATTATCATAAATTTTATAGAAAATTGTGCCAAAAAACAAAAATAAATGTTTTTAAATAAGAAAATTAAACAATACTTTTCAAACAATGAAGTTGGATGAGACTTGTGTTTTCTCTCATGTCCAAATCATTTCACTATTTATCTGTTTCAAAAACAGAATTTTTTCACATAAATGTGTATATTTTGTAAAATAACTCATTAATTCTGAAACCATTGATGGACACGGATAAAAAAAGCCAGAAAATTAATTTTGTCAAAGATTGCAAAAGAAAGACTTACTCGAAACATTTTTAGAACTGCAACCATAGACGTCTTAAGAATTTGTAAGGCCCTGGGGCCCAGAGATATTTTGTGACTTTTAGTGGCCCTGTGCCCCTACGCAAAAGTTAATATGTGACCCTTAAAAGTAGACAGTATATAGTATACATTATAAAATACTCGTACACACAAATGTTTCTCTGAAACAAATAAATGCGCATGACTTACAAACTTAGGCCCAAATCATCTCAACCAACTGCCACATTTCGATTAAATGAGTAATAAGGGTTTTTGATGGCAGGCCTATGCCTAGACATGGACAACGGGAATCACCTAATAATGCAGTTTTGCCACTGTTACCAGTTGATTGTAGTTTGAAATTCCCAGTCTTTCGGAGAACATATATATGTCCGGAAATAACATTTTACTATTTAAATTTTTCAAATTATGATCTTATTGAGAATGAGACATGAACTAAATGAGGCCAAGGCTTTGGCTTATGCCCTAAGTCATCTTTGTTAATAACTTTATTCTCAGATTCAATAACATACTTTAATAAAGATGTGTGATGCCTGGTCCTTTTTACTCATAAGACAATGCCCATTTCCCACTCTTTCCTTTTCTTTTAATTTTTATACAAGTAGAAATTATGTTTAGAGAATCTTTAGCATTTTGCTAGAGGCAAAAAGGAGAGAATTTCTAATCTCAATCAAATCTCTTTCTCTGATATGAATATAGAAAGTTTAAAAAATATTTGAAGAAATATTATAATTACATATTTAAGTAAATGAAATGCTATGTACTTACGTATAATTATTGATTTAATTTTAGAATACAATGCATTTAATTAGTGATTCTTATTATACTTAAAATATCAAAATCCTAGCTCAAGCTGCAAAAAAAAAAAATCCGATAAATTATTCTTACTATTTAAATTACTGTATAATCGATCTTATTTTCTACATTAAGTTTGCTGAAAAGTCAAACATCAATAATAAGAAAAATCTATCACAACACAATTTATTATAAAACAAATTGTTAACTATGTAGATGCCGTGAAACAGTGTCTGATATATTTTACAGCATATCTTACATCATATCACGAATTGTATTTCTACTTTACTTTTGGAATTAATGTTCTGAAAAAGCTGAGGTTGGTATTTGGCTCAAGGAAGTGTAATTATTTAAAAGAACACACAAAACAAAATTTGAAGTGTATCGAATTAGTACTCCTAATTGTGCTTTCGCAGTTAGTTTACGTTGCAGAAATTGTTTTCTACTTTTCTTACCGAGTTTAACATAATTGGAAGAAGTTTAAATCATCCCGTTTATATAGAAGAGGAGAAACCGTTCTTCCATTATGTTTGCTTTGGGCTAAAATGATGTTAAGAAATTCGTTTACTACAAATTACTTTGATTGTATCTTGGGCTCGTAATCTTATTAAAAATATCGATTTTTTAGTGGGAATATACCAGTTCTAAATCTTTGTTTCTCTACACTTTACGAGCTATTTCGTTGTCAGAAACTGAATAAGAAAGTTACATATAAAATGAAGTTTTATTGAATAAGAGAAGCTTTAAATTTTGTAGAAAGATTGTCTAAAAATTTAGTTCCTTAATTTCTTTCGAATGTGTATCAAATTTCAAGGTTGCAATCGTATGCTCCCTAAGTAATTTATTTCAATTAATTTTAAGACTTTATAGCATACAGAAGAATGGGAGAAATTTGAGCAAAAAGCTAGTTAAACATTTTGTTCTAAGTATTATAAAAGTAATTGTTATCAGTTAGTGTGTGAACAAGGTAGATATTTTACACGCAAGATAGCATACTTTGCGTGATAAAATATTGTACACATAACAATAAAAAACATAATTAATAGTTAAATGTTTAATGCTGTTATTTTAATCTTATTCATTTAGTAGCTGACATTTAATTTGATTTTTGCAAGAATAAATGAGCTATGGTAGCCGAGTGGTCAAGGTTACAAGTTCATTGTCAGCGCTGTTTCAATCAATCTGCAAGTTGTGTCCAGATTTCATGGAAAATAACACAAAGCGAGAATGAACATGTTTCATAAGTAATTGCTCCTTCATCAGTAGCCTTCATGCTATGGTGTGTGATATTCATGTTTTAAATATGAAATTTGTAGCAGAGAAAGTAAATGATCTTTCTGTAATAGACGAGAATGACTAATTTTTCGAAATGTTTTAAATATTTATACTGCTACAGCTAAAATAGTGATAATTGTGGTGAATTATGGCCAATTGAGTGGGTGGAGAGTAGCTGTCAGCACGCTCAGACATATATCTCTTACATATGGTATATCTCAACGAAAACCATATGTAAAGGATTATACCTGAGTGTTAATCTTGAACTTGACTTCGGCTTTCAAGGTGCTGTTAGGGCTGCGGTAGCCCAGTGGTCAAGGTATCGGATCATGGCAGGCATGTCATGAATTCGAGCCCAGTACCACTAAATACCCGCCGGGTATTGCAGCGATGCCCGTTAAATGTGTCGAGAGCTGAAACGTCCTCCCGTTGGTGTGGTGTGGTATTTAGGAGAAGGGGTGCCAGACCAGGTGTCGTCCACGTCCCTTGACCATGATTAAAAATTATGTGGTCTGTCGCCAAAAGCCCTTGTGTGGCTGAACAGTGCGACATTAATATTCACTCACTCACTATTGGTGATGTTGCTTATCACGGATATTTTTGTAGTCTTAATCGTGTCTTTGGCGTTTCTAGGAGTGCCGTTGTTTACTAGAATATATTTTCAGTCTAATTTTTAACTTGATAGTTTAAATAATTAAGTTTGGTTTTATTGAAGTTTATCAAATGTTATCAATAAATACAGGAAAAAAACCAACTTGAACTCCAGTATTATTTAAACAACACCACAATCGCACAAATAATAATACCAGTATCTATTATCATTTTACATTAATAATAGTAGCTTTCGGGAGAACGATGAGCCAGACTGGGGGAATGTCCACATGAATGTGGGGACTACTTCATGCTATTTGTAACGAGAGGTGAATTGGATACGGTGTACCTGTTGCTTGTCCTCAGCGTTCCCGGGACCTCAATCTCTTGAACTTATTTTTCTGGGGCAATGCGAAATTGCTGGTGGCTACAGTGGAGGATCTCATGGCACGGATCGTCGTCACTTCATCTGGCATTACCAAAACACCAGATTTATTTGAATGTGTCCGATAATCCTTTTTCCGTAGGTGTTGCTTGTGCTTTGACCTTCGCGGCAGCAACTTCAAACAATTCCTATGACAATCACTAAAGGCAGCATTTTTGACGTCGAGGTGTGATGCATTATTCGTATTGTAAACATATTTTATGTCTAATAAATGTATTTCTTACCTCTTGTTGCCTCTATTCTTTCCACTCGACAACACACTCTTCATAACTATTTTTGCGCATTACTCCGACTAAACGTTGTGTGAGATATCCTCTTCTATGGTGGTTTTGTGTCTGCATGCTGCCTATTATCACTTCTCTGAACTGGTCGATTCAATTTGACAACACACCCTGTATGTATAACTTTAGTTTTATAAGTTATAATAATGTGAAATCGGTCTTTATTTCTTCTAATTATATTGCTTATAAAGGGTGTTTTTTTAGAGGTCTAGAAATTTAAATTGCAATAAAACAACGATGTATTATTCGATTGACATGATTTTTTTTTATTCGAAAGATAATCTTGTGGCATTACATTTTAAATATGATTTCTGGCATAGGACTGGCACGGCTGGCTCGGATGTAGTCCAATCTGGACGTCCAATTTTCGATGACTTTTTCCAACATTTGTGGCCGTATATCGGCAATAACACGGCGAATGTTGTCTTCCAAATGGTTAAGCGTTTGTGGCTTATCCGCATAGACCAATCACTTTACATAGCTCCACAGAAAATAGTCTAGTGGTGTTAAATCACAAGATCTTGGAGGCCAATTCACAGGTCCAAAACGTGAAATTAGGCGGTCACCAAACGTGTCTTTCAATAAATCGACTGTGACACGAGCTGTGTGACATGTTGCGCCGTCTTGTTGGAACCACAGCTCCTGGACATCATGATTGTTCAATTCAGGATTTAAAAAGTTAGTAATCTTTTCTGTATACCGATCACCATTGACTGTAACGTTGTGGCTTTCATCGTTTTTGAAGAAGTACGGACCAATGATTCCACCAGCCCATAAAGCGCACCAAACAGTCAGTTTTTCTGGATGTAACGGTGTTTCGACATACACTTGTGGATTAGCTTCACTGCAAATGCGGCAGTTTTGTTTGTTGACGTAGCCATTCAACCAGAAGTGCGCTTCATCGCTAAACAAAATTCGCTTATGAAAATCGGGAACAACGGCAATTTCGTTTTGGGCCCATTCGACGAATCTACGCCTTGCTTGATGATCGTTTTGATGAATTGCCAAACCAAACTGAGAATAAATCACTTGACAGCTGTTAAATCGGTCGCCATCTTGGAAAGTAATGCCAACTTAAACTTCTATACCTGGAAAAAAAACACTCTTTACAAGCGTTTATTACAATATATTAGTTAACTACATTAAATATTATATTTTAAAATCCACTTTCCTAACACAAATAATTCTACCAAGTTTTATTTTCTATTACCAGGTTCATCCCAAAATATTAAATTTATCAAACGGGTTTACCAGCGTGTTGATTAAAAATTTGATTTTTAAACTTAAAATCATTTTGAGAAAATTATTTTGTCATCAAATTATGCCCTTTTGAAAGGCTAAAAGTGCAGAATTTCCCACCTCTCGGCGCGATTTATTTTTTGTGTGCTTTCTCCGAGATTTATAAATGCATCAATTGTGATCACATTCGGATTTTGGAGCTGTAAAGGAGAGAGCGTATCGGTTGTATTTCGCGCATGCCCGATGCATTTTTTAGATTAATAAATAATTTTGTAGAATTTGGTTCTATGGTTTCCAGCATTAATTTATTTATCTCTCACTGTATAAATTTATTTATACATAAGATTTGGTTAGTAAAAATGGATCTTAAAATGCTGAATTTAACTAAAGAGAAATTCCAAGATTAAATTTCGCGAAAAAAAAAGATCAAATGTAGAAAGAGTACAAAAGCAACAAATTTTAAAGAGATTATTTGAAAATTAGAGCTACATAACCCATGTAAATTTCAGTTTTCTAATTTAAGCAATGTGTATGAACAGTTGTATAATTTGTTCAAATTAAAGTGATTTGAGGTGTGTATCCATGAGATTTGTAAGATCAGAAATGAAATAGAAATACATATAGAAACAAAAATATTTAATGAGTGGAATGCATAAAATGTTTGGTAAAATGAAGTAGCAATGTCGCTTAGGCAGGCATCCCATTTCTTAGGGAGGCTATACATTTGCAAAGAGCGATGTCCGTTGATCATGGAACCAGTTTTAAAATACAGCCTTTACTTCATCGTCTGATTGAATTGTTGACTCATTTAACTTTACTTCAGCATCTCAAAGATGTGATAGTTGCAGGACAACAATTTGGACTGAAAGCTGGATGGTTCAAAACTTCCCACTTTATACTGACCAAAGCTTTGGCTCACACCTTGGCGATATGCAGTCTTGCATTGATGTACAGAATGATGGCACCTGACGACCTCAGGATGTTTGTTCTTGATTGCCTTATGCAGCTTATTTGGGTGTACCGTTGTGCATTGATGGAGATGTCAGGCTCATAGAACTCCCATAATAGGAGACCATGCACAATGAAAAATGCCGGCAACATTATCTTTTCAGTCGACTGCGAAGCTTTGAATTTTTTTTCGCCTGGATAAGTCGAGATTTTTCCATTGCTTGCTGACGGACTTCCTTACGGTTGGAAGTGGTAACACCCCTGCCTCTATGTGCTGCCAAAAGTTGTCAACGCCATCCCTGTAGCGCAGCAAATGTTGGAAACTCAGGTCCATACGTTGTTTCTTGTGATGTGCAGTCAACATGCGGGGTACCCATTTACTACAAACGTTTCGGAACTTCAGAATATTGGTGACACTATTGTGAACGGTACCGAAGGAAACCTTTAACTCATTTGCGGCGTCACGAATGTTTCGACGTCGATTTCCCTTGATTACAGAGTCAATGTCCGTAAGCAGTCCCCTTTCTACCGTCGACCGATAATAAACATTCTAGCACACCTCGCCAGCGTTGGCTCAAACAAACAAGTGTCACCGTACACAGCCAGCATTCCGCGATGAATAACCACCGGCATACACCCTTCCAGAGTTCAAAACTTTATTACAGCTCGTTTGTCCTTTTTGGACGCAGTTGTTTTCTCACAAGCCATTTTTAAATAAATGCCACACGTCTTAACGAATGCAGTTATCTCAAATCTGCTTATGCACGCGCGTGCGTGGTACGTATTTCTTCACTTTAGCGTTTGTTTCACGAAAATACGTTGAAAATTGTTTGAGGCGAATAACTTTCATTTGAACACGCCTTGTATTTTTAGTGCCTCAAACAATTATTAGCATACATTTCTTTTTACATTCGTAATTTGCAGCATAATTTTGAAATGTATTATGATAGGGCTGACATTTTTTTTTATTAAAATAAAAGTTAACAGTCTTCTATAATTTTTTTTTATTTGCCGTTAGATTTTACTTTTAAGGGCGGTCAGCGTACGAGCATTAACGCGTCATGCGTTACTTGTGTCAAAATTTTTACGTTAAATTATTTCCTTTAAAATTACAAGTCCATACATAATTAGAAAGCAATTTCTGCTTCATTTTTTTCTCTTAAAATTTATTTATTTATAAATGAAGCTATTTTATTCCTGAAACAAATTTTATTCAAACTTGTTAAATAATTACTTATACTGTTATATTCTGTGCATGGATTTATACAAATTCAAGTTACATAATTTTTATAAAAGTAAAATAACTCTTACATATTTCCGAAATTAATGTTTCGATAGTGATGGGATGTTAAAATAAGCGGTGATAATGTTTTACAAACTAGAATCTTTTTTTTTAAAAAAAAGAAAAATATTTCTCTCATTTGGTATATAATTACACGGTTCAATAAATTAGAAATACATCCATCCCTCACACATATTAAAATTACGAACTTCTATCCAATTTCTGCTTAGTTTACTGAAGATATCATTAACAACTGGTGCCGTATTAGATCCTGAAATCAATTTGTAATTGATACTTTGCTAACAGAAATGCAGGCTCACATTTAAATGATATAATGACATGTACAGAGTATTTTATAACAGATGAATTGATTATTTGAACAATGTCGACTGAATAGGGAAAGTTAATCGTGATTTAATATGTATATATGTTAGATTCTCATTTGGCACGTTGTAAAATTTAGGTGAATGAAATATATCAACATAGGTAAACCCGTCAGTGACAATGATTTTAAATTATGAAGTATGTGTTTCGTAACTTGATACAAAGCTTAATTAGTGTGGTAATAATTCAGTAAACACAAATTACACGGGATTATCGATTTCTTTTACTGCAGATGTTTAAGCTCCAGGAAAACATAAATTTACTAATAGGTTCCATATCATATGCATAAAATTAAATGAAAGCATTTATTCACCTCAAAAATAATAAAGGAATTACTTATTTTTTATGTCTCCCCCTCTTCTCATTTTGTACTTCTAAATAAAGTTTATTTGTGCCTTGTGAAAAATTTTAAGTCCGTACTTAAGTTCAACGTTTTTCTTGTTAATAAAGAGATCACGTGTAGATATCAAAAAATTTACTTTCAAATACTTTTTTGAACAGTGCTTTTATGTGTATGCTTGCTTCTTGAAACAGCGGTCGCTTAGTGATTAAGGTGATGAACTTGTGACCGGGCTCCGATGTTTTCATTACTTGACCATGACCAATAATTACGAGAGTTCCACCGCCACTAACCCTCGTATTTCTTTATAGTGTCACTTTAATAAGCACTCACTCATCAGTTATTTCAATTAATATCATTTTAAACTACCTAACTTTTCAAATACATATATGATACAGAAGAAACTATGTGATTACAGGATTATTGTAAAATAAAAAACAAAACAAACTTATAACTTTTGAGCCAACCCATCAAAATTATCTTACGAATTGACTCTCTCCATCCAATATTATTCTTTATAATCCTAACTAACCCAGTGATGAATATCTCTTCTCTGTATTTACTAAGACACCCTAAAAGAAAAGCTAGCCACAGAGAATTAAGATCTGAACGTTTATCTTTATTTATCCAGTGGCCCTAATCCATTTCTTCTTCACGCAAGCTATGCCACAGTGAACGGAATCATCATTTTCCTACTAATCTCCCATTCGGATACTTAAGCACGGTGACAAAGTTTTCCTGGCATATCTTTCCCACAGATGCATTTACAGATTTCTATGTCTTGTTAACGAGGCGAGGAGATTTCGCGTCCCCAACACATTCTAAATATTTAACAAATGTGCATTTAGGAAGTGAACTTGTAACACTTGGCTCTAACGCCGGCTTCAATTGTCTTTTACAATGGATTTGGGAAGCTTTGTTTACGATAGCAACGGAAATTTACATGAAGTTTTCGAGTTACGAAGAGTTGATTTTGAAGTTTTGATTGTAAAGAATCTGGTTGGTGTGAAGATAAATGCAGTGGGGCATATTTATAATGAATTATTCCAGGGATAACGTATAAGCATCTATTCCTAACAAGGGTCTAATTTTGATTTTTAGAGTTGTTACTACTTTCTTATATTAGTACTTGTAATATATATATATATATATATATATATATATATATATATATATATATATATATATATATACCTATTACATTAAGTTTATATTGAATTATTTTAATATAAATAAAGTTGAAATAATATTAATTAAATACATTGTGTGTTACTAAAATAATTTATATTTGCTCAATTTCTCATTTAAGGTTTTAAAAAATCGATATTAATATATAGCTAAATAATAAGCGAATATATTCCATTATTTATTTTTCTTTTATCCTTATTTGTAAACCCTGGAATGCATAGTACGATAAATTCAAATTTCATGATTTATCAGTGTTTTTGTAGTAATTCCATCAATTTATTACATTTCATTGTACTAAATATTTAATGTATTTTGCAAAGAGTTCTAATGCTCATTTCTTATAAGTTAAGTTTTTAAGACGTTCGTTAGGCAATTGGTTTATGAAACAACTAGAGTATAAAAATGATTAAGTAAGCAACTCTTTTTAATCTTGTTGAATAATTCATGACTAAATATAGTGCTACTGCTTAACATTCGGGAACAAATCATAATTTGATTAACATGTCTTTAATTTTATCTTTAACATTGTTAAAAATTAACTTTTTAAATTATTTTGATTTTAGAATGCCTTTGAAAATTCATTCGAAATTTTGAAACATTCAATTAAAAATTAAGTGAATGAGTTGTTGAGTTTTTTTTAAGCATATTTGAGATTTGGCTTATTTTTGCAATAATAATAATTAAAAAAATGAAAACCAAAATAATTATTTTAAAAATTGAATTTTTTCTCAATTAAACTTTTAAAAGGTTGTATACTGCTAATTAATTTATAAAGTAAGGAAGTTATTTTCTTCTTACGAGGAATAATAAAATAAATATCGGTGATAAAATGTCTTCCTTTTGAAACGTGAAAAAACGATCTATTTCAGAAAATCATATCAAAGCAATATACGAGTTTAAATTATGTGGCCCAAATTTCTCTTGTAGGTTAACACGAAATTTTTCTTCTTTTTCGGAATTCTCTTTAAAATTTAAATTTCAGAATAAATTTATGCTTATATCGAACTCTGTTTTATCAGTTCATTTGTTGAAAGTGTGCTATTATGCAATAAAGTCAAAGTTGCGCGACATTTATCATAATTCTTATAATATTTATTCACTTCATTTTCATTTATTTCATATAAATAAATAGTTTTGGTTTAAGGTATCCGACTACGTTTGGAACCGTGATTTTAAAAAAGCGCATAAATGGATAATTTTCATGATATTTAGTGTCACTTAGATTAGAATACATGTATAAAATTGTTTTAACGACATTTTTGCCAAAAGAAGTTATTTAGATACAATATTTCGGCAAAAAATTAATTTTTTTTCAGAATGCTCCTTTTTTGTGAAAAATACTTCTATTAAAATACCACTTTGCCTGTATATAGCTCAGACCTCTATACAGAGGCCCAACTATAATTTTTGAAAAATCCACATTATTTTCAGAGTTACAACGAATTGAAATAATTTTCGGCGTTTTTTTCTTAAAATTTCTCCCCTCTGTTGTCGTAAAACATGGATAAACCCACTTCTAAGTTATATATTTCAAAAATTCTAGTTGAGCCTCTGTAAAGAGGTTTGATCTATACAGGCAAAGTATTATTATAAAAGAAGCATTTTTCACAAAAGGTGAATATTTTGAAAATACGTCATTCTATGCTCATTTTTTGTTAAAATATTGTACTTTAATAATTGTTATTGTAATACTATTCGTAAAATAATTTTATATACATTTTCTAATCTAAGTGACACTAAATATCATAAATATTATCCATTTCATGCTTTTGCAAAATCACGGTTCCGAGCGTAGTCGGATACCTTAAAATTTAGCTTAAAATAATAACAAACATTATTTTCCACGTTGCTTTTATAAATAATTGTTAAAAATAAAATCATAAAAAAGGAGATCATTGGAAGAAAAATTGAAGAATTATGATCTGGATCGAACAGAACTAGAACGTGATTTAAATTTATATTCGCAAAAACTCGATGCTTATACTTTTGATTTCTTTCGCCTCCATCTTGGAAATCATCAAATTGACTAAGCGAAACCTCATTTATAACTTTCTTTTTTTTTAAGTTTATATATTTTTCCATCTTGTAAAAAGATTTCATTACATTTATGCATTACTTTTTTTTATTATTTTCATTCACTTCTGTACATTCCAACCAACAGTTGTAATACACAAATCTGCGTACATTTGCTTACGACAGCGAATGAGAAGTGGAAAGGTAAAAAATGCAATTTTTTTCCCCGCCCTTCGCCTTCTCATCCTTTTTTCATTACTCGATCAAATGAGTGACGCGCTGAAAGGCGAAAAGATGTATCGATTCCAGAATTGTGAAAGGCTTTCAAAAAGTTATTTTCTGGTGCTTTTTCTCTCTCTTTCGCTACAGGAAATAGAAGATGGTATATATATTTCTTAGTTGCTGAATATATAGAGAGATATGGCTTTTCTACCTCTTGCTAAAGAAAGGTTTAATGATGGATACCTTTTCGACTCATGGGAAAAGTAAAAATTCATGTTCTTTCTCCTGCCAAAAAACCAAGAACCAAAATGAAAGCGAGAGAAAAAAAAATCAAAGTCTAGGCCTTTCAAACCGAAACGAAAATTCTGGCTTTCTCTGGGACGTTTGAAAATCTTTTATGGTTTATTTTAAAAATCTTTTAGGTAGAGCTTTGGTGCTATTTTTAAGAAATGAATTTTCTCGCTTTTTGTCTCTACGCGAATGCCTTTCTTTTATTTTTTCCCGAATCGAATATGAATAGATTTCTTTCAGAACAGCCTTATATTTCAAATGAGAACCACTAAAATATTTTAAGGCTTCTCGCGTGTGTTCTAGAAATGCAGTGTGATTGGAATTTATGAAGAAGTTCCTAAAAGAAACGTGACGGAACATTTGCATTTCTCATATATTTTATTTGTCTATTTAAGATTTGATGTGAAAACATGTATCCTGCTTTGCATATAAGCTATTTTTGAATACATCGGATTTTGAATATTTATTATTTTTATTTATAATATTTACTCTAACTAATTTGGATTGGAAAAAGTGGTGAATTTTTGTAATCGAAGTTTTGATTCGTATTGGTTTTGGTGTTAGACCGCATTTAGACCGTCAATCCTAAAATGAGCTTAAATAATTAGAAAATTAACAAAAGAAAAAAAGATTTAAACTATCAAGATGTTAATAAAAATATAATTAATATTAATAAAAATATAGTATAATGTATACTGTATACATATTTAATAATGAGTGGAATACGAACGTTAAATTAAAAACGAATGACATTTGAAAACCTAATTCACCAGAAAAAGACGCAGCATAATTTACATATAATTAATGAATATGCTTACAATGTATCATTAATTATTTTGCTTACATAAGTAAATGATTATGATATTAACGTAAAATATAATTTTTGAGGTACGAAAATTTGAACAATGCGTATTATCATATCATTCACTTTGAGTAATATAAATATATGTACTTGCGGTTACCCAACCGCGCTTTGCTGGGTATTTCATTATATTGTATGAACATATGTATTGTTTATACACACACACACACACATATATATATATATATAGATATATGAGATGGTGTCTACGGGTAAAGTGAATTTTGAACAAATGAAAAAATTGTAATCATGTTCAACAAACAATTAATTTATTGAGAAAAGAAAAATTACGGATCACGCTATTTACAGCATTTAATTTTTTACAAAAAGAAGTTTAAAGACAGTTTGTATAAATAGAAGGGTTCCCTTGTGTGATGAGGTAGGTGTCAAACATGATTAGGTTTAAAAAGGTGTCTGCTTTTGATTTTGATATGAAGCAGATAAACGGCGTTGAAACTCACTTGTTCATGGTCGGCGTATAAGCGATCGCTAAGGAGCCATATGGCACCTGACGTCATAGCGCACAAATGGAGTAATTTCATGGACAGACTGACGCCAGTAAGTAATCACGTGATTCCAACGTCAATAAATGCACGTGCGAATTCTTACCGTTGGTTTTCCGATATGTTTGTTGACGTCGTTCTAGTATCTTAATTTTATCTAATTAAAAACATATGATATCATTGTATTTTTTGTATTATTTTAGAATATATATTTGTTAGGAAATATAATCTTAACAACTCTTTTATATAATTTTTTATTTATTCTAATTTATTTATCTAATTAGGTAATTGGCTACTTCCGAGTAGTGTTAGCTGGCATATTTATTTATCCTAGTTCGGTTGGATCCTAGCATTTATTTATAGTTCATGGTACACTTAGGTATGGCTCTTAGTTATTTTAGTTCTTAATTAATTTAGTAGTTATTTATTATATAGTTTTGCGCAAGAATAGTTGACAGTATAGAACTAAAACTACTTTTTTAAAATTGTATGAGTATCGAATAATATTGATATCATTTCTTTAAAAAGAGCTTACACCTATTATTATACAACACAGTGTCAGTTAGGTGTGAATAATATAAAAAATGTCTGTTTGTAATTTTAATTAATAATTCAAAGTCAGGAGAAAATATTTATTCTGAATTTTTTTCAATTTGATGATAATTTGTGGGAGGAATGTTTACAAAAATTAAAGAAATGTTCCTTTGATTTTTACCTTCCACACACAAATTATTGATTTCTAAATTATTTATAATTATTCTTTGCTGTTAAAATTTAATGTCACTTCTTTCTTTAAATTAAAATACAATATTCTTAAGGGGAATGAAACCATTACAAAAGGGGTAACAATTTTTAGAAACGATTACATTTAATTTGATATGTTATTACCTTATTTTTTTAAAGTACATATCAAACTTGCAAAAAAGTTTATTTCTTGAAGCCTGTGTACATAGAACATTAGTTAATATGAAAGTTTTAGATAAATGAAGAGAATTATCTTTAGGTAAAAGTGTTTTTCCCCATCTTTTCCAATAATTCTTTTAATTGCCTTTGTATAAAGTGCTCATAACATGTTGAAAAACTTGTTATAAATAATTGTATAATATTAAGGAATATTTCATCAGAAAAAATACTATAATTTTCACAAATTCAATTTAATTTCGTAATTGAATTGCATACTTCTTTAAGCAATTGCTTATGTCATATTAGATAGAGTTAATCTGAAAGTTTTTGATTAACAATAAATATTTATCCTTTGATGAAAATGAATCTTATTTTTATAACACAATGAGAGAATTGCAAATAAGATAGAAACAATTTAATACAATATGGAAATAAATAGTTGCATAAAATTTCCATTCACAATTTCTACTAGTTACGTCTCTTGACCAGATATTTATGTTTAGTGTTAAACACTTGAGTTCCATTTCAAGCAAACTTAAAACTTACTTGGAGAAATGTATTGGCATTTTATTTTGTTATCACTAATATGTATCTTAAGTGTCCTTTTATATATAATTATACTTTTAAGAAAAGAAATTGATAACTATAATACACAAGAGCCCAAATTTATCTTCGAAACATATGTCACACAAACATATCATTGCTTTTGACCAATTAACCTCTTAACAATAATTTTGGAAAAAGAATCTCTGTAATTCCCTTCGATAAATATCATAAAAGTGATCAAAGTACTCTTCTTAGATCAAAATTTGCAACAAACTCAATGCAAAAAATTTATTCAGGACATATATCATCAGATTTATTTTTGCAAAAGTATAAAATAAATCTAATCTCTATAATTATAAATCTAAAAATTGTGCAAATACCAATAAATGCATATTTGTTGTACATATGTAGTAAAAAAATTTGTATATGTGTGAGACATGTTTTTATACCATACACTCAAACTCTGAAAAACATATGTGTTGAAACCACGTAAATATATTAAATTTTTTATTTTTTTCTAAAAGAATTATGAACTCAAAAATGACATTTTTTATTTTGGTCATGTAGGAGTGTGTGTGTGTGTGAGCAGGAGCTTTATATTTAATATATGGACACAAATTTATATTCTACTATATACACATTCTAATTTAAAAAATTTAATGCCTTAATTTATTACCATATTTGGAATTCAATTTTCAATAAATCATATATTTTACCTTAAGTAGTACAGCGAATAAAGGTTTTTAAAATGTAGCACAATTTTTTATGTGTAATTTTACAAATGGTAAATGATAATTTTGATTTCTAATGTTTGAAAGTGGTTCTTATTTCATCAACTAGTATAAACATTAACAGAGCTGTAATATAAAGTAAGATATTTTTCCATTTCTTTATTTTTTCTTTTTTCCTGTAATATTGTAAAACTACTAAGTAAAATAAGTTTTATAAATATATATACTTCGTTTTGATACATGTTCTTTCTGATATGGTTACATATGAGATTCGAAAACATTATTCAAAGAGTGGTCAAACACATAAACACTGGGAAAATGGTATATAATCCTCAAGCTTCATCATGCTATCAAAGAAAGCACTTACGATTTGTTATAATGATATTAAAAAATGATTTTTTTCTTTCTAATTATCCTTTCTATTACTGATCGAGCAACCATTTCAGCTAAATAAGACATTTTAGAAAGTAAAATGTAAATCCTTAAGAACAAAGTAATCGTACTCAATAGTAAACAAACGACGTCATATTCACCGGTTGACGGAATCACGTGATCGTGACGTCACATGAATTTAGTCCATTCTGTCATTAGATATTAAGATCCATCTAGATTTTATTTGATTGGTGTCACCTTCTCCTACAATCAAAGTGTATAGAAAATTTTATAATCGTTAATTATTTTTTTAAACTAATTTAATGCTATTTCCTATATCTATATATATATATATATATATATATATATATATATATATATATATATATATATATATATATATATATATATATATATACCGGGTGGACAAAATGTCCGTAAAAACTTTAAAAATTCATAAAATTCGGAGAAATGAACGAAAAAAAAACTGTTTGCAGGATCGGCATTAGTATGTCACGGGATTTTTTTTAAGCTAGAAAAAAAAATAATTCGAAAATCATCCAGTAGGTGGCGCTGTTACAAGCATCTGTGGTGGAAATATGCAAATTAGACGGCTATAAAAACCTTTGCTCTGAATGAATCCACATTCATTTCACCATTACAAACAGTGAATGTGAACAAGGATACTCACTGCGCCGGATAAAGCTTTGTTGGTGAAGTTATTTTACATGAACGAGGAATCAGCGACCATTGCCTTGCGTAAATTCCGAGTTCAGAAAAATGTGAAGAGTGGAAAAGGCCCTTTAACATCTGCAGGTGTATTAACGCTTGTTAAAAGTTTTGAGGAAACTGGAAAGTTGGAAGATCGAACACGAGCCGGACGACCATGCTTGAAAAAAGAGCGTGCACCCTTCATTGCTGTCGAAATGGAAGCGATTGCGACCGAAGCAGCTTCAGGGACCAGCAGTGCTCGTGAAGCTGCCAGACGATTGGGCTTACCACCATCATCTGTCCGCAATATTCTTTGTTGAATCCTCCAGCTGTACCCGCACAAATTGCAATCGTACCATGAACTTTGGCCAGCAGATACCGCACAGAGGGAAGCATTTGCGAAGTGAGCCTTTTCTAAAATGGAACAGAATCCCACCAGGGTTTTTAACATCTTGTGGACAGATGAAGCTCATTTCTCACTTCATGGTGACGTTAACAACCATAACTGTAGTATTTGGGCGACCTCTAATCCACGTGAGTACACACAGAAGCCATTACATTCCCCAAAAGTGACAGCATGGTGTGTTTTCACGGGTTCATTTATCATAGGATCCTTCTTCTTTGAAATGCAGTGCCCAGTAAATGGATGGATATTGGAAACGGTAAATGCTTAGCGTTATCTAACGCTTCTGTGGGAGACTACCGTGCCATGTTTAATTCAACGAGGTCAGATTTCGAATGTCACGTTCATGCAGGATGGAGCAACCAGTCACACTGCTAACCCAGTTAAGGCATTCCTCATACAGACGTTCGGGGAAGAGAGAATCGTTAGCAGGTGCTGCAGGTACCCATGGTTCCTCGGTCTCCAGATTTAACACCGGCAGACTTCTGGCTGTGGGGATATTTGAAATCTCGCGTGTATCTATCCGGTCCATGAAATCTGTCGGAACTGAAATATGCGATCCGCAGAGAAGTATCCTCCATACATCCGGACATGTTGCACTCTGCCGTTGCTGGATTTGTCACTCGTCTGGAATGTCTTCTCCCCTGTGGTGGTGGTCATGTGGAACATATTCTGGTGTAATAAAGTTGTGAAAGGTTTCTTTTCATTATTTATGCATTGTTTCTTTGATTTGCGTACATCAGCGCCACCTACCGGATGATTTTCAAATTATTTTTTTTCTAGCTTAAAAAATCCCGTGACATACTAATGCTGATTCTACAAACAGTTTTTTTTCGTTCATTTCTCCGGATTTTATGAATTTTTAAAATTTTTACGGACTTTTTGCCCACCCTGTATATATATATATATATATATATATATATATATATATATATAAATTATTGATATCTAAATCCTAACATTTACTATTCTAATGTATTCAAAAACATTCTTATAAATCTCACCTCTTGATTTAAAAGGACATGCATTCTGGGTAATAATTTAAAAAATTGAAATAGTATTTATATTTTACACAACCGTAACCTCCTCTCCTAAAATGGATTTCCACAAAACCCATTTATTGTGGATGCATGATTGCAAAATTTAGTCAAAATCCAAAAGTTCAAAAATGGAAATATTTGTATCAATAAGCTCCTTAACCCTGTTGAGAGTCGACTTCCAAAAGAATCGTTTTAACGGATTTCAATTCTACAAGAGAAACATGCTTACCAAAATTCGTTATTATATGCCTAGTAGTTCGAAAACGAAAATTTTTCTTTTTTTAGTACGCACCAGTTACACCCTGCAACCCCCTCAAGGGTCGATTTCCGTAAAATTCAGTAGTAGTGGATCTCTATTCAACAAAAGAGGGGAGGGTCAAAGAGTTTAAAAATGAAAATATCTATAACGCCCTATATTCACCAGTAACGACACTTGGGGATCTATTTTCACAAAGCCCATTTTGTAGCGGAAAAGAATATGCTAGCCAGATTTTAAGACTGTACTTTTAATAGTTTAAAACTGGAAATAATTATCTGTATAGCCCCTTAATACCCCACAACGCCACCTGAAGGTCTATTTTCGTAAAATCCATTTTACAGGTGATCTCTACTCGTAAAGGGAACTTGCGTAACAAATTTCAAGACTACGCATCTAATAGTTTAATAATGGAAATAATTATCTATATCGACCCTTGGAGGTCAATTTCCACAAAATCTTTTCTCATTGGATCTCTGCTACATAAAAGAAACATGCCTACCGAATTTCAAATCTGTAGGTCTAATAGTTCTGGAGAATGAATGTGAGTGAATGAGTCGCTTTTCTCTTTTATATATACAGATATACATATGTATATATGTTACCGTTAAAATGTGAAACCCGCTAATTCATAGGATAACTAGGGATTTCATGAAAAAGATGAAATCAGAGTTTAAGTATACAAAATATTTGAATTCTACGATTTAACTAGGTGTTCTAAAGAAGAACGCTTATTTTGCCATTTAAGTATGAAATATGACACTGAAATATGGAATAAGTTCTTGGAACCAGTTCTGTTTTAGCAGTCGTTATGGAAATTATCGGGGGAAAAGTTTTCCGATTTGGAATAGAAATGGATGAATAAAATAATTGTTCTCTATATGTATACCAGAGTATATCCAGTTCAGTATATGTACACCAGAATTAATTTCCATTACAGAACTGTCAAATATCGATAAAAAGCTTCGATCTGCTGGGTAAGTGAGTGAATATTAACGTCCCCTTATTCAGCTACACGAGGGCTGTTAGCGACGGGCCTCGTAATTTTGAACCATGGTCAAGTGATGAGGAAGACACTTCAGCTGGCCCACCCTCTCCTAACTACCACACTACACCAACGGAAGGATGTTTGAGCTTTCGAAATTTTTAACATGCATCGCTCCCCTACACGGCGGGTTTTCAGTGGTACTAGGCTCGAACTCGTGACAGATCAGCCACGAGTTTATATGTGTTGTGGCTAATGCCACCTGTCTGACGTAATCAAAACGAGGCCTACGAAATTCATCGTGGCAAGGGGCTAGAAGCAAGCCTGCCGTTGGTCTTGGCCCTGAGCACCATACAAGTGACTCTTTAACCACTAGGCTACCGCGGGCATTTTGATCTGTTCCAACAGCTCAAATTTGCGGCACTGGACACGGATTTAATAGGGATCGGGTAAAAAAAAAATGTAACAGTAAAGTGTGTGCTTTTTTCAACAATTATGCGTTACGCAATTGAAAGTGTTAGAAAATTAAAACAAAGGTGTCTCATAAAATTTAAATTAATATTCTCTTACATTTTTGTTTGAAAGAGTTTACACATACAATGTTTTTATGAAGCAACAGTTTTTCTTCTTAGCATCTATTTTTTATGATAGTGTAATTATTTCTGCAACTTATTCTCTGTTTTCCGTTCTGTTTAAATAATGTTAGCAATATGAGTTTGTATATGTGCTTTTCATTCTTATTTATCATCCCTAATCGGGATAAAATGTGCTTTTCGGGAGATTTTAGCTATTTATCATCCATTAATTTATGAAATAACTTTTGAATTGTTTATTTTACACTTTAACGGTCTAACATAAGTTATTTTATGGATTAACTAGTGATTTCATATAACAACTAAGTAAGGTATGTGCAATCTTTTATCTATTTTATACATTTAACTAATTAATCTAGTTATTTCATGAAATATTTAGTTATTCTATTAAATAAATGAGTTATATATGTGGGAGACAACAAGGGGTCCAAGACATTTGTCTTTCTTCAGATTTATTTAAACTTAACAAAAATTAATTAAAAAAAATGGTTGCTATTCTACAATTAGATTTCCATGATGTGACGACGGGAACGCCTGCTCGTGCACCTCAGTCTCTTTCTCCGTTTTTTTCTCAATGATCAAAGTTTTTGTTTCACATTGGATCAGCTGCGCCTGCGTGCGAAGACTGCGTGCTGACCGTACGCTGTCCACAGCGGTACTCATTTCTTTCTTTTCTTTTCTTTTTTGGAGACCAGAGGAGAATCTGAAACATACAAAAAAGACGGAACAGACAAGGACTATACAACAAATACACAAAGATTTAACATAGCATAGTTTTGCTGAACTAGACAGTTTCTCCCCACATCTTCATGTGGTCTGCTGCTGTGGATGTAGTATTAGCCCAATATCATTCAACGATATTGGTGGTTCTGGAAGAACAGAGAGAACAATTTCCCCATCATGTGAAGGCACCTCTTCGACATCCGGAAGGTTCAACAGGGAAACATTGTGTATCACAGGCATGGCATGATTCTGAGATGACGATAGCACGGTAGGAAAGCCAGAGTTGGTAACCACAACAGTGTTGTAGATTTCTAAAACAGAGGATGACGTGTACGTTACCGACGGAGAGTTACGCTGCTTCTCAGTTTCTGACATGCCACTCTCGGGCCCAAACCCGTTGATTTGCGGAATGTGGTTCTGATGAACGGAATAATTTATTTTGCTATCTTGGTCTTTATCAGTTCTATCAGGCATAAGAACGCCCTTTTTAATAATCTCTTCTTTGGTTGAACGCATCGATATTTTCCTCTCTAGAGTTCTGGACGTCTGTTCAAAACGATCGCTCTTTTTCTTCCGTTTCCACTTCCAGGGCTTGTAGAGCCTCCCGAGCATCGCGAACCGACTATGTTTACCCTCCATAGGTGAAGAGGTGGGCGACCGGGAGTTGGAGCCCACGGAACTCGTTTTCATGGCACAATTGACTTTCTTACACAATACTATAGGTGAACAATAATCAGAACAACTTTCTCTTATAATACCCTGTTGTAACCAATCATCAATTTGATCGTTTACCTGTAATTTCTCAGAACAAGATAAACGTCTGGCTCTCTGACATACACACACACACACACACACAGGAATATCATCTTTCAATATAGTACTCATTTTTAACTTAGTACTCTTAATTTTATTAGGTTTATAATTCTTAATTAGAGAACTCAAATCATTTCTAATATTAAAGTTTTTAACATGTGATAAATCATAACTAGAGTTATCTATCACATTTGCAACAGAAAAAATAGAATAAGGACCTAAAGAGGATTCCCTTTCTTTCAATAAAACATCGCTCTTTGCGTGGCTTATTTTCTTTGTTTCAGTATATACACTGGAATGTATAATAAATTCTTCGGTCAAGGTCGGTGATATTGCCGTTCGAACACCTAAACTGGGAGAGTGCTGAGTAAGAGAAATATTTATTGGTGCAACTTCTACCATACGCTTCTCGTTAAAACATGAGCTTAATGTTATTCTCCCTTCGGAAGGTTTGTTCACTCTAATTAGTGAGGAATTTAGAACTGGGATCTGGCAACCTGAATCAATCAAGGCTGTTACGGGCTGATTTTCTACAAAAATGTTTACGTATTGGAGCTGTTGTGCGAACTCATCGCTTTTTTGTTTTTCGCTCTTGACTTTCAAACTATTCGCGTTTTTTCTATTATGGATGTGGCCGTTAGATTCTTTAGGCTTAAAACGCTTCTCACAATCTCTTGCGTAATGAGATGAATCACCGCATATGTAGCAATTTTTATTTTGTCTTTCAAGATTTTGGGGATAGCTATCTTTAATCTTTGGTTTATAGTTTCGTGGTCTATTTTTAAAGGGGTCTTCGGTATATCCACAAGCAATAGGAGTTTCCTTACGTGATCCGCTTCTAGATGAAATATAAATATCGCACTCTTTAGCTAAATCAATAGGCTTAAAGCAAACTTCCGCTTCTCGAATGCCAATATGAGTTGCGGTTTCCTTATTTAAAGTTTCAAATAATTTATCAGAAATTAAAAGATCTCATAGAGATTCAAAGGAATTAACTTTTCTTAACGAACAATAATATTGGAAGTTTGCCGTCAATCTTGCAGCAAATTGGATGTATGTCTCGCCTGATGATTTTACAGCATTTTTAAATGAGTTTAAACACTCGCAAGGGGTTACTTGGAATTCTCTGAGTACTATAGATTTTAGTTTTTCATAGTCATTTAATTCCTCCTTTTTAATATACAATAAGACATTATGAGCTCTTTCACCCAGAAGATTTATTAAAATTTCAGATTTATATTCATTTATTTTCTTGGTTAGAAATGTGCGTTCTAATGATTGGAAGAACAGATTAAAATTTTCAGATCTGGTGGGAACAGGAAGAGATAAAGTTTTAATGCTTTTGATCATATTTTCTATGTTTGTTTCGAACTGTTTCTCTTCGACTTTAGCTGCAGGATTTAAACTTAATGCTTTATTTTTAGCCGTTTGAAGTTCGACTTCTTTTTCTAACTGTGCTAACTGTAGTTTTGCGAGCTCATATTTCTGTTTTTCTAAAGTTGCCTCTCTTTCGTTTCACAATACCCTCTCATCTATACAGTTTTTAATTAAAGTTTTAACGAAATCTGCATCACTTTCAAATGTACTACTCTTCTCAATTTTAGTCTTTAGTTTAGCTATAGTGTCCGTAATGTCCACAGTACCGTCTAGATCCTCAACAACTCTTATGAGATCCTCTTTAAGAGCGTTTTTATACATTTTAGAAAAAATATGGAAAGATCCTACCTTTATTTTCTAGCTCCCTTGTTGCTCGCACGAACGATGTACCCAATAATTGAAGAAAAACATTGATTCTCTTCTACGCAGATGAACACAGATCCCACAACCTCTTCGTAGGTTATATTGTTAGACGAAAAATAGTTCTTGAAATTGTTAAAATGACACCTCTTCGCAGGTGTTAAATCAATAGTTCCAACCTCTACACAGGCGGACTATTCACGCTGGTTTCGAATGAAATTCAACCTCTACACAGGTTGAGCGAAGTTTCCAAAAATGGCGGCGCGTCTCCTCCACGGACGCTTCTTTTGTTCATGCGTTCCAAACTTTGATCAAAATCCCGGCCGAGCCCCCATAATTTGTGGGAGACAACAAGGGTTCCAAGACATTTGTCTTTCTTCAGATTTATTTAAACTTAACAAAAATTAATTAAAAAAAGGTAGCTATTTACAATTAGATTTCCATGATGTGACGACGGGAACGCCTGCTCGCGCCTCAGTCTCTTTTTCCGTTTTTTTCTCAATGGTCAAAGTTTTTGTTTCACATTGGATCAGCTGCGCCTGCGTGCGAAGACTGCGTGCTTTGTTTCGTTGAGAGATTCAATTGGATGACGACTCCACAACCGATTCCATATATATATATATATATATATATATATATATATATATATATATATATATATATATATATATATATATATATATATATACTTTAATGGTAGCATATATAGAGATTTGCTTTTCAAAATAACCATGTTGTAGATGTATTATTAAATTAAGAAAAAACATTTAGATAAAAAATGTCTAGTACTGTTCAATTGAATTGGTTTGTTTAATTGTTCCGATAAAATTAACAGAAATGATTCAAAGAATTTGAAAAAAAAATCCAAATAATAAGCAATTTTTTAAGAAACCACAATAATTTTAAAATAAAAATAAAACAAATCATCTTAAAAAATTATAACTCTTACCACACACAATAAGAGATTATATATATATATATATATATAAATTAAGAGGACATATGTTTCAATTATTTCACATTATTTTTAGCATTTTTATTTGTGTTATAATATTTATATTTTAATTGATAATTTTTAGTAAACATTCATTTTCCTCTTTCGTAACAATAAATTAATATCTGTTTGTTCTGATTTTTTCAAAATTAAATTTTGGGTCTATTAACATTATTTTACGTATGATTACTATTATGTATTATTTAATAAAATAAATTTAAATACAGTAAGAATGCCTTAAAATGTATGGATACTAGTGTATGCCCTTCTGTTATTTTTATAGTGGTATTTTCTTAAGCATATTAGCTATCATGCGCAACGACTTATAGAAGCTTCATAAAACATTCTAAAATCTTAACGCTGAACAATATACAGAAAAAAACACAGTGTAAAAAATAAGATGTAATTACAAGAGCAATTTAAACCATTAGAAAATTTTCTAATAATGTGTAGCTGAGGAATAAGCAAATTAGTCTAAAGTTTTACGAAAAAGAAGACACTTATAAAAATAAGAATTTACAATGCTGGAGGGTAAATTCAACAAAGAAAAAAAGACGAAGAAAAACTTTAATGTAAGTAGTTAGAAAAAGATTTATTTTCTTGCAAAATTTTGAAACGTTCTTTTTGATTTAATTTATTTTATGAATGGTGGAGAGTGACTACAAGAAAAATAAATAACATATTCTGAATAAAGTTTTATTTCACATGATAAGAACTATTGAGATTTTTTTTAAGTTGTTATTTAATTTTTATAATGGGAAGCCTATTCATCACACAAATGAATGGATATTTTTCTTAGTTTTATTTTGTTCTTTTCATTTTTAGAGACATGTTTTACTGTTTCTTTTATTTGCTATCTTATATATTTAATAAATTTTTTCCATTTATATATTTTTCTATTTAAAGAACTGAAAAATTCCTTCACAAAATATGAATCTTTTATACAAATTTTGGTTTCCTAGAAAGATGAGTATATTTCAAATTTTATATTTTGACTTCTTAATTTTAATTATTTTAAGTACCGTATAATTCGGCGTATATCACGCACCTATACTTTCAAGTTGCAATTAAAAATTTTGGGTATATTTGTAATATAAGGCTATCACCTTTCTTTACGAAGAAATCTGAAATATTCGAACACAATGCTCTCATGTTTTTAAATAATTTGTTTAAAGGATTATTCCAAGTTTGAGAAAAAATTAAATACTCTTAGAGCTTATAGCCTTTGAAGTTCATAAAGTCACTTCTTTTAAATAAACAGTATTTCGATGAATGCAAAAGTCTAATTTTTGTGTACTCATTCTTTTTTTTTATTCTTATGCCCCGTATTTTTATACCCGATATATAACCCGCACTCGTATATATATAAGTTTCAATCTTATTTTTTTGTGTTAATATGATTTGTACACTACAAACTTTCTAGGCTATCAAACTTCAATATGATATTTATGCAGTAAAATATTAGAACTTTAAAATTATGCCATACATATAATATTTTAATCTCTTGCCTATTTGAGTTTGTGAATCCAATTCTGGAAATTCAAACGCAACATGAATGAAGCATCTAAGCCAGTGGTTCTCAAACTTTCACTACTGGCGACCCAATTTTCAATCATAATTTTTATCGCGCCCCCCTAAAAATAATAATGTATTGAATGCCATAATAATGCATTTTGACGCTAAAGCTACGATAAGATCATAATTATAAACCGTACAAATTAACAAGATAAGTATTAAATTTTGTTTATGTTACTTTTAAGTAATATTTTTTTTTTTACTTTTTAGTTCTATTCACTATAAAAGCGTGTTTTGTAGATTTTTTTAAAACTATAATTTATTTTATAGTTATTTTTACTATACACGATAAAAATCACAATTCCAGTGAATAATTTATTTAAGAGAAAATATACTTACCTACTTTCAAGGACTTTTCAATTTTTCTTTGAAAATTTGAGAAAAAATCCAATAAAACTAAAGAAAATGTTCCAAATCTGCGTGTGCTTAATAAAGGACATAAATCACAGACACTTTTCGCTAACAACACAGGAACGTTATTTTCAAGCTAAACTGTCATACTTTGTTCACGTTTTTGTAGTTTTGCTGTTGTTTGATGATCTACAAATAGAATTTTGAACTTTTTCTTCACTGTGTCTTTTTGACAAGGCAAAGTGCTACATTATGGCTTCATAGTTTTCTTCATAGAGATCTTTAGGCAGCATTTGAAAATTTCAAATCAACTCAACGTTTCACGTCTAACGCTTTTCTGATATTTACTTTCACTATCTTGATTAATATGCATTATTTCAGTAGGTTCTTCAATTGCTTGATCAGTTTCAACTTCCTTCAATAGGGATCACAGATGCCCATTTTTTAAAAGAATATTCTGCTTATTTACATTTATAAACCATAATAAGTCGTACAACACAGCAATCAAAACTACAAAATTGTTCGCGGGGAAAGTGTAGCATGTTCTAAAGAATAATTATGTAAAACGTTTTTATGATGCATTAGATGTTTCAAATACTCATGCTTATCCATATATCATAAAACTCTTTCACGTGGAAAAAGATGAAACAGAAATATATTTTATATATTTAGAGCTTCCCTAAAAAAAGACTGACCTAAAAGAATCTCTCATCGTGAGATTACAGCAAAGCAAACAAAGTATTTTTTTTAAATTTGGTTATAGGATCAAAGATGGCTAATGAGCGTTTGAAGTGGAATTTTTTATTTTTGATGATCGCCAGATGATAAAAAATAAATTATATCAGTGTAAATGTGTATTTTTTATTATGTCAGAAAGCATTTTGTTTTACTTCATCCCAAAAAATTATTTTTTTAAACCTTTTATTTTCAATATGCTCGCGCCCCACTCGCAGGGTTACCGCGCCCCCCGGGGGCGCGCCCCACAGTTTGAGAAGCACTAATCTTAGCTGATTTCTGGCAGAGTGAAAAGAAGCAACGACATTATTATGTTAACTTTCTCTTAGGCAAGTCTATTTTCCTCTTAGAAAATTTTCAATAGTTTGTAATTCAAAATTCTTAGAAAGATGTGACTTTAGAAGCGGATTTGTTGTAAAATTTGCATTGCAGTTATGAGTATGTAGTTTTGAGTACTTTTTTGTATATATTCTAGTTTGAAATCTTTTAAAGGTTTGCAGCTTCAAAATCATGCCGTTGAAATATTTTCCAAGTGATTTATTCTATTTAGTTTTAAAATATATCTTACAAAGGAACAATTTATTTTGATATAATTTGATATTTGAGTGTGAAATATGGTTATACATAACTGCTATATATTTATAATATTGATAGACGTTTTTCGATATATATCTATTATATATAGTAGCATTTAAATTATATATAGCAGCATTTATATTATATATAGCAGCTACTTAATTTGAATTAATCTGCTTACGTCTTTTTATCATTATTTAAAACAAAATTAATAAATTTATTCATAATATGTTTCCAATTTGTTGCACAATTAACAGAAAATTTATTCGTTTCATTTAAAACATTATAACTGAAATCTTACGATTTGAATCTAGAAAATTATTTATCGATATTAACCCGTTCAGGACCATTATCACATATATGTGATTAAGCGTTTCTCCCTCCATGGCCCACGGTAACATATATGCGATTAAGCTTTCCCTTCTCTGAGGCAAATGATCACAACAATGTGATATGAGTTTGGAACGTTTTTATAATAATTTTTGCAAGACACTAGATAGCGTTTAAAGTCCGTTTTTTTTAATTATGTCTTACAAAACTTTGAACTTCAATATATGCTTTCGGCTCTCCGAGTTTTTTTTAATTTAATCCGGCATATTTAAGAATGTAAACAGCTGCACAAGTTTAGGGTTCGTGATATACTGCTTTTTAGATTTATGTTTACATTTTGACTAGCATAAGTTGAAAAAGATGGTAAGCTTATTAGTTTACTGGACATCAGACATTCATAATAATAATTTCAGTATTTATTTTATATTTGGTTCGTATTTATAACAATAGTTTTAACACTTAAAGGCATTTAAAAATCAGATCTTCATAGAGCCAACGCGATGACTCATTTTTAACGAAAAAGATTTTTTGTTCTTACTGATTCATTTTTTTAATTCAATAAACAAACGATTCTTTTTTCATTTCGATAGCAACCATAATTGTCATAGCCATAAAAACATAATACGAATGTGATACTAAGAAAGCTATACGTAATACGTGGATAATTAAAACTTAAAAACTATATATTGGCTGTTACTTAAAATATTTGTATTAGTTCAAGCTATAGCAAGTTTATATAGCAGTAAATTTATCATTTGGGATTTTTAAGATAGTATTTTGTAAGTTTTGCGTCTATTTTAGTTTAATCATCATGTCGAATAGAATGAAAAGAAAATACTTTTTTTTATTAAAATGAAAACATTTTCTTTAAAATTTGCAATTATTTTTTAAATATAGCGGACAATTTTTTAATTGTATATTCAGACACTATCAGTTATAGTAAAAGGTAAATTTTAGCGTATCTGATTCCATTAAAGCCTCCAAATAAATTTTAAATGAAATTAAGCTTAGCAGTAAAATTCGCCCGATCCCTTGCGTGCGTATACTTCCGAAACGCGCGGGCCTAGCGAAACGCTTATTTCTCCTTTCGCCGGTCCTGAAGGCATAAATTCCCTAAAAAAGATTGCACAAGACAATCCAAAACGTGATAGTTTCTATATGCTCTTAATTTGGAGAAACAGGATTCATCCCAAAACAGTACCCACAAAAAGGCCATAAATGGCATTATATACACGAAATGTCGTTTGTGGTGTTAAATTTTTCTTGAATAAAAATTATTTTGCGTAGTTCATTTGGCTTGATTTTAATTTACGTCACACTCTAAAGCAACTCTAAGCTTATTTGGAGACAGACCTGATGGTTTTTAATCAAGCTAAAGTGTCACGGGCGATATCTGAATTGACACTCCTTCTCCAAACCTTCACACCACACCATCGAGAGGACTTTTAAACTCCGAAATTTTAACATCCATCAACACCTCTGCATTGTGGCTCTTTATAGGCACTAGGTCTTGAACCCTTGATTCTACAACATCGGCAAGGACTTCACGATCACGATCTTCTTTTGCTCTAAGAATAGTTGCAGTCATTTTGTTTAGTGAATGCATTATACTAAGTCTTTTAATTGTTTCAAAATTTAATAAAAGCAGCAAATTTTATTTTCAAATTGGGGCGTATATATTTTAAATTAACATAATATAAATTTCTTTCCCCCACCATTTCAACTTGATGCATCTTTCAATGAACTAAGATTTTTATTTTAATCCATTCACCTTCCCTTCATTTTAAACGTACAATTTAATTTAAATATACAATGTCTCTGTCTCTCTCTCTCTCAGAATAAATTACCTCCAAAAACATTTTAACTAGTATTCGGAAACAATCCACTTATTAATATTACCTTGTAAGAGCAATATCGGCAAAGTTTAATCTGATTTCCTTCTCCAAAGAATATTGACAAATAGGATTATGTCAGCTAACACATTGGCGCAAAATTATTTAATGGACCATACGGATAATATTCCTTCTTTTCTTCTTCCTTCTAATCCGTATATCACCGTTAACCACTCTCAGGCCTTGAGGTTTACTTGTCAGAGAGTGGTTGACGTATTTTTGTTCTCGCAATTTGTTATTAATGCTTAAGTGACTATTTTAACGTTTGATGATATTCTCATTTTAAAAAATGTATTGCTCTGATAACTTCGGATGAAGTTTCAAAAACTTTTGTGAAAAAACAAAAAAAAAAAAATAGCTAAGAATCGTATATAACTGGAAGTTTTTATGAAGCGTTTGTTCCTTTCGGCTTCAAACCCCTATCTGAAAACCTGAGTTATCATAATTCTTACTTGCATGTCCTTCAGATAAATTTAAAATATAAACAGTGCACACATTTCTAAAATTTACTTAAATTGAAAAAAATTGATTTTGAAAAATAAAAAAAAGTTGATGAATTTTACGAAAGTTTAAATTCTATTGAATTAATTTATTAATCGGAAAACACAGGATATGTTCTTGTTACATTTACAATTAATTAAAACGCATCCGTTCATTAAATGCGTTTACGACAGTGGTTCTCAATCTTTCACTAATGGCGACTAAATTTTCAATCATAATTTTTATCGCGCTCCCCCTAAAAATAATAATGTATCAAATGCAATAATAATGCACTTTGGGCGCTAAAACTACAATGCGATCATTATTATAAACCATACAAATTAACAAGATAATTATTAAATTTTGTACATGTTACTTTTAAGTAATATATATAGATATATATATTACTGTATATATATAATTGATTGTTTTGATTGATTTTATATATTTAAATATATATATATATATATATATATATATATATATATATATATATAACTTTTTAGTTCGATTCACTATAATAGAGTGTTTTTTAGTTTATTTTAAAATTACAATTTATTTTATAATTATTTTTACTATACCCGATAAAAATCACAATTTCAGTGAATATATTAATTAAGAGAAAATATACTTACCTACTTTCAAGGAGTTTTAAATTTTTCTTTGAAAATTTGGGAAAAAATCGAATAAAACTAAAGAAAATTTTCTAATTACGCGTGTCCTTAATAAAGGACATAAATCACAGACACTTTACGTTAACAACATGCGAACGTTACTTTCCAGCAAAACTGTCATCTTTTGTTCACGTTATTGTAGTTTTTCTGTCGTTTGATGATCTACAAATAGCATTTTGAACTTTTTCTTCCTTGTGTCTTTAGGCAGCATTTGAAAATTTCAAATCGACTCAAATGTTTCATGTCTAAAGCTTTTCTGATATTTACTATCACTATCTTGGTTAATATGCATTATTTCAGTAGGATCTTCAATTGCTTGATCAGTTTCAACTTCCTTCAATAGAGATCACAGATGCTAATTTTTTTAAATATTTTGCTCATTTACATTTATAAACCATAATAAGTCGTACAACACAGCAAACAAAACAAAAAAATTGTTCGCGGGGAAAGTGTAGCATGTTCTAAACAATAATTGTGTAAAACGTTTTTCATTATGCTTTATATGTTTCAGAATACTCATAAATATAAATCGTGGACAAATAATTCTTCAAAGTGCTCAATATTATGCTTATCCATATATCATAAAACTCTTTCACATGGAAAAAGGCGAAACAGATATATATTATATTTACAACTACCCTAAAAAAATGACGGAGATAACCATACCAGTAAGTTCAAAGGTCAGCTAAAGTAATATTTTAGGTTAAAAGAAACGAAATAAAAAAATCTCTCATCGTGGGATTACAGCAAAGCAAACAAAATATTTTTTTTTAATTTGGTTATAGGATCAAAGAAGGCTAATGAGCGTTTGAAGTGGAATCTTTTATTTTTGATGATCACCAGATGATAAAAATAAATTATATCAGTGTAAATGTGCATTTTTTATTATGTCAGAAAGCATTTTGTTTTACTTCATTACAAAAAATATTTTTTTTAACATTTTATTTTCAATATGCTCGCACACCCCTCGAAGGGTTACCGAGCCCCCCAGGGATGCGCGCCCCACAGTTTAAGAGACACTGGTTTACGATGTTAGTAAATAAAAAAATAAAACTTAGAATTGAGTATAAATAAGGTTAAACTAATTTCGATGTATCATCCTTCTAACTTTGCGACTCAATAAGCTAATAAATGAAAAATCAAACCGAAAAAGAGTACAAAAAGCACAAGTTTCCAAATAATTGCGGGGGAAGTCAGCCAATTTCAGTTTTGTTATTCATACAGGATGTTCATACCATTTTTGTTAAATAGCTTGTGTATTAAAATTCCTTACTACTCATTAATAATTTTTTTAGAAAAAATACTCTATAATGCAATTTTAAATCTCAATGTTTAGCTAAATTCTTTGAATCAATGCAGTTTTGTATTATTATATTACATTACATTACATAATCCAAATTACGTTATTAATTAATTATTTATTAATATTATATTATTTTATGTAATATATTAAAACCACATTTATCCTATTCTAATACTATCTTTAAGGTATCCGAACACGTACGGAGTACTGTTTAAAAAATAGCATACTTAAAACATTATAAACGCATTTTTAGGGATCAATACCAAAAAAAAAATACTAATATTTAACTAACAATATTTAAAAAGAATTATTTAAATTTAACAAAAATTATTATAAACAGAAATTTTAGTAATGAGTTTGAAAAACTTCAGAGCAATTAAAGAAAAATAATAAACTTATATCAAACTAAAAGTATGGCTTCAGCAAATAAGATGTATTTATCTAAAAGATTTGCTAATATTGTAATGTTTTATTGAAATTTAAAAATTTTAGGGCTGAGATGAGAGAGAGAGATATCAAGTATATTATATCGATGTAAGTATTATATAATTATAAGAAATGTGGCATTCTTTACGAGGTCATTATTTAAATAACATACTATAACTCAAGATTCATACAATAAGAAATATATTAGCTTATTCTATAGAAAATAATATAAACATTAGGTTCAAAAAATTTTTATAGAGAAAAAGTAAAGCTATAGTATTTAGAGTTATCACACACACATACTCACTATAATAGATTTTGAACACTTTAACTGTCCACTTCTGGGTAGATTAAAGACATGCTTTCGATTTTTCTGATTTTATAGAATTCATTTTAAATGGGTCTCTAAGTAACGTAGAAACAAAAAAAAAGTATGTTTAGTATTGCCACAATATAAACCTGCTCAATAAAATAAAGAACAATATGTGTTTTAAATAAATTTGGTCATTCCAATGCATTCAGATACCTTAAATTGACATCGGTAGCCGAATTCTAATTCTGTTACCGTTAAAGATAAATGTGAGGAAGATCTGACGTAGTTTATCTAACATCTTGACGTTAAGAGGTGTTGGAAAGCTAAAATCTTATTTTTTTGACAATTTGAGATTTTTACATTTTCAAACTGTATAGATTTTAATCTGTCTAAAAATACCTTACTTTAACCTCTAGGGTATTTAGAAGCCCTTAAAACGTATTTTTAAATAATCATTGAATTTGGGCCACGCCCATTTTAGTGGCGAAAATTGTAAACAAATTACTTTGTTTTTGCTTAAAAGTGTAACAACTAATATAAACCAAAACATATATCTTTTATTTTAAATTGAGCCTTTTATTTTTTATTTCCTAGTCGATTAGAAGTCTCACTGTATACATTAAAATCAATTTATCTCAAAATGTAAATTTTAATGTGCGATGTACCTTTTCTGAGAAACTACTGTTCACAGGTATGTAAATTTTTTATGAATTATTTATAATGATGTCTAATATATACTAAAATGAGCTTTTTGTAAAAAAACTCAAAAATTTAATTTTTACAAATTTTTTAAGTAAAAAATGGGTCAATGGTTTGATAAAATATTTCATAATTTATTAAAAAATTCAAAATTAGCTAAAAGCTCATTTTAGTATAATGAGAGAGGTGTACTTTAAAAGTATGAAAAATTTCAAGAATATACATAAAACTGATTTTGAGAAAAGGTACATCGAAAACAGCCAATTCAACATTGTCAGTATAGAGAAAGAGAGAGGTTTCCAACTCCCCTTAAGTCAGTGCTTCTCAAACTTTCAATACTGGCGCCCCCCTTTTCGATCACAATTTTTATCGCGCCCCCCTTATACATTAATAATGCACTGAAAGCAATAATAATAAACTTTGATGCTAAAGCTACAAAAGGCGATCTTAATTATAAACCTTACAAATTAGTAACATAAGTATTAAATTTTGTATACTACTTTTAAGTAATAAATAAATAAATAAAATAATAGGATAATTATTATGTGTGTTATTTTTCCTTTCTCTAATTTTTAAATTGGACTTATTGCAAAATACGGTGGCTGCTTAGAAGACAAAATATAGATGTCTGCTAAATATAGAAAAAGAACTGAGAGGGTCAATTTCTAATCATAAGTATTCTTTATAAAAACTTTGCTCTGTAAGACAAGCCCATGGAAGTCGTTAATACTTATTAAACTTGTTCTTAATTTAGTATTAATTAATTAGTTATAAACTACTATGGAGCACTGAAACATTAAAAGCATACCGGCTGTATTACCCCGCTTGCACGAGTTCATTTATAAGAAAACATTATTGAAATAATCGCTGAATTTTGTAAAGAGTGTAAAGCCAAGTGCGCGACAATGTTTACAAAAATGTAAAATGATTTTTTTAAATGATTGCTCAAAGTATAATTAGTTTAAAGCGAACTATAATTTTAAGCCTTACAGAATTATCATTTAGAATTGATGTTGAATAATGAACAAAAATATTAAATTCAGATGAAGAATAATTGTATTATTTTTAATATTTAAAGCGAAAAGACTTCAACATGTTTTAACCCTGGAGCAGGCACGCACTCGATACTAATGGTCCAGCGGGGTTATTGAGTCACCCCAATCCTTTTTTTATAATTATTTTTATAGTACACCAGTGTTTCTCAAACTTTCAATACTGGCGACCCAATTTTCAATCATAATTTCTGCACTGAAAACAAAAGCATTTCGTATACTATTACCATTTTGAAAATCCTACCTATGTTAAACAGGATTTTCTGCGGTGGCTGCTTTGAAGACAAAATATAGATCTCAGCTAAATAAAGAAAAATAACTCAGTGTCAATATCTGATATTAAACCTTTCTTTGAAAAACTTTGCTCTACAAGACAAGCCCATGGAAGTCACTGATAATTATTAAACTTAGAGTAATTTAGTATTAAGAAATTATTTATAAAATACCTTCTTCAGTACTGATACGTTAAACGTATACTGGGTGAAACACCGGCTCTTCGCACGAGTTAATTTTTTAAAAAAATATAACATTATTCTTGATATAATAGCTGAACTGTAAGGAGAGTAAAACTGCGTGCACGACATTGTATACAAATATGTAAAATGATTTTTTTTAGATAAATGCTATAATTGTAAATAACTGTTTAAAAGAACTGTAATTTTAAGCATCACAGAATTAGCATTTAGAATTAATGTTAAGTAATAAAAAAGAATATAAAATTCCTATGAAGAATAATTGTGTTACTTTTTAATATTTAAAGCGAGAAGACTTCAAAATGTTTTAACCCGGGAGCAGGCGCGCACTCGATACTAACGCTGATGGTAGTGCGGGGGAACTCAGTCTCACCCCAATCATTTATTTATAATTATTTTTACTCTACACGATACAAATTGGAATTCCAGTGAATAATTTAATTAAGAGAAAGTATACTTACCGGCTTTCAAGGAATGTTGAATCTTTCTCTGATGATTTGAGAAAAAGTCCAATAAAACTGAACTAAAATGATTGACAAGTGAAAGACCTTAATAAAGGACGAAAAGCAAAGATACGTTTCACTAATATTACAGAAATGTTACTTGCTGGCAAAGCTGTCATATTTTGTTCAAGTAATTGTAGTTTTAATGAGCATTCATGATCGAGTGAGTGAATATTAACGTCGCACTGTTCAGCTACACGAGGACTTTTAGAGACAGACCTCGTAATTTTGAACCATGGTTGACGAGGACGATACTTGAGCTGGCCTCTTTTAACTACCACACCATTCCAACAAGAGGCCGTTTGAGCTCTTTACAGATTTAACGTGCACCTCTCCCTTTCACGACGGGTCTTTAGTGGTACTGGGCTCGAACTCGTGACACCTTTGGTGATAAACAAATAGCAAGTTGAACTTTTTCTTTCTTGTGTCTTTTTGACAAGTCGAACTGAACCTTGTGGTACACTTATGGCTTCATATTTCAGTTGATGGAGTTCTTTAGGAAGCCATTGAAAATTTTCCTTTCGTTTCATGGTCATCGTGTTTCTCAATCATGAATAATATGCATCACTTTCAACTTCCTTCAATACAGATCACAGATGCCCCACACCACCGCTGCCTGGTTATAAGTGTATTCAGAAAAAAATACGGATGCTCTAAAAAGGATTATGACGTTTTTCACTATGCTTTATATGTTTGAGATTACTCGTAAAAATAAATCTTAGCCAAATAATCCTTCAAAAATCAATCAATTCTTTTCCAAATATCGTAAAACTCTTCATTATTTACAATGTCCCTATGCGAAAAACAAATACATAAAAGATGGGATGGAACTAATATAGAAACCCTACCAGTAAGTTTGAAGGTCAATCAAATAAATGCCCAGCAAATGTATTATGCTGCCTGGCTGAAAAGTGAATCATGTCTTCCTCTTCTTTCTACAACTAATATACAGTATTTCAATAATAATTACAGTGATGAAATGTTTATCTTCTTAGAATTTTTCTCAGGTCTGAGTTTAGTTTTTTCTTTTAACGCGTAATATTTTATGTTAAAACAGAAGAACGCCAGATGATAAACATAAATTATATCAGTGTTGTTGTGCATTTCTTTTATTATGGAAAAAATATTTTGTTTCATTTCTTTCCGGTTATTTTTTTTAAAATCATTAAATTTTCGATATGCTCGCGCCCCCCTTGCAGGGTTATCGTGCCCCCCAGGGGGGCGCGCCCCACACTTTGAGAAACACTGCCTTAAGTGTTAGAGAAGGAAATATCATGCACACACACTGCAGAGGTTAAGTTCTTATCACTTGACTGTGGTTCAAAATAACAACTTTTTACATCAATACCTATTGTACAACTTCAAAATGCTGTGCTATTAAAAATATTTTTTGCATTCTATTCATATACTCTTAATTACATATATATTTTCATTTCCATCCCAAGTTACTTAAGGTATCCGACTACGTTCGGAGCTGTGATTTTGCAAAAGGGCATAAATGAATAACTCTCATGATATTTAGTGTCACTTGGATTAGAATATTCGCATAAAATTGTTTTAAGGGCATTTTGCCAAAAAAAAATATATTTAAATATAATATTTTGGCAAAATATATATTTAACTTAGAATAATCTTTTTTCCAAATGTTCTCCTTTTGTGAAAAATGCTTCTATTATAATAATAGTTTGTCTATATATAGCTCAGACCTCTCTACAGAGGCTCAAATGGAATTTTTGAAATATATAACTTAGAAGTGGGTTTATATTCATATTTTACGACAACAGAGGGGAGCAATTTTAAGAAAAAAAACGCCAATAATTATTTCAATTGGTGGTAATTTTGAAAATAATGTGAATTTTTCAAAAATTCTAGTTGAGCCTCTGTAGAGAGATCTGAGCTATATACAGACAAAATATTATTATAATAGAAGCATTTTTCAGAAAATGAGAACATTTGGAAAAAAGATTATTCTAAGTTAATTTTTTGCCAAAATATTATATTTAATTAAATTTTCTTTGTCAAAATGCCCTTAAAACAATTTTATGCATGTATTCTAATCTGAGTGACACTAAATATCATGAAAATTATCAATTTATGCGGGGTTTTTTTAAATCACGGTCCCTAACGTAGTCGGATACCTTAAATTTAGAAAATTAAGTCACTACAAGAAATTCTGTGAGATATATCAATTTGGGGTGATATTAAAAATTTATTTCGGATTTATTTTCAATCTTAAAGGCAAAGTTGAAGAAAATATCTAATTGAAGTTAAAAGTTTTATTACAGCAATCGTGAAAGACATTATATATTTCCACCTATTGCAAGTGTATTACAAGCTTTCTTTTAAAAAAAAAGGATTCACCAGCTGAGTTCTTTATACAGAAAAATTTATACATGTTCTGATATATTTCCCCCCTCTTTTTCCAAACTCTATTGTTTGAAATGATTTAACAAATACAATATTAAAAATCCTTATATCTGAATTTTGAATTTGTGTGTCATAGATTAAACCCTATAACTTCTTTTATCGAACTAAATATATATTTAGTTATAATACTATAGAATGTAAAACTTATACCGCGAATGAACAAGTATTACTTTATTTAATGTAATTAAAAATCTTTATAAAAGCGATAATTTTAAAAAAACATAAAAAAAACAAATGTTTTCTTGGGTTTTACTCAAATGTCTCTAAATTTCTGAGAGTTACTCAAACAGAGTATATGCAAAATTACCCACTTTTGATGAGCAGATTTTTTATCACTTCAATTTATTTCTTACGATAGGCAAAAAAGGCTTTTATCAACTAAAAAACTATCCCCTCTAAATATTTTTCTTGCTTAAAAATCACGATAATCTTTAACATTCTCTTTCTATCTTTATTCGACACTTACTGTAAAATATTAAGAAACACGCCATATGCCGTTTTCTACTTAGAGAGATAAATATTTCAACGATCTTTTGCTCTGAAATATGATAGAATAAAGCATCTAAAATAAAAAGGAGATTTCGCTTTAAACAGTTTTTCCTTTATTCTTCCTTTGGGAAAAGCTGAGCCCGAAAGATTCTTGTTCGAAGTATAAGTAAGGTAAAATAAAGTTGTCATGCAAAAGCACTTTAAGTATCTCATAAAAATATCGACTTACCCGTTGTCTGAGAACGGGATATTTTTTTTTATTCCGCAGACTTTCCCTAAATCATATTTGAATGACTCTCCTGGGAGTCTGAATGACTCACTATGTACAAAAATCTTATTCTTAAAAGTTTAGAAAAAAAAGAGATTTAGCAATCTCTTCGAATGAGAAGATTATTAACTCTCACCAATTCGAATTGGTTTGGGAATTTATTGATATGCTATGCAAGAAAAGGAGAATCGTGATTTATAGCGGTATTTGTTAATCGGTAAGAAAAGTTATAGTAGTTCCATATTTACTGTTTGTATTAATTAGTATTTGCTTTCAAATATTATAATTGAGGATGTATGGATAGAGCAGGGTACTCAAACTTTTTCTGCTGAGCTGCATACATATGTTAGTTATCTCAAGCGGGCGACAACATGATGATAAAAGGGGGAGGGGAGGATATTGGAAATTTAAAATGTGGAAAATTGATCAAAATATTACAAATCTTGTTTTGCCTTTTTTTAATTATTATTTTTTTTATTTTTGTCACTAACACTAAATTAAAAGCATTTTAAAAACACTCCTTCACAATGTCTGCTTCTGTAAACGCTTCCATATGATTACCAATAATGTATCAAACTTCATATGATGTATTTGTTACCCCGTTGTGATATTACCACTGACAAAACACTTTGTTGCTGTTGCAAAGATTATCCAAAAAATCATATTTATCACCTCTTGAAAGAGATCTTCGAAGAAAAGTGTCATTGAATGATTCCTGTTTATTGGTATTTTTTAAATACATCACTTTCGTGACAAATCAAATAATTACTGATCCATGTTTGTTTTTCAATACAAAATAGTCAACCTCCTGATCGTCTCGAAACGATATATTTTCTTTGAATATATTTCGCTTGCAAGATGTGAAAGATAGTTAAAAATTGATTCCACCCATAAAATTGTCGCTAATCCAATTTGTCTCTTACCACTAACCGTAATCGTTCCAAATAGAAAAAAATATCAATTCATACCCGTACGACACCGAAAGCAAAAAGCAAATTTGATACATTTGATTTCTTGACAAAGAATTTCCCGCCAAATTTTGAATACAATGTTCTTAAGTGATCAAATTTCTCAGAGCAATGGGCCATGACCGGGCGACTTAAAATGGCTTGGTGGGCTGCAGGTTGAGTATTGATGGATAGAGTACCGAAATAAGGCATAAAAAAATAAAAGTCAAGAATATCGAAATTTCTCACGAAGTAAAACTTTTCATGATTCAAATAACACATTCCGAATCGAAGCCGGGTCATTGATTCAAATCTAACTTCTAGCAAAGCTTTGTTACGAAGAACAAGAAAAAAAGGCAATTAACGTCAACTAAAATTGAATGTCTAAGCATATGTGATATTGCATGGAATTACGAAGGAGAATATATCGAAGCGTTAATTATAATGTTACTCTTATTACTTCGTGCATTATATACCTGTCTTTCAGTAAAACCTTTGATTATCTTTAAAGTAGCTGTTATTCGATTTAAACAGTCACCGATAATTAATAAACAAAATTACTGTTAATTAAAATGGCATTGCTGTTTAAGACTAAAAATGCCTCAGTCATCTGAAATGTTTATATCTTTTATTCCTAAAGGGGCTGAATTTGTATTTCTAAAATTCTCTGACCGGGCGCGATGGATCAACTAGACTTGATTTCTTGACTGAATAGTGGATTTGATTTCTTCAGTTTTACTGAGTGATAGGAGTTCCTAGAAAGGGATTTCAGTTTGGTCTAAAGTTCTTTGTATAATGTGAAGCAGAAAAAAATAACCAGATTAATGGAAATCAAAATAAATTATGTGTCCTACTCATTATAAAGTCGTGGCTTTAAAATTCGAGATGTATTACAGCTTCGTGGGACATTTGAAAGAGAAAATATATTCTATCAAAAGCAACATTTTTCGCCCAACTTATTTTCTATTAATTTGATTTGAATACTTTAAAACTTTTTGAGAAGAATTCGACTTAGCCACTTCACTTTTTGAAGATGGTTTTGTCAATATACGAGGGCAATTCGGAAAGTAACCTCCGAATCGCTGTAAAAAAACAAACTAAGACAGAGGGGGAAAATTTTTTATTTACATATTAAAGGTACAATCTCCTCTATTTTTCAACATAGTATCCCCCATTATTCAAGCACTTGTTGTATCGTTTTACCAATTTACCAACTCCTTCTGTATAAAAAGTGGCCGCCTGCGATTTAAACCAATGTGCCACAGCGTTTTTAAGACACAGCGTGTTCCCGTGACTGTCTCATTCTAAACTGTCCACTAAATGTTTGAAAAGATTTCTGAAACTAGGGAGATTGTGAAATTACAGAGCAAACGCGCGAATTTTTTCATGGATTTCTTTGATGAGATCAGCACCCACTCCATGATTCCTAATGGATGTTTGTTCTTCCGTCCTTGAAAAAGCGTATCCATTGACGAACTACACCTTCACTAATAATGTTTGTCCCGTATAGGGCCCAAGATTAACGATGGATATCCACTGCTGACAGTTTTCTTGGTCTAAAGAAACACACTCCTCGCACCTCACATTTCGAGGGATTTTCTACGGCGGCACACATTTTGTCACGTTATAACTAGCAAACTCTTGGCCCTACAACACTTTCATTCGTCGACAGGAAGCTTACTGAATCAGAGATTGCTCATGCATTCGATTGAGGGCGCTCCAAACTGTACTTTCAGTGCCACGCCGAGACGGCGGTTAGTTTCCGAATTGTCCTCGTATATTTTAAATTAATTTTGCATTAACCAAACGCAGAGGTTCTCGGTAATGGATTTTGTAGTTTTCAGTCAAAATCTAAGACAATACTTAGCTCATACCTTACCTTGTTAACTTGCATATCACAATATGGGAGGATTTCGATACTCAGTTCAATTTAAGCTACCAGTTCTTGTAGCTTTTGATTGTTCTGAGCTGATGAATTACTGATGGATGATGCTGTTTTAAGATACTAATGATGTGTTAAGTTTGGGACATACGGAACAGAGAAATAATATTAAAACCTTAGAATCAAAATATTTATTGTGTGTGTTCGTGCGAAAAGTTTATAAAATATACATTTTTCTAAACAATATCTCAATTTTTTTTCAAATTTACTATTTAAAACTTTAAAAAAGAAGCCATAATTAATATATATTGGACACATCTTTCATTTTACAATTTTTTATTTAAAAAAAATGGCATTTGCAGTTAGATTCTGAGAAATTTCGAAAATAATGGAGTTAGAGAAACCAGGAGTCTCTAGACCTTCCGGTGTTTTGCGCCCTGTTTTTCTTTTATGTAATTAATATTCAATAATTAATATTCTTCATATTCAGGGTCCTATCGAATCGGTGATATTCCTCGTCAGTTCACCAAATTATTTTGACATGCACTCAGTCATCAACAAATGATTGTAGTGTACTTTCATAATATCGGATCATCCTTACTCATAGTAACGGATTCTTGATCCTTACGTCTTATTGGCTGTTAAAACCTACTATTGAATTTCATTATTCATAAGAAATGTCTTCTGGCATTTCTTCTATCTTCCCAGAATTCCAGTCTGACGAAGGGAATATATATACTTGAACTTAAATATTTGTTATGTTGGAAAATAAAGTTTATTTTTGTAAAATCACTGCAATTTTACTTTGCCACTCAACACAACACACCAAATGATAGTGAATTTGTTGCTTAATACTTTTACTATTATTTTAATGCCCCCTTTGAATTTTGAATATTATAGAAAAATGTGCGGAAAAAAGTGGATAGAAGCGTAGATAATTCGTTAGAAGAAAAGAGTTTTACGGCTCTGTATTCGATTTTCAATTTGTTTTCTCCAAAATGAGATTCCTTCTCTTAAAGGCATCAATGTGTTTTATGAATAATCATAAGAGAAGTCACTACACTCTTAAGGTATCCGACTACGTTCGGAACCATGATTTTCAAAAGCACATAAATGGATAATTTTCATAATATTTAGTGACACTTAAATTAGAATATAATGCATAAAATTGTTTTAAGGACATTTCGACAAAAAAATGCATTTAAATGCAATATTTTGGCAAAAAATTAACTTAGAATAACCTTCTTTTCCAAATGTTCTCCTTTTGTGAAAAAGTCTTCTATTAGAAAAATAGTTTGCCTGTATATAGCTGAGACCTCTGTACAGAGGCTCAACTAGAATTTTTGAAATATATAACTTAGAAGTGGGTTTATTCATATTTTACGACAACAGAGGGGAGCAATTTTAAGAAAAAAAACGCGAATAATTATTTCAATTGGTGGTAACTCTGAAAATAATGTGAATTTTTCAAAAATTCTAGTTGAGCCTCTGCAGAGATATCTGAGCTATTTACAGGCAAAATATTATTCGAATAGAACCAACCATGTTTCACAAAAGGAGAACATTTGGAAAAATGATTATTCTAAGTTAATTTTTTGCCAATATATTATTTTTAAATAAATTTTTTTGTCAAAATGTCCTTAAAACATTTTTATGCATGTGTTCTAATCTGAGTGACACTAAATATCATGAAAATTATCCATCTACGCGCTTTTTTAAGTCACGGTTCCGAACGTAGTCGTATATCTTAAGAAATAGTTGAGTTTTTGCAAAGAAATTGATGCACTGTTTTGCAAAAGATAAATATTTACACGAAATAACTTATATTACTGTTGTTTTGAAAACCGAATAATATTGTTAATGGTTAAATATAATTACTATTTTTCTAAATTTAAAAAAAAAAATCTATCATGGCAGTTTAAATGAAGCTTTATTCACTGAAAGATTTTCGTCCAAATAACAGCATTAAACAATAGCATAAATGCTTGAAAAAATATTCTGTTTTGCCTTCTGATGAAGATATAGAGGAATGCTTTCTGAAGATGCCCTACAATTGTGGACTGTATTTACCAAAATAAAAAGATTATGGGAAGACAGGATTTTACCTAAATGATATTGTGATAAAGACAACCAAATTTATTTGATTGATTTACGTTTTATGTTCCTAGAAAGGAAATGCAGCGGTGACAAAAAGTCCTGAACACACTCATTTTTTTGCGTAATTTTTGTGTTTGACTTCATTTTTCGTTATGAAATTATCGTACTATCTTAAATATTGTTATTGATTTTAACATATTTTTTATTCTGATTTCAAATCTGTCTGTAGATTCCTACTAAAGTAAATAGTTTCATGGATATGTTGAAACAACCTTGACAAGAAAGCAAGAGGTCACTGTAAGAATGAGTGAGTGTGTTTTCCACCAATGAAATGCTCCATTATTTCAACCAATCAGAGAGCAGTAGCGATAAAGGGTTGAAGGAAAAAGGTGAAACGTGGTTTATTGTATTGATTGCAGTTGTGTGCTTGTGGAAAATAGTGTATTGAAAGCAATTTGAAGTGCGTTTGTGGAAAATATTGGAATTATGGCTAAATTTTCATATCTGACTGAGAATAAAATTACAAAATAATACATTTGAAGGAAGAAGGTTATTCTATGCGCCAAATTGCCGCTAAAGTACCATGTGGCCCTTCTACTGTTGTGAGTACTTTGAAAAGATTTTCCGAAACAAATTTTATTGCGGACAGGGGGCAATCAGGACGACCAAGAAAAACATCTTTACGTGAAGACAGGTTATTGCACAGAATTTCACTTTCAAACAGAAAGATTAATTCCTCGCAAATTTTAAAACAATGGACTTTTACATCAAATGTGAGTAAGTGCCCAAGAACTGTTAGAGGAAGACTGCTGGAAATTGGGTTACGAAGCTGTAAATCTCGCCCAAAACCATTACTGACTGAATTTCATCGCAAGAGGCGATTGACGTGGGCAAGGGGACATTCATTATGGACTATTAAAGACTGGGAAAAAGTAATATTTAGTGGCGTGGGGCAGTTTTTTTACTTCTGGCAACCAAAGTAGAGACTATGTAAGACGACGCACTCATGAGGAATTCAGCCCTGAGTGTCTGAAGCTCACAGTAAAGTACCCGATAAAAGTGATGATATCGGGTTGTATGTCTTCTGATGGTGTTGGAAGACTTCACATCGTTAGCGGAACAGTGAATGTCATGGATTACATTGAAATACTACAAAATAAATTGCTACCAACTACGAGAGATCTTTTTGGCAATCAGTCATGGATTTTTCAGGACGATAACGCCCCTTGTAATCGTGCAACGGTAGTCCAGAAATGGTTGAAAGACCATACTGTGAATAGAATGAACTGGCCAGGACAGTCTCCCGACCTTAATCCGTTAGAGAACTTATGGTTTAAAATTGGTTTTGAAATTTCAAAGAAAAAACCTTCAAACAAACGTGAATTAATTGAAGCTTTAATATTTTCCTTCAACCATATTGTCTCGAAAGATCTTCTTTTGAAATTGGTGCATTCCATGCCAAAATGATGTCTAGCCATAATTAAAGCAAACGGCTTGCCCAGAAAATATTGATTTTCTAACATGTGACAACAATGTAATTTTCAAAATGCTTATATATATATATATATATATATATATATATATATATATATATATATATATTAAATATACCATATATGTCAATTTTCGTGTTATTTTTCTTTTTATATTATGTTATTCTATATTGTTTTATTCTGCACATATTTCACATTATTATGTTCAGGCCGCTTTACTACAAAAAATATTTTAGTCATTAAGAAACTAGTAGTAGATTTGAAATCAGGATAAAAAATACATTAAAATCAATAACAATATTTAAGATAGTGTGATAATTTCACAACGAAAAATGAAGTCAAACACAAAAATTACGCTAAAAAATGAGTGTGTTCAGGACTTTTGCCACCACTGTATGAGTTGGAAAATTTAAGATCGATGGGTTTACTGGAAACGGATACTTACATTGACAAAGATGTTTGAGAGAATAAAAAAAAATAAACACGCCTTTTAAAGTGCATTGAAATAAAAAGTAAAAAAAAATAATTCTTAATATAAGAATAAAATGATTAACGAGAAAATTAATGTCATTGGGATAAAAGCGTGAGGTGCTCTATACTAATTGTTATAATTTCTTACTAGCTCTATTCTGAAATGCTGAGTTAAAGTAAAAATGTTGTACAAAGTACCCCACGCTTTTACATCCAATGACATTAATGTTCTAGTTAATCATTTTATTCTTATATTAAGAACTATCTTTTTTTACTCTTTATTTCTATTCAGTACAAAAGCGTGTTTTTTAGTTTTCTTTTAAAACTATAATTTATTTTTCATTTTTCTGTTCGATCTACAATAAAAGCCTGTCATTTTTAGGTTTTAAATCTATCCTTTATTCTTTGTTGAATTTATCCTAGAGTTTGAAATTTGGAGCCGAAATTATGTGGCTGCTGGAATTAGTCTTGCTCTTCAATGGATATTAATTGATGGGTATGAAGGGTATTTATTATCTCCGTTTACGGGACCTCCGATGAGTCCCATATCGTTATATTTCAAAGATTCCGTCTCTATAGATATAGGTCTAACTAATAAAAGTGTGTTAAGAAGAAATATTGAATGTCGATTGTATTATTATCTTTTAAACGCATTGCTATAATGTTAATCCGTATCATCACTTCTAAACGTATTGTTTTATAAAAATAAAAAAAAAAAATTAACAGTTGGAACATAAATTATTATTCACATGCACGAGTCTTTTTTTTATTTCCATTTTCAGAGAAACTACGCATCCACCCTACCCTTTTTCACATAAAGAACACTTTTTTGTTTTATTTGTATTAACTACAAGCCTATTTGCGGCTTTAGGGTTGCACCTTAATCTTTTAGTCGCTAAATTTGGAATAAATTGCCAAATCTTTAGATAGCATATAGAATGAGTCACCAAATCTGAAAATGGTTTATGCAATTAGTCGGCAAATCTGGAGGCGATATAATAAATTAGTCGTCAAATCTCGAAATTCTTAAATGCCTTATTTTTGAGGATCATTATCAAAACAATGAAACAAAATTATGAAATTATTGTATTGTAATCGGTCTTTGACAAGTTTGCAAAATTGCGAGTTAATCTGACCTTTTAAAGTAGGTAAAAATCTAGTTCAAAGATTCCATTACATGCAAGTGAAACTTATAAAAACGTGTTAAAAACAAAGAGCCCGTGACCCATCAAAGTTCTTTGAGGGAAACTCTAAGACATAGAATCCGGAAAACACTGGCTTTGGACAAATTAAAATGCATGAATGATCTGATATCTCAGATACTGAAAATAATGACGATCAATTCTAGACTTCAGTGTAGCACCAAATAGAAGAACCGCGGCGAAAGAGAATCCACACAAAAAATAATATGGTTGGTCAGTGATCGCTTTGTCTCTTTTCTGATTGATCAATGACTGAGATCGTGTCATATGTCTTTCAAGATTATAGAATAGTAAGTCGCATAAATACATATTTCCTAAATGTCCCCATCACAACCAATTGCTGTCAAGATAAGGATTGCTCTGTTAAAATTAAGGCAGATGCATTTGAAAAATATGGGGGGTTAAAGAAGATACGTCATCGCCAGGACGATGCGCGGATAATCTCAAAAGTCAGGCCATAAAATACAGTATTTGAATAAAGATATTTCGAAATTGTATTATGTATGTTTAATAACAGGTAAACGTATATAGTGTTGAAATATTTTAAATGTAAAATACATTTGTTATTTACCAGATTCTGTTTATTAAAGATAAAAAAATAAAGTCAAATAAAATTAGAGATACTTTAATTTTTACAAAAAAAAAGTGATTTTATTGATCGTTTGCTTGATGAATTTGATGCATTTTGAATTGATTTGATTTTTGTTGTAATAGCTATAAGAAATTATTTGAATACATCTGTATATCATTTCAAATATCCCGGAGAAAATCAAGTTTATATTTTTATAAGTCTCTACGTAATCTTTACAAATTCAGTCAACAACGTTTTACACAGAATTTAAACTTAATGCCAAGTTATTCATTTCTTTCTTTGTGATAAATATATACCTTACAAATAATTTTAATATAATTGTAGTAAATATTAATAAAATTTTTTTCCAGCCTTTTAATGAATTAATTTTTTGAAATACTTTTTTCACTCATAAAAAGCGATTTTCTTCCGACGAGTAAAGCTGAGGGAAACATCCAAATATATTTGAAATGCCTTATAAAGAATAACTTACAATTAATGATATAACAGGCAAAAATATAAAAGAAATTCTAAGAAGCATTAGTTAAGATAAATAAAACAAGTTTCCGCGAAAATTGTGCTACCAGGATCAAGGTCAATTGGATAAATGCATCAAATGATAAAAATCAAAGTCGTCAGTCACATATTATCGTATCGATTAAAAAGAAAAGAGAAGAAAAAGTAGAAAAACTGCCAACGAAATCGTTTTCATCCCAAAATCGAGTGAGAAGACTACCACTAAGTAGTATCCATCCCAAAAATCGTTCCATTTTCGTGGTTGACAGCCTAATTCCACGCAATGGCCTCGCCCCAGGGTGCATTGATTAAGCCTTCTTACTGTCCCCAGTGGAACGGTCTGCCCGTACGGGATTGTAGCAATTCTTCGCATGATGTGGTGGGTAGCGTCTCTAGGGTAATTCTTACCCCTGAAGATACGTATGTGTACCCGGGTAGAGATTTCAATCAATATCTCCGACGGATCGGAGGATAGGATCCTTCAATTACCTCCCCGGGATCTCTTGCCTTGGTTAAAGCTTGTTGTACTCCCGACAAAGAAGTTTTGGGAAAAGTTGGATAGATGGATTTTTTTCTCTCTTTTTAAGGTTCAACAGGGAAGGTTAATTCTGGATGAAAAAGGAAAAGGGAAAGAAAAAAAAACTCGACAGAAGAAGTAAAAATCTTTTCCTGTAACATATTTGTTATCTGCGAGAGGATAAGATGGTTTATAGCGAGACGGGTAAAATTTAAATAGTTTTCTTTTTTTTATATAAGATTCTTAAGCCGTCTCAAAAGTCAAACTTCTGGTGTTGTTAACTTTGAAAGTATTGATTATTCCTGGAAGTTTTTGTAACATTTAGGTGTATATATATATTTTTCCTATGGGGTTTTGAAATTTATAATTTCAGAGAAATATTTTAGATTTTTAGTCAGATATATCCAAAAGAGTTGCGATAGTTGAATTTTAAATTTCAAGTATTTGTCAACCACCATCATATTAAAAGAGACAAAATGTAATCATTTATTTGGTATCTAATTTAAAAAAAAATATTTATTTATTTTATTAACTAGCATAATCTAAGGACAAATATATTTAATTTATTTTATATTTTTTGGGTTCTTATATTGAATCCTCTTTACTGCCGATTAAAACTATGCGAATTCCTCACCAAAGCTACTATTTTCAAAAAATCCACTTATGCTGTGTATTGAGGGGAAGAAAAGATATAAGTAAGCAAATTCTTCTGCGAAAAGTAAGTAAATCATTCGCAAACACTGCGAAAGTCATTTTTATTGTATTCCATAGTCTTCGGAATAGTTTTACTGATAGCAGTGCAAAGAAAATAATCGTATTTCAGAAAGAAGTATACATTCACACACCGGCAGTAGGTAAGGGGTGAAGAACAAAACATTGTTAATTACATTTATAATTGCAGGCTATTGCTAATTTCTGCCAAGCCCGTGTTTCTACGTAAGTAAAAAACGAAAATCCCTCTTTTGAGACCTCAATAAACTTAGCAAAACAGTGGTCTTGCAGTGGATCTCGTCTCATTACGGTAACCTTGGAAATGAGACTGCAGGTAAATTGGCAAAAAAGGAATGCGTAATACATCAAAAACTTTCTTAGGAGGTCTGTTATAGTTATGTTGTTCCAAAAATTAATTTGTCTCTAAGGGATTCATACACATCCAATAGAACAAGAGAAAAGCCATGGTTTGGTTCCATCCTCAAGCTCCTGGATTTTTCCAGGAATCATGTAATCGCTGCCTTCCATGTACGACTACCTTCATGATCATCTACATCAATCTTGGAACATCAACACAGTCCTAATTGTCAATTCTGTGACACTGTAATAACTGCTGATTACATTTTTCTTTCTCCAATCAAGTTGTAATTTTTCTTCCGATATTCAAATCAGAGGAATTCTTAATATTTGAGACTTTAATTCTACCTTTTTCACTTATGTGACTGTGCATTAATTAATTGTTGGAGTTTTGCTTGTGGCTTGCATAGCTTTTATTTTGTGTGTTAAAACTCATTTGTTGCATTGTATATACTTTTTAAAAAATTGGGTTGGCATCAAAGTAAATATTTATAAATTTATTTCATAAGAATTAATAAATATTCGCATTTAAATTCTATTATGGCACTTCAGTCTGATCACATGCAGCAGCCTGTCTGTTACCAGGATTTAAAGACTTCTATACATCACTATATCCATCATATATGGCAAGAGACTTGGGATCAACAGATCCTCAACAAACTACATAGCATTCATCCTTCCACTGCTGATTGGGCAGCAGTACCAGTACGAAGACATGATGTCCGCTTGACTGGACTTCGTATTGGACACACTCGTCTAGCACATAGACATGTGCTGCTAGGAGAGAGTCCCCCAGTATGCGGCTTGTCTCAATGTGGCCTTTCCATTTTACACATTTTAATAGAATGTCCAACATATTCATCTAAAAGAAGCACCTTTTTTAAAACTAATCTTTTAACTTTGAACGATTTAGTTGAGGAAACTTCCCATCCAAACCTTTTTGCATTTTTATACTCTATTGATGTTTTACATGAAATATAATTTTCTTAAGGATTTTATTGTAACATTTGACTATAAAATGTTACATTTATGCACTTTTAAATACTTTGCTCAATTTTATATTTTTCTTCTGACATTTTAAAATACATTTATATATTTATGTATATATATATATATGCATATATATAGTATGTATATATTTTTTAAATTTTAATATAATAACGAATGTGTGTTGCAGTATACCCAAACTTGGCTCTTGCGACAAAAAAAACCAGCAATCAACAATCTGGAGCTTCAGGGGCTCAATCGATGTATTTAAACACTGTCTGAATACTTAAAATACTACATTCTTACTATAATTTTATATTTTTCGTGCCTTTTGTAAGTTTCAACTGCCAATTTACTTTTCACTAAATTTTTTAATATAAAAACAAGCTCCTAGTCAGTAAATTGTTTCACATTCGTTCGCGCTCTTCTACAAGTAAATATGTTTTGTACACATATAAATATTTCTACAATCGTTATTAGCAGAAAAATACGTGTATGTTTTAAAAATTAACCTTTTCAAACCTTTTAAAGCGTGATAAAATTGTGTCAAGACAGAAAAACATAATACGATAGGGCTATAACTTTTTTTCGTTATAAAAAAAACTGTGCATAAAAGCGCCAATGTTTGGGAAGCTAATTTCTTTTAACAACCTGTGATAAAACAGCGTCGTCAGCTCTTTAATTCTTTCAAGTTTTTATAAGTATTCGAATTTCGTGTAACCGTAACTATTAAAGATTTTTTATTGAACTTCCTCAGCGTTATTCTATCTGAGTCGTTTCTAATTTAAAGGAATTTTTCAATACCCAATTTTTTTTTATCTTACGAGTCCTTTCACTTCTAGTCCTGCGTGATTTTTATCTTTAAAGAAAAACTGAACGTGAGTAAAAGAATAAAAAAAAATAGTAATCGGTTTTAAACTACAAGATTTAAGAAAAGTCTGAGAAATGTCGTGCTTTTTAAGTGTAGAATCTTCTAAAACGTGAAATTTAACGATTGTTTTACGGTCTATCAAAGCAAAATATAAGAAGTAAAAGTTCTGTCTGGAGTAAAGATAAAAAATGTTCTGAAGAAATTTAATCAAAAGTAAAACTTAATTAAGAAATCATGTTCTTGAGATCTTCGAAACACGAGATACAAAAAGAAAATCAATACTTTAAATCAACATTTTTTAATTAAGTATTAAAGCTCCTCGTAAAAATTCAAAGACGTTCTTTTTTTATCGTTTTTCTTTTTATATCTTCATTTGAATTTGATTTGATTTAACTTTATCAGTGGTCGCGTTTGAAAAATAGCTACATTAATTGCTAACAAACACCGTTTTGTAAATCGAGAAGTTGGAAAAAATAATTATAAATTAAACGAAAGCGAGAAAAAAAAGTTTCGAATTACTTGATTAAATCAGGACGTATTTTTTCCTCTACATTTGTGCTGAAACATAAGCTTAGAGGAAAGACAAATCGTTTAATTTGTTGATCAGGTCGTATAACTTTTCATGGTTACATTAGAAGAAATACATAGAAGTATATAGAAAAAAAAAAGAAATCTAATTTATAAAATAATAGCATATATTTAATCAAATAAATTTTATCTGAAATTTAATATTTTGAGAACAATAGGATCATTTACAACAATAAATGGCGCTGAAATCTGAGATACAAGAATTAAATATATATCTATCACATAAATATATAGAGACTATTTATAATTATTTGCTTTAAAGTATGTAAAACTTCCCATTTATTTATATTTAAAACATCGGTATAGTGTTGTTCATCAATCATTTTAAAGATTGTGTATATTTAAGTTTTATACTTCAATGCTATATTTTTTTCTAAGTTCATAATTATCAAAGATAAATAACTTAGGATTACATTTCTGCTGGAAATTTCAATTATATTATCTAAAGTTCTTTAAACTGAAGAAGGATAAATGTATAACAGAAAAAATTAGCTCATACATAAACATATATTTCAAAATCTAGATATATATTATAAATGCGAAAGTTTGTGAGGATGTTTGGCCGTCTTTCACGAAAAAACAAGTGAATGGATTTTAATGAAACTTTACAGTAATATAGCTTATACATCAGAATAACACGTAGTCTATAGTTTATAGCATAGACTATAATTTATAAAAATATTGTGTGAAGTGTCCAAAATATAACGATATTTGTCAAGCTATAAAAATTCTGCCGTCTGCAAGCAATTCTGGCGTGCTCTGTTAAAAAGCCCAAGACAGCATTTATCTATCTTTTGTTTGTGAAGAAACCCTTTTTGTTTTGGATACGCAAGGCGCTCGCTTCTAATTAATTCCTGTGATCAGCATAAAATACCTAATTTTTTTTATTACAGAATAAAACTAAGTTTTGAAGGGAGAGGTTATTATAAATCTCTCTTTATTTGATTTTTTAAAATGATTTTATTATGCACATTTGGTAGCAAGAAATTTATCTTTTTACAAAATAAATGCTTTTATCGGTTCTGGTACTTAAAGTAAATAAACTTTCTCTTTCACACTGCATCATTTGGACAAATTTTCAAAAAAATTTTGTGGTTAGAAGTTAATTATAACGCTATAATTTTAAGAGAATAGGCAGATATTGCGTTTTTAAGTATAAAAATAATTATAACTACTGTACTGTATTTTTTGGACTGTGTGAGTGAGTGAATATTAGCATCACACTGTTCAGCTACACGAGGGCTTTTGGCAACGTATCACGTAATTTTGAACCATGGTCAAGTGACGTGGACGACACCTAAGCTGGCACTCCCTTCTCCTAACTACCACACCACACCAACTTAGAAGGAATATTCTACCAATACTTAGTAGAAATATTCTTTGAAATCCACTCTTCCAAGATATATGGCAACACGGGTTCTATGATGAGTATTTTAGCGGGGAAAGCGAATAGTTTTGTAGCAGATATTGCATTTTCAGCTGACGGCGTTTTCAGCGGATTGCAAAGATTATTATTTTTGTCCCGAAAAAAATATTTATGTCAAAATTTAAGTGTCTTATGTTTTTGTATGTTAATGAAGACCTTAGAAAACGATTTGACTATTTATTTTGAGTGAAAGGTGTATATAATTAATTTTACAGTGGGATATCTTTAATTAATTTATTAGCTCTAACGGATTAAATTTTCCTAAGTGGAGTATTTTGTTTATGTATGTCCCTTAATTTTCAATGCAGACCTAAAAAAATATTGCATGAAAAAAAATTGCAGTAAATCATAATGCGGTTGGATAAAGTATTAGCGTGCGTTTCTCCCCTACACGGCGGGTCTTACAAAGCTCTAATAAAGCTCGGACTAGGAAAGTAGATAGACATTTACCAACTTGACTCTATCGTTAACAATTCGCTATGTTTTTCATTGAATCGCCATTATAATTTAAGAAACGGCGTTGCTTGCGAATATTACAATTTTAACATAAAATAAATACAACAGAAAGTAATATTAATGTATTACATTTTCAGATATAAATTATTTACACTATTTTAAGCGTTCATTACACAAAACGTTTAACAATGTGTCACTTTTGCTGAGCAGAGATCAGCTTAGGGAGGTATTTTCAAAAATCGACCCTCAAGAATGTTACGGGGAGTTGTAAATTTTTAAAAAAATCCTTCTTATCAGCTATTAGATCTACATACTTAAAATTTAACAAAGGTTTTTTTTTCTTTCTTTCTTTTTGTTTAGCTGAGATATGCAAAAAGCTTTTTTTTTTGTTTAATTTGAAATTCACGTAAAATTAACTCATTAAAAACTTTTTTATCCTTCAATCTGTGTTGTTTAATATTTCAGTTCACCCGTGCGAAGAACCGGTATACCAGCTAGTATTATATAATTCAGAGAGTGAGAGAGATTATTACTTAAGAGATAAATCTTACAAACGAAGAAAAAAAGTTCCTAAGTAAAAATATTTTCAATTCCTTGGAAAAAAAACTGTTGGCGATACAATTTTCAATCTTACCCAACTGATTTAAAAATATAAGTAGTAATTCCAAGGTAAAAAAAAAAAAATATCCAAAAATGATAGTAAAAAATTAAAAAAAATGAAAGGAATTTTTTAATAATTTGAAATATTAATACATATAGATAATTGCGAATATCTAATAGAATGGAAAAGTTATTACGAACAATGGAAGTCCAATTGAATTTTCTAATTTTAAGAAAATATAGCGAAGTAACATAAACTGCCTAAAATTTACATAAAAAGTTAATGTGGTTCCTTTTAATGAGACTACAATGGGGTTTCTGATTTATTCAACCCTTTTATAATAAGAGGTAAGCACTAAGATGTGTAGCATTTTATCTAACGTATAAAAATAATAAAAATAAGAAGAAATGTATATATACTTATGAAAAGATTTTATAATTAAGAAATATGTAAATGTTGGATAATTTAATTTAATCGTTGACTTCATATCTCGTCACATGGTAGCATGTGTGTTTTAAGATATCAACATCTAGGTTAGGTTACGGGTAATAATATATCTGTAGTGTTTGCGACTACTGTTGGCGGAGGATTATGGAATGTTAGAGCGAATTGGCATGGTTTCGGAGGGGTTACTGCGTTTTGAAAGGAGAAGGTTTTTTGACCGCAAGCGAAGCGGTCAGGGAAATGGGAGTTCCTCGTTTTGGAAGCGGGAAGTGCTGAACTGTTGTGGGGTGAAGGAAATTGAACTCCTTCGGTGACATCAAAGCACAAGCATGATCTGGAGTAAAAAGAGGTAGTTTCTTGTGAGTGTTTTAACGGTAATCAATATAATTGTGTTTAATCCATATAATTGTGTTTTATTAAGATAATTGTGCTTGTTTTGATTATATTGAGAAGTAATTGATTGATTTGAGAAATAGAAAGTAATTGCGAGATATCACAATATGATGCGCAAAAAAAAAAAATAATTAAATGTTATAGCAATTATTAAAATACTCGAAAACTGAAGAATTTTTTCCTAAAATTTATCGTAAATGATCAGAAAAGTAAGTTTATAAAAGGGAGAAAAAAATATTTTAGTTTCCTTCGCCTTTTCTTTGCAATGAATTCATTGCGAAAATTCGAATGATTTACTAAAAAATAATCGTGTACTATTAAAATCTATGCATTAATTTCTACTGTGATATCTTGAAGGATACTGGAAAGAAGATAGAACTAATACTTTTGAGCTTATTTTAATAGGGTAAAATGAAGAATTCAAAAATTGTAATCATAATTTCAACATTTATTTTCAACACTTAAAATGAATGAATATTTAACTGTAACTTCCTTTGGACACTTATTCTTCTAACAAGAACTCCGTTGTTTCATGTGTGTGATAGTTTAATTCATCAATTTTACTCACTTTTAATGCTCATTTTGACGATCATTAAGTAACTTAATCAATCCGTGCCAAGTACAAGGTGTCAGGGGCATTGTGAAAAGGGAAGGATTCAAAACAATAATAAAGGATTAAAACAATTGGCAGGAAAAGAACCCCCCCAAATACCTTCCTCGATCACCCACCCCCTATCGTCTGCCTCGGAAATAAGTGATACTTCACACTCCCAACCACCAAGGGAGGCCCGGAGTCTAATTAATTTTCATTCAATGGAAAACGCCGCAAAGCCCAGTATTCCATCACACTAATGACCCAGATCCGAATAAATATTCCTGACAAATCCATAGAGTACTTCCTTTCTCAAAATCGCACACGATAAATTTTATTTTGCGTGTGTTCTCACACCTCATTAAATTGGAGGACCCCTTCTTCTGGTGTACCCGAACGAGGGGGAGAGATATCGTCTGTCTAATTGGCAGACGCTAATGATGGCGCGTAATTGATTTCTGATACCCGGGCCATTTTGCAGGGGCACCTTTTGAACAACGAGGGGCAGCTATTTGTCAAATAGCCTAACCGCATGATGTACGGCAACAAGTTCATAAAGCTGTCAATGTGTGTTAGAGGAAGGTTGGGATGTGATTTATGGGCTGTGGGTATGGTTCATTGCTGAAAATGATCTAGCGTTTAGCTAGTTGAAGAAGAAAATTTTTCCCCACTCAGGAAAAAAGTGGTTACATAATCACCTCGTTGTAAAATAATTAAAAGATAGTGATTAACCCTCATGAAAGAGGAATACAAAATAATAAGCTTATAAAAAAGTTTGCAAAAGCCATTTGGATTTTGAATTGGTCAATTCACTGAAATAATCAAGCTAATGATCTTTTCTTATGCTAATTATGTATACTATTTTAATACAGTATGGGATTTGTATTATGCAAGATAATTATTTTAATAGAAAATATGAACATTATATATATATATATATATATATATATATATATATATATATATATAAATCATACTTATGGAATGAGACTCTTTATTTCATGCATTGATTTGGAGTGGTTAATTGATTTCTTATTCATCTCACTATATAAACAACACTATGGGCTAAATTAATCTCTTTATAGCAGTGTTTCTCAAGCAGTGGCGCACGCCCCCTTGGGGGGCATGATTACCTTACAAAGGGGACGCGACAATATCGAAAAGTCGAAAGTAAAAGATTTAAAAAATTATACAAATTTACTGAAAGCAAGCAAAACAAAATACATTCTGACATAATAAAAGTAAAGTACACAGCTCCGCTGATATAATATACTTATAAATGCATCAGAGTAATGCACAATGTATTTTTTCTCAATACTAAAGTTAAGAACAAAATTAATTATTACTAGTGACACCCATGGGCTTGTCATATACAAAATGTGATACTTATTTTAATAATTTGAACGGTTTATACAATTAAAAACGCATTGAAGTTTTAAGTCAAATGCGTTATTATTGAATTCAATATATAGTTATTGTATGGAGGGGGCGCGATGAAACTTATGATTGAAAATTGGGTCGCAAGTATTGAAAGTTTGAGAAGCACTGCTTTATAATCATAAGATAAATGCCATCACATGTTTCCAGCCAATCATTTTTGGTGTATTGTGTTGAGTGGCAAAGTAAAATTGCAGTGATTTTACAAAAATAAACTTTATTTTCCAACATAACAAAGAATTAAGTTCGAATTTATATATTCCCTTCATCAGAGTGGAACTCTGGGAAGATAGAAAAAATGACAGAGGACATTTCTTCTGACCAATCAAATTCAATAGTAGGTTTTAACAGCCAATAAGATGTAAGGATCAAGAATCCGTTACTATGAGTAAGGATGATCCGTTATTATGAGTAATGATGATCCGATATTATGAAAGTACACTACACATTTCATGCACCTCACTGTTGCCCATTTCTGCTTTCTACCTTAACTTTTTGTTGAAAAGTAGATATTAACTTTAATACGTACTTTTAACTCGAATAGGTAAACACAATGCATTTTACTTAAAAGTAAATGTACAATAAAAGAATTTTGCTATAATTTTGAAAACTTCTTGAAAGAATCTTAATACTTGAACTTTTTACTCAGTTATTACATTTGAAATTATACCTAAATTTAATAATTAAAATTACAAGCTCAAAATGTGGAATTCAATGGAGAACATGTGATCGCATTTAACATGGAATTTTTTTTCAATTGAAAACTTATTTATAGTTTTGGATCTCGTTTTGTTGAACAAGAGATGTCAAATTCGTTGGTTCCAAATTACAGAAAATTTCGTACCATGGCAATATAAGAAATTCGAACTCGACACATTCAACGTGCGTCAGCAACTCTACACAAGCTATTAAAAGGCTTAAAACCCAAATCGTTTACTTCAGTCCTATGCATAATCAACTAAAAGATTGCTGCTACTAAATCAAAACAAAAATCTCTGGTACTAATCGGAGGTGATATATCATAATATAAATTAAAATAAAATTTACTTAATTATTTCTACATTATATTTCCCCCTTCAATGCAGAAATTATTATACGTAATAATCTAAGCTATGGTGGGTTATGGCAAAATCCATTTGCATTTACCTAAGAATTGCAAAGTGAGGAATTTCGGTAACATAAATTCAGAATAACTCCAGAGGTAGGCACGAATTCACAAATTTATAAAAGAAAATACCTTACTTTTCCCACCAAGAAAATGGACGCATTGTGATATACCTCCCCTTGGAAGTACATCTCTCGAAGTATCAGCGTGAACTAGATGTGTAGGATCAGCGAAAGAACTAGGATCAAACATTATCTTAATATGACTTTATTAAGATATCAAACTTAAACCTTTAACAAATGTAGGTATAATAATTAATAAGAGAGAATCTACGATGACTCAATACGCAACACACACAATATATATATATATATATATATATATATATATATATATATATATATATATATATATATATATATATATATAATATGATCAAATCTAATTCAGACCAATCTCAATAAGCGAACCGCCTAATCCTCAATTCTAATAATAAATAATCAATCCTACCTTATATTATTCCGTAATGCTACTTGTCTTTATCTGCAATGGGATGCAGCTTGACGGCTAACTTCTAGTCGAACACCAATATGTTTATCCACGACACGTAGAACTTAATCAATCTTGAACCACGAACTGCAATAATCATCAACTGCCCCAACGCACATCAATTGTCTAACATTCCTTTACATTGCCATACCGCTTACTCTAAGATTTTCATATGGAATGTGTTCATTTTTGGAATGTGTTGTGTGTGTGACTTAAGAAATTTCTTTTATCTTTCACCAATTTCTCAGCACGTTGATTTTCCAATTGTTGTAATTTATTAGAATTTAAACATACATTTAGTCTTCTTTCTACTTCAAAAAGACAATTGTCATTGATTTTAGTATCTGGCATTTCTTTCGATAAAAACTCAACGTAATTTTCTATATCTACCCAATTTACATGTGACAGAGTCAAAAAACGCCATTGAAAACTGTTATTTCCTGTTATACTCTTATTCAGACCATTCTTCGACATTTTAGAAACATGTTTGGTTCATTTCTGAAAATAGTTATTAACAGATCAATTTTAAAGTATTAAAAAGGGAATAAAAAGGAGGACACTTTTCGAGGAAGGAAAGAACCTATAAAAGGAGGACTGTCCTCTCTAAAGGAGGACGGTTGGTCCCCTTAGTATTAAGGCATGGGTCGACTGAGCTTCAGCCCTGGGGCTCGGACCGAACGGGGGCGTCATCTCGTTCTCAACTCAGCATTAATAAGATCACGAATTCGAATAATTTCAACAGTCAAATGTTAATCCCGTTTTTATTCTTCGCACAACTGGAAATTGTGATGACCGTCTTCCATGTATAAGCCCAGGCTTTTCACCATACACTATCATTACTCATTCAGTCAAAAGGCGGGAGTCGGCTGAGATGGTTCGTGCGGTTGTAAGTCATGCACATTTATTTTTCCGGGTTATTGTTTATACGAGTTTTTGACAGCGAATGTTATGTACTGTCTACTTTTAAGGGTCACTGATAGGGCCTACTTTTGTGCAGGGGCCTAGGGCCCATGGAAATCTTAAGACGACCCTGATTAAGAGGATTGAATTCATAATGCATAATTTATGTAATGCGCCTTAAATTACTTTTATTTCTCTCTCTCATCACACTTTAGTGACCGCTGTAGGCTAGTGGTCAAGGTATCGGGTCGTGGCTGGTATATCATGAGTTCAAGCCCAGTACCACTAAAGGTCCGCCGTGTAGGGGAGCGATGCCTGTGTAATCTGTCGAGACCTCAAACTTGCTCCCGTTGGTGTGGTGTGGTAGATAGTAGAGGGGATTCCAGCTCAGGTGTAGTTCTCGTCACTATAGCATGGTTCAAAATTAAGAGGTTCGTCGCCAAAAGCCCACATGTACATGAAAAGTGCGATTTTAACATTCACTCGCTCACTCATTATACTTTAAATTTTTCAATTACAAGTAGATGAATATTGTAAGAGATTGTCAATAAAATTCCAATTACACAACATACAATTGGTTTTCAATAAAAGAGCATCGCATATACTGGTGTAACGTAAATAAAAGGGTCAAATTAGTACTTCTTTTGTAATAGTGCTCTTTTTAGAAACATTTTTTATGAAACTTGACGAAAGATCACTAATACAATATTTGTATAGAATATCACTTTTTCAAACATACTATAATTGAATCCTGAATTCCAGTTCAGAACTTGTTTTTTTTTTCATACGCCTGATTTTAGTTCTTAATTGGACAAAATGCTTATCGAATATTATGCAACATTTTAATAATCTTGATTATTTTTGAAATATGTATAATAGTACAAAATTCAAGTTTCCTTTAGTTTTTTTTTTTTTTTTTTTGCATTTCTACACATATACATAAGTTGAGTAAATATAAATTAGCAGCCCTCAATAAAAAAAGCATGTTACTGTCTCCTTTATAAACAAGTTCATGAGCTGTCAAAGCAACGTTTCTGTATCTGTGATGTGAAAGATAATTTTCATTTTTAATTTTGATAAAAAAAGAAGAAAACAATTTCTATTATAAGCGCGTAAGGGCAACATATTGTACCATACTTTATCCCAAACTTACCGGAAACGAGGTAGTAAAAGTATTTGCATATGCTAGTCATATGTGTATCGTTATGCACATGTGTTACTAAAATTGTTCTTGAAGTAGTAGATTTTTTTCTGTCATTCCATCCTAAAATTGTCAATTTCAAGTGTTTCGAATTCACCAAAATTTTCAATATACAGTACAGTCCCGATAATCCGAACAATATCGGACCGACCCCTGTTCGGATTACGTGATTGTTCGGATTAGCCGGAGTAACAGCGAAATCACTATTTGAACCGGGAGTACGGGTCTATTGTGTCTATGTATTTTGTCGTAATGTGAGCGTACGCGCACGCTTTTTTGCCGCGTGGACTATACTCCCACTCCTCGACGCGTGTGTCCTCCCTCCACCACTCCTAACTTAGTGTGTCAGTGTGACTGCGTGTGCGTGTGCCCGTACTGTTGGCCGTCAGTCGTTCCGCGCTCGTTCTATACTCGTCCGCTTTTGTCTCTGTGTTAATAACAGTGTGATATTCTACAGTGAAAACAGTTTGTTGTGTGTTTTGGACATTTATCTGTGATACAGTGTACGTAAACAGATTGTTATGGCGAGTAAGCGTAAGCACTCAACACTTACTCTTAAAGACAAACTAGAGGTTCTAAAGCGTTTAGATAAAGGTGAAGGTGTGACAAAATTGGCTACAGAGTTTAATGTTGGCAAAGCTACAATTTGTGATTGGAGAAAAAATCGTAGAAAGCTTGAACAATACTGTGCTAATTCTTCTGGCGAGACACTCTTCTTCTGGCGAAATATTCACCGATTTTCGTCCTTAAAATTATAAATTTTTTTCCGCGGAGCCGTTCGGATTAACCGGATGTTCGGAGTAGCAGGATTCGGATTAGCGGGACTGTACTGTATATACTTTAATCTACTGTTTTAAAGAACATCTCTTTTTCATCATGTATATTTAGTACTTGTTCCGTGTCATACCAAAAGTTTACCAAATCTCAGAATTGCATTTTATTTTTACATGGCGGAGTGCTTTTATTTATGTGAATCATACTGAAGTCAACAAATAATTCAGCGTCTAATCACACCGAAGAGCCTTTACTATTGCATATAAATATGCAAGCATGTGTATATATAAATGAAGTTCAAATTGATGTGTAAATCTAGAATCTTTGTCGTCCTAAATACATAACATTCAGAATCTCTTCAGCAAACTCTAAGAGATTCCTTCTTATTATCATGGAAAGTATCTTCTAGAACTCCAATACATGCTTTGCAGGTATTTTGGGCATTTATAAGATGTTGGAAGTAATTTAAGTATATATTTTACGGAGTTTCTTACCCTCTCATACACTTAACTCATGCTCACACAACTAGCTAGATGTGACATTTTGGAAGAAATAAGCGTTTGTGACAAAAGACTCCTGTAGACTATGATAAAATGCTTTTGTACAGTGTACTCGGTTTATTATGTAAATATATACGTAGACAGAGATAAACTGAAGGAAAGGTTTCAACTAAAAAGCAAAGAAATAAAATAATAATAAACAATATTATCCAAATTATCTTAAGGATACTGAATTTCTCGAAATATTAATATAAATTAAGCAATATAATGTAAATGTAATAGAATATTCATTATTCTATTTATTTAATCTATCGAGGTTACTTAAGAAAATATAAAAAGGTAGATATAGCCAAACTTTTTATCTCTTGGAACATTTATGAATAGGCACTATAAACTTAAACGTGTGTGCCTGTTAGATGTAAGTGTTGTGTTGTAGTGGCATACTTTCAAGTATATGACAAAAACAATATCTTAGCATAATTTATGAAAAATGTTTAATAGACATTATAAAAACAACAAGGCATGCCTTTTTTGTATTTCATCAAATATCAAAGTAAAACAATAATGGAAATATTAAAAACGTTGGAGTTATCTTCTTCAATAATGTACAGGGTAAACTTCACAAATATGAGCACTAAGGTAATATGGGCACATTTAAGCAACTACCCATAATACACGTAATGGTTTTGAGGTAGTGGATTCGTACTGTGGCGTTGGCAATGCTGAAGCGTCATGGCGACTGTGTGATGTGTTTGTGTTGTTGTGCAGTTCAAACGGATAATTTCGCATTTAATAAATTACAATTAACTGATACTTTTAATTTGAGTTGCTGTTATATTTTAGTTATTTTATTTAAGATTTAACACGCGTAAAATTAATTAATTTTACGTGAAACCTATAAATGGTTGTAATTTTAAGTGAGTGTACAATCATTTGGCGGAAGCGGGGTGTGCCGAAATATTGACCACGCGAGGGCGCTGGGTGCGCACATCTGTATTAAAATTGAAAAGATCGTTAGTGTGTGTAACTTGTATCGTAGAATGTAAGCCGCATCGCGGCAATTCGTATCTAATTAAACATTACTATACCTAAATTATCTCATGGAACTACTGATTGGCCCCTTTTACATGGACGAAAATTGCCGGCAATATGCCGGAATGAATCCGCTTTGTACCCGTTTACACGACGACCCGGCAAAATGCCGGTTCGAAATGCAGGTCTATTTTTCGTACCCTCTTTCGACTAGGAACTTTGCGGAGTCCCATTATGCATTGCACCAGAAATTCAAGATGGCTGCTGTTGTCGAGTGCTCGCGTTGGTCAACAGAGGATAGTAAAAATTTATTAGTGCAACATAGCACTGATAATTTGATGGAACTGTCCGAGATTCAGTAGTTTACAAGTGCCCATTTCCGATGAAAATTAATATTCTATTCAGGTGCAGGGAAGGATGTAAATAAATTTATATTTAGTATGCTCTGCATGTACATATACTTCCAATATTTTAATAAGATGATACATATATTTTAAGACAAGTTTTTGAGATTGATTTGAAACAATAACAATATAATTTTTATGGAAGTACACAATAAAATTGCATTTTTTTGTTGTTATTTTTCCTGATTTATCTTATTGAGGGTTTCCATATAATAAGTAAAAATTAGTAATATCTTGTAATTAAATAACTCCATAAAGGTGTATTGATTTTTTTTTACTGTCAAAATTGATATAATCAATAGAATAAACTGTTTTATATTAACATTCCCTTAAATACATGAGAATAAGAACTTAAAAAGAACATATCATTTTGTAAAATCTTCAATTTTGATTCACTTTTACTTAACCATTTAATTTTTGTTATTAATACAAACCATGATTTACTGTACCAAAAGATATCCCTTTATACACACATATCTACAAAATTATTTTATAAAAGTAGTAAATACTACTTTTTTCTCCTCGAAGGATTAAATAATCCCACGATTATAAAACATACTTTGAACAAGTTCTTATGAAAACATTGCCCATCAAAGAAAATACACACTTTCTTTACAAACAAAAATTAATTTAGCTTTTTAATTGAAGTTGGTTAATATGAAAGTTTTTGTTTAATAATTAGGAATTCAGAGATAGAAATAAAATTGCTTTTAACATCATTCAAAGGTTTGGGTACCTGAAATAACCTTATCAAAAACATATTTCGTATGTTTTATACACTGACTTCCTTTGTAATTATTACCCTTTAAAAGTTTGAATTTCCTTAAAAATGCCTGTCTCGAACATTCAGAAATAAATTAACCGGACATTTTTGAATAAATTAGGAAACATGTTTAAAGAAATAGGCTTTTTAATAGAATTGTTTTATTGTAGAACAAATGAAATTGTTTTGTGAAAATTTCTCGTATACAGGTGTATTTAATAATCATACTCATTTTAAGATACATCATTTATTGACACTTAATTTTAACATTACATGAATGCATTATAAGTAAATAAAGCATTTCATGATCTGCTATATATATCACTCTCTCTGAAAGTAACATTATGCTATAAGGACAAATCGAGGATCTATCTGCCAGTATTCAACATGCATAATATGTACAATTATTATATCTCAATTTTTATCTTATTGATAATAGCTCATACAATTCTCTGAAAATCTTATGAATGGCTTTTTGCAAGTTATTTACAACAAAAAAGTACTAATTTTTAAAAATATTTACAAAAGAGTATTAAATGTCATTAACCCAAACAAATCAAATGAAACAATAAAAAAAATTAAAGAAAACTATCTCCTAAATCAAAGATTTTATAGATCAGAAAGGTCAAATTATGCAGAATTTCTAAAATGTTCACTTTAGGTTTATAACATAAAAACTTAAATTTTTAAACACCTAGTGATTAGGCAATTAATAGTAAACAAAAAATAATAAAAACATTTTATTCTTCAAAGTTTCTGCGAATTTTATTTACTTTAATTTCAATACTATCAAAACTATTTTAATCAAATTAATGATTTTTTTTCTTTTTTGGAAACAATACATTTTCAAAAGTAAGATTTGAAATGGTCTTCCCTTGTTTTCAAAGAAATGAGAGAATGGTGAAATCTACTCTTTTAGTCAGCCAACTATGTGAAATATACCAGAAACTAGAAAGCAAAAACCTATAATTTGTGTATATAGGTAAGCTACAAAATTTTTTCATAGTATTTTTGAGAAATTGTATATGGTATGGGTCTAGATTAAATGAAATATCACAAGAATTTTGAAATTTCAGATGTTACAAAATAGCACAATTATAAAATCCACTTCTATACAGCCAACTTTCAGAATTTACATAGAACAAATTTGAATACTGAAATCATGCAACTTATAGAAAGAAGTTGAATAAAAGAAACAAATACATGACATGTTATTTCTTTATCACTTATATGCAACTGAAGTATCATTTTATATATTACATTAATACTTTAAAAAAATGGAAGATGAAACATCAGAAAAAAAGATTCAGAATTCTCACTCTGAAATTTAATGTTTGAAAATTTATAAAAATCATTATTAATTCGATAAGTTACCAAATTTTATCAATAATAAATTAATCACAATGTGTACCAATTATAAGCAAGATTCTTTTACCAGGACATTCCTTAATTTCATGAAACTTCCCAGTTTCCCAAATTACACATGAGCAAAATATTAAATTACTTCAAAGTTTCTCTAAGAAATGCTAAATCAGTACTCGTACCATTTCACAAATTTTGGAACATGCATTAAACTGCCGACTAATTTCACCAAGCAAAAAGACATAACAAATTAAAAAAACAATTACATCACTATTATTGTTACTGTGTGCAAATGTGATCAGGGACAGTTTCTATTATTGGCTGTATATCGACATATTTGCCGTTTTTTTATTTTAAGAAATTGGTCAATATTATACAATACAAGCACCCCAAATTTGTCCCGTAAGCATATGTTACACAAAATTATTAGTGATTTTGGATGATGAAACACTTATTTTTGAAAACATTTCTTTGAAATTACCTTTTTTTACTGAATTCTTCATGAATATAGATTATTGTAAACAACAATGTCAAGTTATTCATTTAAGGGTAATTAGAGAATTGAAAAAGGTTATATTAAAATTCTGAATATTTCCATTGCTTTTAGAAAGTTAACATCCTACAGAAAATGTCTATATGTAAAGTCGTATTCCGTTTCATGATCCTAATTTCCCATAAATATCATAGAACTGATTTAAGTACACTTCTTGGGTCAATATTTGTAACTAACTCAATGCGACAAATTTATTTAGGTCTTAAATTTATTAGCAGGATAATATCAATATATAATTGCATTTAGACTTTAATACTTATGTAAAAAAATCCAGAGTATTCTTATGCTTAATACATTTCAACTGGGGTTGCACAGATTACTTTAACACACATTGTTGATATTTCAATAACAAGTGTAAAGTCTTTATATGAAATTCATCAAAATTATTGAATTTTACATTTTAATTGTGCAAATACCAATAAATGCATATTTGTTATCCATAGTAAAAAAAAGGTACATCTGTGTGAGAAAAATTTATATCAGTCAAATTCTGGAAAACAAATGTGTTAAGAAATCCTCACATAATAAATAGATACCACACAAATATTTAATAATAATTTTTTTAACTAAAAGAATTATGGATTTAAAAATGACTTTTTATTTTGATTACCGTATTTTCCTGTATATAATCCGCAAAGCCTTTTTCTCGAGTAAAAAAAAAAACATTGTATAATCCGCAGCGGCGTATTATCCGCGGCAGTTTTTAGGCCGAATAATCCAAAATATAAACTGCCGATAATGAATGTCATATAAGACAAAAATACACAATATAATTGAAAATAGAAGAAAGAAATTGTACAGGAAAAAAAAATTATTACGAAATGTCTTTTCAAATATGCATGATAATATTTTTTACGATAATCTCAATAAAACAAAAAAATTCTTTGCTACTGCCATCTATGTTTTGAGTTGTTAAACAAAGCATTCCATGCGGAAAAATTCTTTCTTTTTTTTAATTTAGCAAGTTAACAGCAAAAAACATTAAGATCGAGACTGCTTCCCCACTGTCTCTTTTAAAATCCTTTTATTTATTTCTTCCTCTAATTCTGGCCAGTGAGGTTTACCAAAATGATCGGCACTTTAACGTCAATCACAATTTTCGAAGTTTGTCTTGTTTTTACTCCACAAACGAATATTCAATTCGTCAACGTTGAAAAACCTTGCAGCTTCCCGATTTCGGTAGCCTTTTAAGTTTGTAGTGTAACTTAACACTTTCGCTTCAACTTGATGAAAGCTTTCGAAAAACTTAATAGCTCTAGTCAAGAGAGAGAAAATTGGAAATGGCGCCAGCGACTAATAACTATTTTTTCCTTCCGAGGAATCGAATTCGTTTTTGAATGTATTTGGTTAAAAACTAGTTATAGCTGAAATACTTTATCCGAGTCATGAAAGCGCCATCTATTATTTATTTTATAAAGCATAAACGGTATTTCTTCCAAAATTTTATTGTACACTTTTCTGATGGAGAATGTTTTTTCTCAGATAATCCCCGGCGGCGTATAATACGCACAACGAAATTTGAAACTTTTTTAACACATAATCCGCGGATTATATACAGGAAAATACGGTATGTACAAGAGAACAGGAATTTAATATTCAATATATGCACACAATTTTATATTCTATAATACACACATTTTAATGCCTTAATTTTTTACCACACTCAGAACGTAATTCTCAATAAATTATATCTTTTTACTTATATAAGTACTGCGAATGCAGACTTTCAAAATGTTACATGATTTTTTTATTTATAATTTTACAAATGGTAATTTTCATTTCTAATGTTTGAAAGTGGTATAAATTATATATATATATACTTGTTTTAATATGACAGGTATGATTACATATCAGATTTTTGTGTTCTTATTTTAGATAATGAAATACAGAAATATCTCTGTTAACTACTCTAAAGATGTGTAAAACAAATAAAAAAATTAAGCTAACCAAATATATTTTATCTTTTTATGTATGTTCTCTATATAATTTAATTTAAAATAAACAAAAATTTCCATTCCTGTAGACATCTATCCAAAATCCAATTTGATTGTGTTCGGCCACTTATCCCGCTAAGATTTTTCTTGCCAAATCGTAGGGTTTCTACTCCAAAACACAGCACACAAAATCGCGCCATGCTGGAGATTTTTCAAAATTTATCGGACCAGTAGCCGATTCGATCTGTTTAGAAGTTTCTTATGTGAACACAAAAATAGTAAAAAGGGAGTTCGGTTTTTGGTGGCGACGGTTTCTAAATGGTTGGTATTGAAAACAAATGTCGTTCTTATCCATGTTTACTAAACACTCGAATTTTTACCGGGACATTAAAAAGAGATTTTTTTTCCGACAGTCGACATCTTTTACTATAATCGAGCAACCACGTATAGTCAAATACGAAATTCTAGCGGGTATAGTTTAAATGTGCAAGAGCATAGAAATGTTTGGCGGTAAAAAAACGAAAACATAATCACATGTCCTCTTCATGATAATCGCGCTAAAAATTCTAGTTGTTTCCATGGTTACATTTTATAATCACGTGAATCTATCAACCAATCACCAGATTCTTATGTAAACGCACCCGATTCTCATGTAAACGGTTTGAAAAAAAATACCGGTATAATCCCGGCTTTTATCCACATTTCGAAATTGCCGGTATTATGCTGGCATCCATGTAAACGGGGCTATTGTGGACTGTCTAACCAATTCGCCCGGATACACACTCCTTTCGTTTCGAAATAATTATGGACATTGCTTCGTTTATAATTCGTTACACGGGGGGTTTCGTTCTTTCTCCCTTCGAAAGCAGTAATGCCAACTAATGAATTATTTTACTAGAGTAGTGCTTCTCAAACTTTCTATATTTGCGACCAAATATTTAATCATAATTTTCCTCGCGCCCCCCTTGCACACAACGACAATGTATTTAATTCAAAATACAATATTTTGACGCTAAACCTACAATACGACTTTAACCTCTTGAGTGCCGCCGGTGTATATAAACGTCTCTGTGGCCAAAGCGTTGGCTGCTAAGAACGTATATATTTGTCTTTCCGAAGTACGAATTTTTCAGTGATCTGCCAGCCATAATATTATTCTGAAGGCCTTGGAATGCAATAAAAGTACCTTGACAGTGTTTGTGAAGGATTGACTTATTTCAGAGGATTTATTTATTTATTCCTTTTTTCTGCCCCCTCCCCCCAATATATACGCTCGCCTACGTGTTAAACCGTAACTTTGAGGAGCGAATCGCGTCATTTTTAATCGACATTTAAAGGGTTAATTATAAACTATACAAATTATCAAGATAAGTGTTAATTTTGCACATAATTATATATATAACAAGCCCATGTGGTCACAGATAATTATTAAACTTATTCTTATATAACTTAGTATTGTTAAATTTATTATAAAATTCATTCCGCAGTGCTGACATATTTATTGATGTATTATATCAATGTAATAGTGTATTTTTTATTATGGTCAGAATCTATTTTGTTTGTTTACTTTCAGTAAATCATTATTTTTTTTAAAATTAGCTTCAGTTTTTGAATTTTCAATATGCTCGCGCCCCCTTGCACACTTATCATGCCCCGTAGGGAGGTGCGTCTCACAGTTTGAGAAACACTGCACTAAAGCAAATATGGGCAGCAACGAAATTTGATAAAATAGTGCTTTCCAACCCTACTTCCGGATCATCCGCACGTCCAATAGTCTTTTGAGTTCATCTTCATTCCACAAACTTCGTCCTTATAATAACTTTGGCCAAATTACAACAGTATATGGCTCATCTATTGCCAATACTGCATTCTCGCAGTCAGCAGCATCATTTTGGGAGGGGCTGAACCCAATTAAAACACTAATAACAAAACTGCGCCAATCGCGGAAAATGTAAGGATGTTGCAAGAGGACTGACAAGTGCCTAAGGTCTGGCTTTTTTGAATAATATAGGTACAAACGGAGGCTGTAGAGAAGATGTAGGGTCAAAACGCAAATCAAAAGCAAGAGCCAGCAAACGTAATGCATCCTGAATCTGTCCTGCTTGTGTTGCTAACTATTAGTATGAAAATCAAGGACAGCGAGGGGTGCAACGTTGTGGCTCTTGTTCATCCTGGTTTCATGAGGAATGTGTCGAGGTAGAGGGTGACTCCTTCTATTGTAATGAGTGTAGCGTATGATACTGGGGCAAGTCCTTATTAAGTGTTGCTTTTCTTTAAGTTTGTGATAATTTGTGTTAGTTTAATAGAGTTTAGATTATTTTCACCATTTAATTATTTTTACTTTATTCATAAAAACTTACACATTTTTTGTGATACAATGTATTCAGAAACAAAGGTTTAATTTTACTTCTTATTGTTTGCTAAACATATAATTTGTGTAAAAATGGATTTCTTTTTGGATAAGCAAATGCAGAGAGGAAAGTTTCTTTTATCTTTTTTATAATGCAATCTGCCCATATTTCCGACACACACACACACAATTGTGCCCATACTACCAAAGTGTTAGTCAAATATGAGTAATTACAAAATTTGTTATGAAGCCTCTCAAAACACATAGCAACAAGAATTAGAGATTTGTTCATATACCATTAGAAATACCTTATTCTAAAGTTTTAAAAATCTGTATTTCGGAAAAATAGAAAGTGTTTTAGTGTAGTATATTTTCAATTCAGCGTTTAGCTGCCCATATTTTCCCACTTTATCTTATATTTAGTTCAAAACTGTTTGAATAGGAGCTTTGAGTAAATTTGTAAGAAGTGGGGGGATTCAAATTAGTTACGATTATTTATATACAATTTCCTACTTCCAGTATACTTGTATATGCATATTTATCATATTAGCTTGTGTGTGTGTGTGTGTTGTGGTTTTAAAAAATCTATACATCTCTACATAATTTGATATGTTTCTTTTTACTATTCCTATGTACATTAAATCAGAAAAAAGACTCATTCTTTCTTCTTGATATCTATACTTGCAGTTTAAAGCATTTTAATAACATTTACTTTAAAAATATCAATCTAATTTATATTTATAAGAACTGTATACTGTTTTTTAATATTCAATAAAATAGTGTTTTTAACAAATAATAATGCAATGTAAGGATTTTAGATAAAATCTCTTACTACACGTTATAAATTTTCCTCTATCGAATCACCATGTTTTAGAAATCATAAAAATTGTACGCATGAGACAAAAGCAATTTATCGTTTACCCGTGTGCTGAGAAACAGATGTAGATTTGTTTTTAAAAATTACCTCATCGTGCATAGTTATGAAGTATAATGAAAACTTATTTTCTTACTACATCAGAACTGTCATTTTAAACTACATCTGTGACGAAACCAGAACCCTCAAAAATATTCTTTCGCACTAGATGACTTCTGGTATTTCTCCAAGGTATTCTATCAAGGCGTATCCTGTCTCATTTACACATAAACTTTCTTAGGATTATAACTGAGTTCATCAAAAATTCAAAGATAAAGTGAATGCACTTGCCGTCAAGTGTACCTTTCAGAAAGATTTGTTTGCTGGGTGATTTGCTGTATATAACACTGTAGTTAAAAGAATAACTATAGTACAGAGAAGGGAATCGTGGTATTTTATCTTTTCAAAAGGCCTGTTTTATATCAAAATATGTATTTTAAGCAAAATATTTCAGTGAGGGTTTGTGTGTGCGTGCTTTAACTTTCTCTTATTTTGTATAGATTCCCCAACACTTTAATTCAATTGTTGCACGTTTGTATCTTTTTCTCATAATATATTGGCATTTATAGCATGTTCACTTTCTTTCTATGCAGTTACTTGAACCACTTAAATTTATTTTAATGCCGAGAACGTTTACTGATTTCCGAACCGAAAACCGAAATCGTAAGAATATAGAGATTTAAAATGTTTCCTTTGTGAAAAAAAATTAAGTTTCATGGTAAATACTTTGTAATTTATGCAGCCTTGGGAAATTAACGCTTAAAGTGCAATCTTAGTAAATATTTCATTGAAGATTTAGTCTCATAAGTAATATAAAATATATCAAGAATGTTAATAAAAATTCATATAAAATTGTAATTATTATATAGAAAGAGATATATTAAACCTATACTATTGCATGTAAGTAAAAAAGTTTACATCAAAATTTATTTAGATTTTTCTCTGAATTATATTAATGTAGTATATTTATTTTTCTTCTATTTTCTAAAGTTTAAACCTATTTGGAATTTATAACAGATGTCATCAGATATTTAAATGGAGCGTTACTTATTTCTATGTTTTATGATTAGTTTACTAAACATGTTGTAATTACATCTATATTTTATTTAAAAATATTCTATAAAATATACATATATTTAATAACTATATAAAGGTTATTGAATTTTTAAAGAAAATACATAATATTCCTCAATCAGTACTTTTTAAAATAAGAATTAAATCCAATAAAAGTATTTTATTGCCTTCAAATCAAATGAGAACATTAAATGTATGTTTTATTATTTTCCAAATATATATATATATATATTTATATATCGTATCTTGTAAATTTAAAAGACTAAAATGTTTCTATGAATATTGTTAGTGATAAAATGTTGCTTTGTTCTCTAAAAGCGAAAAAATTTACATATGTTTAAAACTTAAGGATAATAACGCATATGTACTAATTCACAAAATTATTTTTTTTGTAATATTTGACATATTTTAAGCTTTAGATTATATGAATATTTTTACATAAAAATAAATTCTATAATATATTTAAGTATAACATTCAGTTACGTTTATACTATTTCAAATAACTTCAGGATTTTGTATGTATGAGAATACATCGATATTCGTAATGACTCTAAAGCAATAACGAGGTAAGACTAAAAAGAGCAATTGTTTTGAAAAATTGGTCTACTAATAGTTTTTAGTCTATTTGTGAAACTATAGCGTAGAAAGAATATTTTTCAGTAATTTTTAACTAAAGTACATTAATATTCCTCCATACCTAACAAACATCAATTCCATATATTCTTTCACAATTGATTTCGGAAATATTTCCTTAATATTATTTGTTAGAAATGTGTTATTTGCACTTTTGTTTATCAATTCACAATCCCTGAATTACCTAACCAATGTAATCCCCTGACTATAAACACCGTCTTGTCCTTATCCATTGTATATTAATGAATTTCTAGAGTGCAATAAATACACGAGTGCCGTTTAGAGCTTGGCACTGTAAGTGGTGAGATTTACATGGTCCCTGGGGATCGTCAATTCATCAAAGAGAAAGTCTTAAATTCTCTTTCCTAACAGATACTAATTGTTCCCGAAACTGGTATTAAAGGTTGTTTATACGCGGACGGGATTCGTTTAATACTACGGGGACACACTACGGCTTCTGAGGTAAGTGACATAATTTCTCAAAGTAAGCACTCTTCTAATCGACCTAGAAAAGTTTTAAGAGGACCACATAAAAGTGTCTTATTGATCGAACATTGGAGTCGTGTCGATGGATTTGTGAGGGTTGTCTTGAGACTCGAGTAGAAGCTTATGCTTGGTTTGTGTTTAAGATTAAGCTTATATAGTTTCAGCTAGTTTGGTCCATAAGTGTGCTACTGAAACTGCAGCTCAAAATATGCAGTTTTAAGAATAAATACAAAACGGAAAACGATTTGCATTTACTTCGAAATAAATTCAAAACGTTAATGTATAGTATCACATCGTACATAATTATAGATGAACATAACATTGAAGTATTAACATACCACATTTTCAATGAATTCTTAAAAATTCAAATCAATTATTGTAACTATGACAGCGGATCAAAAATTTAAAATCGCACGCAGAAAAAGTCTGATTTGTTTAACTGAAAACATTCCAACTTGTTAATATAATGATATCTCACTTGGTCTTAATAACAGTTCGATATGAATATCCTGATACACGGATATCCCCTGAGGACTTTGGATAACGTTAAGTATTGATTCATCTGTAGGAAGTACGTTACTTCAGACCTGAATACTGAATTCAGCATTGCAATCTTTGTCTTTGTACAAGCACACTGTGGGCAGTTGTCTATTTTCAAGTATATAGCAAGTATATCTTGGGCACATATTATTGAAAATCATGTTTATGCAGTAGTGGCAGTGTTTTGGTCGTTGAGGTATCCATTCTTTGTTTTTGCTGTTTCTATCTTATGAATTTTTAGCTCCTGAAGCGATTTTCTTTAACAATATGCTTCGCAGATTTATGCTTTCTTATTTGATACGTTTAAGATATTTACCTGCATACTTTTATTATTTTTTTTAAAAAAAAGAAATATTTGATTTTAAGAATTTTTTTAGAGTGATTTTGTAGCTGTGATTCTTTTAATTTTTTGAATAATTTCAATATAATTTTCATTATTTTATGCATGCGGGAGAACAATATAACATACGTCAGTTTATATTTTGTAAATACTGTATAATTTTTTTCATTTTTTCCTATTGTTTCTGTTTACAGATATCATGCATTTTATAGAAAAATGCAATAACTTTCTTTTTTTTATTCTAAGTGTTTTGACTGAAGTTATATTCCTTTAATGCAGTGAAAAATGAGTCAGACATTTTATTCTCAAATATCCAAATACTTAAATTTAAGGATATTTTATATTGGCCATAAATATTTTCTTTTTCTTTTTTTATTATCGCCTTACAGTAAGAACTTCATAATTTTAAATCTTGGTCAAGTGACAAAAATGACACTTGAGCTGGAATCGCACACTCGAATATTCCACACTACATTAGTGGCCGCGGTAGCCGAGTGGCATAGGTATCGGATCGTGGATTGCCTTGTCACGAGTTCGAGCCCACTACCACTAAAGACCCGCCGTGTAGGGGAGCGATGAACGTTATATTTGTCGAGAGCTTAAACGTCCTCCCGATGGTGTGGTGTGGTAGTTAGGAGATAGGGGTGCCAAATCAGGTCTCATCCACGTCACTCGACAATGGTTCAAAATTACGTAGTCCTTCGCCAAAAGCCCTCGATTAGGTGGACAGCGGGCGTTAATATTCAATCAATCAATCAACCCACACTACATTAACCTGGGGATTTTGTGTTATGACAGATTTAAGGTGCATTAGTCTTTCTACTCGGATAATGTTAAGTTATAAGGAGTATATGATGTAATTATAGCTATTCATACTTGTTAAAACAAAATAAGAGTGGAAAGATATAGGTAAAGAAATTCTATATTCATATTTTTGTTCTTTAAATTCAAGGGAAACGGGAAAATATTAATGGCGTATGAACGTATTCCAAAGGCAGAAGCTTTATGATTAATCATATGCTAATTACATTCTTCTGTATTTCCTCTTTTGTTACATATTTTGAAAGTGATTTAATTATATTCTGTGAATTCAGCTGCTAATCTTCATTTGTACAAATTATTTGTTCAAAAAATACAATAGCTGAAGTCTACTCCAAATTTTAATTGAGTGTTTAATGAGATTCGTGATACAGTCTAACAGATTTGAATCACTTTCCAAATAAAGGAATAACTACTAAACACCACTACAGGTTTAATTGAATTGAACTTGGGGCACATTAATTTAGAAAAGTAGGGAAATTTCTATTGCATTTCGTGTACATTTATTTTCTTTGTCAAACATCTTTTATCAGAAGCAGAGGTTTTATACTGGTCTTATTATTAGGATACAAACTTGTAAAATTACTTGAGTAAAAATAATTGATTTAGATTTTATCTACACTTGAATCATCACTTCATCTACCAAACCTTCTTCGAATTCGACTTTTATAATACACTGGCGTAGGATAATTAAGGGGATATATATATATATATATATATATATATATATATATATATATATATATATATTTAATATGAGAAATTAAAATATGAAAAAAGAGGTTGCATGTGGAAAAAAAGACCATTCTCAGGAGAGCAACTGCGTTCAGAATGTCATTCAGCCTATATTTCGATTCACGCCAAAAGGGTATAAAACACGCCAGCGATGTTCTGAGTATTTATGTAGAAAAATATTGTGTGATGAGCCGCAGTTTAAAGGACATTGTGTTAACGAAGCATATAAAGTCTGGACGATAGATGATATCTGGAGTGTATTTTTGGAAAGGTGGAAAATTTGAAGTGTGACAAGAGTCTGTGGGATCGCTCCCAGAATCGTTTAAGTAGTTTGAAGAGCTTTTAAGATTACAAAAACAACTAACCCACAGTTCAATAGTAGTCATCCATGACCACCAACTGGCATTCCCTTCTTTTAACTTTCATACCACACTAACGGGACGACGTTTGAGCATCGACAGATTTAACGTGCATCGCCCCTCTACCCGGCGGGCCTTCAGCGGTACTAGGCTCGAATTCACGACACGCCGACCACGAATCCGTTACCTTGACTACTAGGTTACCGTGGCATCGGAAACACAAGAACTTTACACATCATCACTTGGGGTAAAATAGCCATTGTGGATGACAACCTATTTAATCTGATAAGTGATTCTGGATGCAATCACATATGGTGAAAGAGCGAGGAATACACAATAAGTCTTCCTGCGTACCGTAAAATCCGGCTTATATAACGCGCACCTATACTTTCAAGGTAATTTTTTTAATTTTTAGGTATATTAACGTATAACACGCACCCCCTTTTTAACGAAGAAACCTGAAATATTAGTATACATTGTTTTTATATATTTTGAAGTAATTTATTCGAAATATTATCCGAGACTTTTGAAAAAATTGTATATTTCTAGAACTACAACTGTTCTTGCTCATAAGGTTAGTTGTTTCTCTTAAGAAAAACAATGTTTCGATACATCTGGATGTAAATTTTTTTTATGCCCATCATTTTTGTTATTTTTTAAGCTATCGTTTTTATACCTGGCATACAACGCGCTCCTTTAATTTGTAAGTGATTTTTTGTGTTCAAAGTGCGCGTTGTACACCGGATTTTACGGTAATCGAAAGGAAAATAGCGGTGTTTTGATTCAGTGTCACACACCTGGTATTTACACTGATCTTTACATCTTTCAAGGATATGTAATCAATGGAGCCTGTCACCAAAATTTTCCTTTGCCACGTGTATTTTTTAAAAGATGTATCAGGTCTTCAACTCTCCTCCATAAATCATAACGCAACACCTAATCGTACAATATCTGTCGAAGTATCGGCGAGTTAATATATTCAAAACATTAAATGATTGGAAAGTTCTCCGGAAGTTACTACAATCAAACACTGGGAAAAAACTTGACATGTGACTAGTTGCCAAGAACAATTCTGGAAATACGTTTGCTTTTATATGAGTAATGGATGTCAATGCATCAACAGCGCGGTCACCTTTGTAATCTTTATGGAGGGTGTAAATCCTGCACAGTGGTAAGAAATAATCATATTCTCTACTGAAGCCTGTATTTTCCTCGACAATCTGCTATTTTTTTAGTAAAATATATTTTTATACTTTGGATTTCGTTTTAGTCAACTTTTGTTTATTCCCTCCTGTCCACACTTAATTGGGATCTCATGGTGTTATTTTTCTATGGAATAATTTTCTTAATTTTTTCATTGAATAATTTTGTATGGAGTTACATTAAAAAAACCATCTTTTTCTTAATTTTTGCACGCTTGTGTAATACATATATTATCTTACATTTGATCTTGTTAACTGGAAGTACATTTTGTTTGTTTAATAAAATTTCTTATATACAAAGAACATAAAATTAAAGGTTTTTCACTAGAAATCTTTTGCAGTTTGAAACATAATAAAAATGAATGAAACTGAAAAACAACCAGAATAAGTTTATATGTATATAAATTATTTTAGTGTCCACAAAAATAATGTGTCTCGCAGTAAATGAAATTCATTTCGGATTCATCATAAGTATGATCTATAATTTTACTGAAACTAAACTAAACTCAGTGATGCAACAACCCATTAGAGTCAAGGCCTACTGAGCCCATCTCAGTTTTCATGACCTTGGGCACTGAGGTGCATTAGCACATGTCCCGGTCAAGTGGTCATTTTGACACAAAACTCCCAGTGTTTATTCTTCAAGTAAGCTGGTATTTTCAAGATGTATTGTTCGGTATGCCTTTTTGAACAAATACAATACTAGCAATCCTATGCAACATGAAGTGACAAATATTGTTAATAGGATTTTAATGATAAAAGTGCATGACTCTTTTTATTGTTCATTGTTAAGAACATATAATAAATGGAAAATGATTTAAATGTTAAATCAATAATTAAGAAACAAAATGTTCCATAACGTTGTTGGCAATAGTTGCGCAATGAAAATATTTTCCCAAGACTCATATTTCACTCACTTATGAATTCAAAGCTTTCGTAAAATATTATTCCTGTAATTAACCATATTTTATCATCTGATTTGCTCTTCTGTACTTATTTGCGTTTACTTAGTAAAACACTAATGTTCAAAACATATTTGTTTCCCTGAAAACATAATGATAGTTACAATAATAATATTCGCAGACAGAAATTATATTTTAAAATTCTAAAGTAATGTTAAATGGATAAATTTTATAACAACGGGAGTTGTAAATAATGTTTAAATCATTACTTAAAATAGAAATAGTAATATTTATTATTGAGTTACGGTTATTTATATCTTATATATGCTAATAATGAATACTTTCGTAATTGTCCTATTTAGATAAAAATTTCTTATTTTTAAAAAAGAATTTAACTAGTGAATGAGTTAATATTATAGTCACACTATTCAGCTACACGAGGATGAACTTTTATTAACGAAAGAGAGCTTAACCAAGCCTTTAAGTATATTAAATAAGCTAATGATGAAATAGTTTTTTTGGAAAAAAAAATAATGTGTCAACACTTTTTATTCATTTTAAAATATATTTAGTGAAGTGGTGCTTATAATGATGTAACTCATTGAAGGATCTAAACTTTTATTGAACAGTTAGATTAACAAAAAACTATAAATATGAAAAGCCAAAAATTTCATATCCACAAAATAAAAAAAAATATGACAAAAATGAAGAAATTTAAACAGCTGACTCTATATTGCCATATTTCGTAACCATTTCAACGAACGAGTGTTCCAGTGGTAGAGCCGCCGCTAGTGCAACTGTTGGTCTCAGGTTCAAAACCTACCGACTGCTACTGGCCATTTTTTTAAAATTTGATTTAAATTTACTCTCTGGAATTTTCCACAGAGTCGTGTATGTAAATTTATGTCAGTTCAAGTACTTTTAGAATTTTCTAGATGTCACCCCTATATCTTATATAAGCCGCTTCCCTCGAGCTGGGTGTCAGTTTGTTTGGTGTACCCTGGGTGATCCCCAGACGAGGCATGACTTTCGACGGTGCGGGTTCTCCGCGCCGAATGATTTTCTCTACCCTGATTTAAAATAAGTCTGCTGCGTTTCTGATCGGCTCCCCGAAACAGTTTCGCGGTAGACTGTTCACTCACTCATTTGATACAACTCACTTGATTCAACACGATCACTCACTTGATACAACAGGATTCACTCACTTGATACAACACGAACACTACACACCTACATATTTAATAAAATGATTTTTCACCACACGCGCAACTAAATTTAATATTTTATTCTCCTAATGTAATTTTAAAATATTTTAATGCTTTTATTTACTTAATTGGATCTTATATTTAAATTTTATTACAATAGATGCATTAAAGAGCCAAGAAAAAAGCTGAACACATGTAACTACCCAGTTCTCTCATGAAAGGAGATTGAGCTTCCCTGAGGAGGAATCAAGTTCTCCAATAATCCATCAACTTATTATATTGTCTGGTGTACGATCAAGTAGATCACGCCTGCCTTCTTACATTTAATAAATTAGCATTGCTCTATTCAACCTTTGTAGTCCTATCTGTTCTACTCTAAGAATCTCTTCGTGGCAATATATTATTAGTTGCATTCCTAAAGGCGTGCGGGTCTATACTGACGGTAGTCGTACTTAAGATCGTAATGGCAGCGGTATTTTTATTATGACCCCCCTCTTGAGACTACAATAAAACAACTCAAACCTAACACTTGCTGTTTCTTTAGGAGTGAGTTAATTGCGATGTCTATCAAGTCTTATGGTTGTGATTTTGGGGAACTATGGATTTTATCGGACTGATGCAGTACACTACAACATTTTAGTGGTTGGTCCTCTACAAACGATGAAATCCGTGGTTCTGTTTAGCTGAATCTGAGGAAGATCTCTCAGACCCAAGGCGTCCACCTACAATGGATCTCCTCACGCGACAACATTAGAGTTAATGAGGTCGCTCATAGACTGACGAACTCTCTTTGGGTAGTGAGAAAAAAATGACTATTTTAGCTCCACTTACTTATCAAGAACTGTACTCAAATGAAAGATCCAAGCTCAATTTAATATGACACATTCCACCAACGGACTAATGGTTGGCAGGAATATCCCCGGCACTATCATTGAAATTGAACTGTGACCGTAACTCCCAGATTGCTTTGGCTAGACTAACAAGTGTCCACCTGAAATGTCTTTCCTATGATAGTGGTAGAAAAATCTACCCTATTTGTAAAAAATGCTGTGTCTATCCAACTTCACCGGATCACAATCTGGGATGCATTAGACATTCTAAGGGGGCCTAATCATCTGATCCCTTTATTATTATAGATTTTTGGCGATCAAAACCTTCTGGTGTTGATCAGATGTATGTAATATTTTTACAGGTTAAGAAACAACAACGAATAAATAGTTAAAAATACCAAATAAGTCAACTGTAGATATTATTATCACTTATCACTAATTCAGATTAATAACGTATTTCGCATTGCTCGCTTCGTATTTTACAATTGTGAAGAGTATTCAATGGGTATTCTTTCGGGATCTAATAACTTCTTTTTGCATTACTTATAAATTTTTTATTAAAATGGTATTTGAGCTTTATTAGTTGCTTAATGTAAGTTATTAGGAAGGTCTTGATGGAAAAACATATGTCCCAAAGCAGACAATTCATGGAATATTAAGTATATAAAGATCCAATCAATAGAAGTATGATTTTTTAATGTATAATAGACCTCTTCAAGAATAAAATATTTAATTTAAGGAAATTTTTAATTATTCATACAGATAATCTTCATTCCAGCTCATTATTTATGTTATCAATAATACAGGAAATAATGGATCTTCAATAGAAGGTTTATAATTCATTTCTTACGGCATAAGTAAAATAAAAAAATGCCGAAAGAATAAAAACGACCTCTCTCTCTGTATAATGGCTAATAACAAAATCTTTTAAATCTTCTAGAATTTTTATAAAAGTATATATTTTTTTTCTTTCATCTACTCCTTTTTTTAAGTTTTTTTCTTTTAAAATAAGGTTGCTATAATTTGAGTAAATCTCTCAGAAGAATAGATTTGGTATGCTTTTACATTCTAGCTAATTAATAAGAGATAGCGCAACTGCATTAGAATTTCAGCCATTCAAATAAAATAAATAAGAAAAAAATTATTCTTACTAGAGTAAATGTGCCCTGAAAAGCGCATGGAATATGTTCTAAAAACATTAACCAAAGTGAGTGTGGTTTTTTTCCATTCAAATCCATTTATTAAATCAGGTATTTGGAAAGAAAACGGAATATGTTCTGAATGATTCTATTCGTCATTCCTGTTTCGCTGATAAAGCAAATTACCAGTCCCCACAATACGTTCTATTTTTAAAACCTCATGAATTTTAAAATCGTTCTGATTACATTGTCCGATGGCATGTAAAACGGTAATTTAGCCATTAATTAAACAACGAACTAGTTGAAGAGTTAAATGCAATAAAGGAAACATTTAAAAAATGGAAAAATAGCTTGTTTAAGTAGTTTTTAGCGTTTTCGGATTGGAGGAAAAGAAATTTTAATTGAAGATTTGAACATGCATAGAAAACTATTAAACTAATTGAAATCAAATGGTAGTATGTAAATCAGTCAATTTGCGAATCATTCATTTGCGTTGTTTTCGTTCCATTTTATGTGACTACAATTTAGTGATTAACTGAATATTTTTTGGAGTCAGATTAGCTCTTTTTTTTCCTGGAATTTAATTTATTTCCGTATTTTCATTACCGTAAAGCTGTTAAATCCTTCGAGCATCGATTCATACATGTTGAACTTAAAACTAGATCAAGGCCAATCCTTTTATTTAAATATTTTGTTTTTTCTAAGATTTAGAAAAAAATTGATGATGGGATGCCTTTTTATTGATTTTTCATGTTACAGTTGTTTTCACATAAGGTTTTGACAGTTCTTTAGTCTCCTTCAAAATAGGATCGAAATTACAGGGAAATGAAAAGTATATGTTAAAAATACAGTTAACTACTAATAATAATATAGTAGAGTCTCAAAAACTCGACCTAATATGCGTCAAAGGGTGGCCGAGTTTGTAAAAATACCGAGTTATCGAAAATAGAATAAAAATGATAAGTACGAGTGATTCCTCAGAAAAAAATTTACTGTACTTGTATATATTGTTTGTGCTTGAGATTACAACAGAAAGCAAACTGTCCAAATACTCTTAAACAAAGGAAAAGAACGTACTTTTTTCAAAGCATGGAGCATTTACTACATGAAAATATGAAAATGAATCAATACATAGTTTTTTGTAATTTGCTTGATCAGACACACCGCAAAAAATAATTTATGAAGACATGGAGATGTCTATAATGAACATTAAGTAGCCGTCTTTGCAAAAAATGGCTACCTCTTGTAATAAAACATAGGTAACATCCTGTTGTTTTCCGTACTGCAATTTGCGTTTTATTGCTTTATCACGAAGACGACGAAGAAATAGCTATTCCATTATCGATGCATCTTGTTTTCAAAACACGGAAGAGCGGTTTCGACAGCCATTAGTTCTCACAATGCGATGCTTTAGGACAGGGGTCGGCATTCTATGGCACGTGTTCTACATGTGGCACACGGTACAATTCTTAGCAGCATGCTGCCCTACTCTACAAATTTGTCAATTTTTGAGTGGTTGGGAGTTGATAAATTTTTAATGGGTCTTATTTGACAAACATCTTCAGAACTTAGGTCGTTTACGCAATTACAAAAAAAATCTTAAAGATAAATATTTACAGTGTTTTGTAAATTATTACACATCATTGCTGGAGAGATTTAATTTTTTGAAGAGAAAAAGCTGCATTTACACTGCTTTCTGCTTTTTGTTCTACATATCTAAGCAAAAAAATATTTCCTCATATAAAAAAGTCCGCAAATAAATTGTTCAACAACTGAATGCTTAGAATTGAGTAAAATTGAAAGTCATAAATTATATCCCAGACTTTGCGATATGAAGGTAAAGTGGTTATTTAACAGTAATGGAGGGAAAAACTTATATTGTATATTGTCGATTTCTTTTTTAATATATATATATATATATATATATATATATATATATATATATATATATATATATATATATATATATATATATATATATACATATATATATATATATATATACATATATATATATACTTATACATATATTCCCATCTTTCGATTCACGATAGGTTTTATGGTTTCACCAGCTGTTCAAGGACAAGTACGACGTCATCGATTGTCCCTGCATTTTTATGATCCACCAGCTGTGGAATGACCAGTGCACGTGGCCATGAGCCATTGTTTATTGGCTGAACTCAGGGAGTGAAGACAGACAGACGGGTCGCCATAATAGTAAAGTAGAGCCGGCGTCCCATTGACAATAGGCGAAGCCTATCTTAAAATAATCATGTCGTCTTTTCCAGTGTTGTGTGAAGAGGATACTAGGAACAGGTGGCGTGATGGACAAGTGTGTCCAGATGTTGGACAAGGAAGTATGGCGCCTTGGGCCAGACGGCTCGGGTGTGTTTTGGCGTGTTATGCGCAAATAGGACGAGGGAGGTCAAGAGAGACTTTTGTGACCTGCCAATAAGAAGGAACGAGGGGCGTGTTGTGAACACACCCCTGGTGTATAAAAGGGTTCTTTTTCAGGAGAGAGAAAAAAAGTCGGGAGAGAACACACGGAAGGAGAAGACGGGAGGCAGAGAGGAGAGAGAGAGGAAGAAAAAGAGTCGAGTGAGAGAGAGAGGAGCCGGCCTTGGAGAGAGAAAATGGCCGAGTCCGGGATTGGAGTGGAAAGACGATGAACGCCGGTGGCATTGAGAATGGGAATATGAACTGACTACACCGGCTTGGCATATGGACTTGGCATGTAGACTGAATAATATTACTTCACTAACAAATTGTTTATTTAATAAACAATATTTTTTTTATATGTTATTAGGCTGTACAAAAAAATTTATTGATGACTAGCTACACAGGACGTTACAGCTAATATATATATATATGAAATTGGTGGCAGCGGTGTTGATCCGGCATTTAAGTAAATAGATGCCCGAATCCTTAGTTTTAAGTGAAGAGAGAAAAATGCCAGCTGTGTGCGATTGTGATGAAGCGAGTTTAATGAAGCCTAATTCCTGGAGTTCCCAGCTGTGAGAAGTGCTGGATACAAGTGTCTCCCGTTCCTGCTAGTGATGAAGTGTGCCCGCCTGTATTTTGCAAGTGCCAGAATTCCTGAGTGTTCCTGTGTGTCTTCTATAAATTTGAAGGTGAGTCTTTTCATTGAGATTATTTTCGGGGTAGCAACTGAGTATTGATTTGTATGTAAAATGTTTTAAATAAGGAATATAAAGACTAGGTAAAGTTTTAGTCAACAATAAGAGACTAGAAGGATTTTAAGTTTTGTATGAAGTGTATAAATGTGCAATATTAGTGTTGTGGTTTTAGATTTGTGAAATTTAGTATACAGTAGTTATACTTGTTTTGTTGGCACAGTATTGTGTAGAGTATTGTTGTGGTTTTAGATTTGTGAAATTTAGTATACAGTAGTTATACTTGTTTTGTTGGCACAGTATTGTGTAGAGTATTGTTGTGGTTTTAGATTTGCAAAATTTAGTATACAGTAGTTATACTTGTTTTGTTGGCACAGTATTGTGAAGGGTATTGTTGTGGTTATAGATTTGTGAAATTTTTAGTATATGGTAGTTATACTTGTTGAATTGGAGAACACTGATGTGTAACTTATTGTGTTGTTTAGATGTGCGCATATGGGTAAAATATAGTTAAGTCTAGGTCTAGTGTATTGTTAGGTTACCTTGAGTCTTTGTATAATTTTTGTAACGATTAAGTTTAGATTTGATTTTGTGTGTATTAGTGCATCATGGCGTTTCTGTTAAGAGAAAGAAAAGACGTATTGTTAGAGGTTGCGAAAGAATTAAGGGTAGAAATTGATATTATTTTACCCAAGATGGAATTTAAGAGGAGAATTTGTCAAAGTAAATACTATGACGAAGAGTCAGTTAAATGTTTGTTGGAGGGTATTTTGGAGGAAAAACGGGAAGAACGTGAAAAACGGGAAATTAAGAAGTTCGAGGAACGTAGACTAGCTAGGGAACTTGAGTTAGAAAGAATGAGAGTTCAACTCAGAAATAAGTTAAAATGGAAATAAATTGAAGGCAGGGAATAGGATTAACGATCTCGCAAATGTTTGTATTTTGTCAGAAAATCGTGCCACAGAAGTTAGTGAACCGGTTAATAAGTGTAGGCCTTTAATTAACCCGGTAGTTAATAAAAGCGTGGAGAACGCTACGTCTTGTGATTTTGAAAAGAATTGTGACCCCCCAGTGAGATGGACAAACGTTTCCCACCCATCTGAAGTAAAAGGGAGAGGAACAGAAAAGAATAATCTATTTAAGATTGTGGAAGGGAAAGAATTCAACGTGTATAGAAATAGTGATTGTGAAGTGAAAATGAAGGCTGGATTATGTGAAGGAAGGGTCAAAGCTGTGGCGAAGGGTGCACAGCGGGTAATAAATCCGGATAATATTGGAATAGGCTCTTTTGATTTCAAAAGACATAAGGGAGTGGCGAACCCTGAAGGATTGATTCGTGAGAATATTTGTGAGGAGAAATATACCATTGGGACGTTAATGGGTTCTGAAAAGCAGTTAACAATGAATCGGGAAAGTTTTCGAAATCATACAATAGCTAAGATAGCAGGACAGTTAAATGAGGGGAAAGAAAACATGTGTAAAGCAGATGTGCGGAAAGGCTTGGAAGACGGGTTAGCAATGCGATTGCCTCTCTCAGAACCAAGGGTGATTTATAAGGATAATTTAGAGATGGATAATAGGTCTAACATTGGTTCAGAATTTAATTTCGAGATAGATTTACCCGGAAAACAGATCGCAGTACCATTTATCGTCTTAATTTAATAAAATTGTACCGTAGAAAGCCGGAATTGGCAAATTTGGTTATGGAGAATAGCTCAGAAGGAATAGATTCCGACACTCTCTATTCGGTAAAGCTATTTATGGATTTTGGTTTTCAGGGTAATTTAAGGAAAAGTCAAGTGTATTTTAAATTACCGCCTGATCGGAGTAGCTACTTAAGAATGATTAACGCTAAAAAGAAAGAAAGGTCTCTACCAGATCCTGGGACGATTGTTTTAAGGCAGAAGGATATTAATTTGGTTACGGGAAAGCCATTTAGAATCAAAACTTGTTGTTCATCCCAGATGTTAATTAATTCACAACGAGAGGATACAGAGTATCTTTTAAATTTAGGTGTAAACGGGATGGGGCAGTCAAACCGTTCTCAGCCCGTTGTTTGGTTAGGAAGAGTGAACCGATACCCGTACCCGCGTATCAAATGTATAAAGTATAGGAATTTGAACCAGGTGACGCGAGCCGAGATTTATTTTTTTTTTAAAAAGGGAAAGTTTGGTAGAAAAGATCAACGCGGAATCGTGGGTGACTGTACTGGATTTGTGGAAGTGGTATTTTCGTCGTTCTCTAACGATGAATTATCCGAAGCACACCACATGCGTTATGACAGTTGGCATGTACATTATTAAAAAATCGAGGTTTAAGTTTCTTTGTGCTTATGATGGATGTAATTTAACGACTCTGATTTTGAGGTTGTTAGAGCAGATTGATGTATCGCTAATGGTCGACACAAACATTCTGATACAAATTTGGAAAAACCGTGTAAAGAAAACAGACTTTGTGTTAAAATGGTTGAGTAGGGTTGGGTCGGAAGTCGGACCGACCAAAGGTAAATTAGAGACATGGGCAAGTTTGTTCCGTGTAGACATAATGTAGATTTAGAAAATTCACTGCATGAGCTACTGAGGCTTGTTAATTATATTCCCAATTAAAGTGTTTCCTCAATAACTAACGTAATGGAAGACAATACCATGAATTGTGAATAACCTGTTATGATGGTTGTGATAATGCTTGCTGATAGCCATAATTTAATTAAATTTAAAAAGTCTTAGTTTAAACTTCTTAATTTAAAAAATTGGTTTTTATTGTTTTTTGCAAAGCTTGGAATTTATAAATGTTTATTTTGTTTATTTAATATCGTTGGAAACACCGTTGGAATAAGTAGATGGGAATGAGTAATTCTTAGGACTGTGTACGCTCACAGATGTTTAACACAATTGAATGAGCGATTGATGTGTTACAATTATAGAAATATTATAATTTGAGTTAATTTCTTGAAAACCCTAAACTTTGAAGTGTGATGTAACTGTATAAAATGGAATAAATAGTCCAAGTTTCTGAATTTAAGTTTTTTTGTAAAGTGTAAGTTTTATAGAATTTTGGATTTATTTGTTTATTTTGTGATTAAATGTGTTTCTTGGATTGCTGTCCTGATCGGTCTCATTGATAAGACAACCCTTTGGTGTGAAATGTTACGAACTGAACCAAACTGAGGCCAGAGCAGTCCAGTGAAATGGACCTTTTTCAGGGGGAAGGAGTTGTGACATCATCGATGGTTGTGAATTCCCATCTTTGGATTCACGATAGGTTTTATGGTTTCACCAGCTGTTCAAGGACAAGTACGACGTCATCGATTGTCCCTGCATTTTTATGATCCACCAGCTGTGGAATGACCAGTGCACGTGGCCATGGGGCCATTGTTTATTGTTTGAACTCAGGGAGTGAAGACAGACAGACGGGTCGCCATAATAGTAAAGTAGAGCCGGCACCCCATTGACAATATAGGCGAAGCCTATCTTAAAATAATCATGTCGTCTTTTCCAGTGTTGTGTGAAGGGGATACTAGGAACAGGTGGCGTGATGGACAAGTGTGTCCAGATGTTGGACAAGGAAGTATGGCGCCTTGGGCCAGACGGCTCGGGTGTGTTTTGGCGTGTTATGCGCAAATAGGACGAGGGAGGTCAAGAGAGACTTTTGTGACCTGCCAATAAGAAGGAACGAGGGGCGTGTTGTGAACACACCCCTGGTGTTTAAAAGGGTTCTTTTTCAGGAGAGAGAAAAAAGTCAGGAGAGAACGAACGGAAGAAGAAGACGGGAAACAGAGAGGAGAGAGAGAGGAAGAAAAAGAGTCGAGCGCGAGAGAGAGGAGCCGGCCTTGGAGAGAGAAAAAGGCTGAGTCCGGGATTGGAGTGGAAAGACGATGAACGCCGGTGGCGTTGAGAATGGAAATATGAACTGACTACACCGGCTTAGCATATGGACTTGGCATGTAGACTGAATAATATTACTTCACTAACAAATTGTTTAGTTAATAAACAATATTTTTATATGATATCAGGCTGTACAAAAAATTTATTGATGACTAGCTACACACGACGTAAATACATAATATATGTACAATTTTAATTTTCTGAGTGCTGTGCCGTAGAGCCTGGGTTTAAATTCCGGAGAAGTCATGGAAGCCGCATGTCCTTTCGTGAGGTTGGATGAATGGGTGGAGGGATGGGAAGCCCCTGATCACCCCCCAGGCATCCTCCCTCGAAATTGAGGTGGCTATGTAATGTAATGTCACCTGTAGGGTGCTCAAAAGCAACAGCTAACGACAGGTGTCACTTAGCTCTTTGCCATTATGAATTTCGGGGACCTCAATCTGGCCTTAGCTGATCGGTTGGCATGTGCAACAACAACAACAATTTTATATTTTGTTGAAGAAACAGCTATATTCTGAGCTGTTTATTTTTATGTTAAGAAATACCTTTAAATTATGCAAAATTAATGCATCATAAATTTGTGTATAGTTTTTACATCTATTCTTTACTCTGCATGCATTATCGTGAAAATGAAAATCGAATGGTTTCAAAGATGGCCTTTGCGGCACGCTGAATCATATTGGTAGATTGGTTTGGCACGCCATAGCTAAAAAGTTACCAACCCTTGCTTTAGGAGTTTTTACGGTTACGGTTACAACGTTAACGTTTTCATCCTTTTCCGGCATTTTTTCATTAACGGGTAGCATTTCTTTCATAACATTTCTTGATCGGGTCTGCGCGTGGGGATTTTTTCGACCTGCAAGAGTTTACCTGAGTTATTCGGATTGCCTGGTTATTTGAGTGGCGAGATTTTGGGATTCTACCATAGTATGCTTTTTTTAACGGATGGGAAAAAAACAGCCATTTGTTTATTCATAACGTCAAACAATGCATCACTCTATTATTTGAAAATTCCATTACTCTTATAAAAAAAAGTAAATAAATGTTGTAATGGAAAAGTAAAATGATCAGCTCGGTTTTGTTTATACATTATCGTACATTTTACATTACGTATGTGTGGGTGTAAGAAGCCGAGTGGGAACATATAAGTAACACTGTATCATGTTAGATCAAAGTGCGAGCTCCAAACCTTCATTTTGAAAATCGAAATCTAATGATTACGATATATCATTTCTAGAATTCATGTGTTCTCTTAATATTAACTCAAAATAAAATGCACACTTTTAACAAAGAATCGTCACAATTGTGAAAGTGATGTTAATTCATTTTAGCTCATGTCAATTTATTTCATAGCATTTGAAAATATAAAAATATTAGCTAGTTTTAAAATTTTTTTTAAAAAAGTGGTACACTGTAAATTTAATTTACGAGGATATTATATGTTTTGTGTAAGCACATTTCATTTTCATAGCCACCCATGACTACTTCATACTCATTTGAATGAACTCACATTACTTGCTGAGAATTATGTTTGATCAATAATTTGGCAAATCTTAAGCAACTGTACCATCTCATGTCCTATTACGTAAATATATTAAATGTGTTTAAAAAAAATTTGAAATTTAAATTTATTGCGCACCTTTTATACTACTACAAATTTTTTTTCTTTAAATCATTTTATTATTAAGTCGACGAGATAAATTTTCTGAAGAAAAGAAGGATCTAGAAAGCGACATGAAAGACTATCTTTCTTTGCTAGGTAGTAAAAGTGGTACGCAAAATTGGTATCGAGAGTTTATAAGTGCTTGCTAAAATAAAAAAAAAAACATTCACACAGTTCATATTAACATAAAAAGGAAGATTTCAATAAATCGAAATTTAATTCAAATAGTATTTGTATTTTTTATAAAAACTTAAAGGAAAAAAAATAAACAAAAAGTTGAAAGTAGTTTTTACAGCAAAATAACACTAAATTCAGCAAGATCCAATGTACTTTGGTGACAACGGTAACTTTAGTTTTAAACTGCTGTCCTCTTTTTTTTTCTGTGGAATCGTGGGCTTAAGTTTTTGAGCAACTAAACACTTATCGAGTAGCAAAATCGATTAAATTTAAATATGCGGAGACTGAATATCTTTCTTTTGTGAGGAGATTTGGAGTAGCGTGCTGGCACAGGTGTTGTGTCCGTCACTAGATAATGGTTGAAAATCGAAAGCTCCGTTGCTTATTAAGCTTCTGAGTGGGATGTTGATAAACAATTAATCAGAAAATAATGTATATGAACTATTTTTTTCTAAGAATAAATAATTTGAAGTGTTTAAAGTACTCGATTAAACAAATTCTTGATTTTCAAATGATTTTAATCAATTTTTGATAGAAAGCATACATTTAATTTGCGTTAAAAAGATTTTCGCATCTTTGAAAATGTATAATGACTTAATAATATGCATTGACACAAAATGTTAAATAATGATATAAATTTTTTTTCATGCGTTTAAATGAAGTTCAAATTTCAGAAATAATATTATTATAGAATTAATAAAATTATAATAATAAATAATGTTCCTATTAGGTATTTATTTTTATTTAAATATACAGTAGAACCTGTTTTTGCGCGGTCCTTTTTTTATGCGATTTGTTATGTGCGGTTTTTTTTTGTGCGAATTTTTTTTGCGATCTTTTTTATGCGATATATGAATTTCAATGGCTTAAGTACCACTGTAATGTTTTATATCTATTTACCAGTGGCGTAACGGGTATATTAGCCCCCCCCCACGAAAGTTAGGTTTTGCCTTGAGTATTTAAAACTTAGGTAAATACGTATTTAAGGTTAGTCAGGCATTGGGTCTCTAGAGTCCTTCCTCCCCCGCCGTGATGCGGGGGCGTACGTTACGCCGAAATGTACATATAGACACTTCAAGACGCTCTTCTCATTTTTTATAAACAGTCTCCTTACAATGCGCGTTCAGTTGCATTATCTCAACGCTCCAGCAGCCCGCGCTTGATTGAAGACGAAACTTTAAATGAGAGTGGCATTATCACTAAACTGATAGATAATGAAGATGGACTAGTCGAACCGGATTCTTTGATAGCGGATCAAAATATGCCGGGATCCAGCTTTCCAACAACTAGAAAAGCATTTTCCTAAAATAGATACCAATTAAGAAAGAAGTATAAAATTCCAAAAGGAACTTCAATCATGTATATCTGGTTATCGTGACGTTCACAAACAACTGACCATCCGACCTTCGTCACAAAAACTTATGTCTTACTTTATGTTGCCAAAAAATAAATCAATTGAAATTGTACCTTCAAGTGAAGAAAGAGATTTTAAACTTATTCATCACAGGAAGATGAGCGCTTTGGATTAAAATGTATAGTAGTGAATTATATATGTGCGTTTTGAAAACTTCTCCGTGTATGCAATGAGAAACTATATGTTTTTAAAATGTTTCCATGTGTAATGTTTAATTATTTATTTTATTATGGAAGTACTCTTACATAAATTTCGTAAATAATTGGCATATTTTATAAATGCGACTTTTTTTTATGTGGTCCCTATCCACTGCACACACACACAAAAAATCCTGTAGTATTTTCACGAATTAGTATGTTATATATAAGAATTTATGAAATTTTTGAACATTTTTTTTTGTGCGTTTATTTTTATGCGGTCCCTATCTACCGCACAAAAACAGGTTCAACTTTAATTGATTCCTTGAAGCTCTTTTTCCATGCCTTGTTGGCATTTATTAATAACATTTTTTTATTCAAATATATGATTTTTAATGTTACACCCTAAAATGCTATACATTAAAAATTTCTTTCCATTTTAATTTCTGACATTCTAACTGAAAATATTTGTTTGCAGCGTAGTTCATAGATGCTGCATGAAATAATAAATCTGAGAAATAAATAAATTGTAAAACATTTATGCAATAACTCATGTAAGCATTTTTTATAATAAAATGTATTTCAAATATATATTTTAATTTTTACTAAAGGTTGCAATTATTTAAAATTAGGATGAAATGATCCATATTGATAGCATACGTAATTCATGCATGAAATAAAACCTTTACAGCAAGGAAACACATAAATAAATGGATTTTAGTCCAAAAAATCAATATCTGAAAGCTATATTTAAAACCATAAATTCTGAAAATAATTGTATTGTAAAAATAATAAGAAACTGAATATATATTCGTTTTCAGGTTTATTTGTTTTAGTATTTTAGTATCGTTCTTATTTTTCATTACACTTTTTTTTTCGTGAAAATGATATAGATATAACAGGGAAAATATTCAAAAACTGTAAAATATTAATTTATATTGAACTACAAAAAAGAGGGAAATCTTTTTCTTTCTATATACGTATTTATTTAGCTGATATTCTGTCAAATGGAAATTTATTTTTATTTATATTTTAATTAAAACAAAATATATTAAAAAAGTTAATTTTTTTTTAATATATTTATAGGGTTTATGAATACGTGCACTTTTTGGTGTTTTTAGTTCACTTTGGGAAGTCGGATCATAATTTTTTGAAACATTTTTTATACATTTCTGATGGTATACTTTTTATTATCTAATAATAGTTAAGTTTATACTTATTTTTTAAGTAATAGTTAATGAAATTCTCGTTAGATAAGCTTCAAAACTTAAAATTATTACTCACTGAAACATTAATGAACCGTTTAGTAATGTCCGATATGTGACCTTTATGTTATATAGCATACATCCAATCTTCATACCATTTTTTTCATACATTTTGTAGCACTACTCTATTAGTGGTTCGCAATGCTGCATAAATGCTTACTTTTCATCATCTGTTGTTTGTTGTGTCAATTACAAATGATACGGCTTGAAATTTAATTTTTTTTCGCAAAATTTTCCATACAGTTTTTTGGGGCATCCTAAGTTAACAATCGAAAATTCTCGTAGACTTCTGTAGACTTCAAACAAAACTCTTCCTCACCCTCTCCAATTCTTTTTCCAAGACGTTTGGTCGTGCTCTGCTTTCCTGCTTACACAAGAAAACTACTTTCTTTAATTGATGATACCATCGCAGAATGTTCTTTTTGTTCGGTGCTTCTTTCCCGTAGCAATTTATAAACACACGTTGAACCGAAATAACTAAAATACCCGTGCATACTCCAATACGCAAAAATTGTTCTCTGTTATTGTCGCAATGTTTAGATTTCGCGCTTTTTGATAATCTTGAATAAGCTGTTCAGTGGTGAAAACAAAAACTTGGTATATTTTTCTTTACATCCATGTATCATTTGTTGTGATAAATGCAGTAGTTTTGAAAACATGATTTTTTTACAATCGGGTGCGTGGTGGTGTGATATCTATATGAACTAGTACTAATATTACGCGAAGACGATCGTTTTGGCGAATTCGGTAAAGTACTCGCATTCGTTCGGAACGGAAGGTACCCAGAATTAACCTTCCTTCCTTCATTGGTGACCCTGGCCGTGATATGAACACGCAATCTTCGCACGCCGCAGTCGTGGTGCCATCTATCCACTGCAAAAGCAACCAAACCGTCAAACATTGACGCAAAAAAGCCTTTACTTCCCAAAGCCGTCTCACACAAAATGACGCAATTCTCAAGCCGCCACGCTCGAATGACTCAACTGCTTACATGTTCGCCACGAATATGGTATTGTTTGTTAGCCTATTCGCCGAAAACACTGGCAGGGAAGTATGTGGCGGTGTGATATCTATATGAACTAATACCAACATCACGCGAAGATAATCGTTTTGGCGTGATCGGTAAAGTACTCGCATTCGTTCGGAACGGAAGGTACCCAGTACGAACCTTCCTTCCTTCAGATGTATCATTTGTGTGTACAGTGTATTAATAATTCGTAACCCTGCGTTTAATATGAAATGGAACTTCGATATAAATTCTGAAAATTAGGTTTGTTAAGAGTCTGTATGGATATATTCCACATAAAAATTAGATTTTAAATAAACAAGGGAAAGAATTACTCTTTTTACATCAAACTTTCAACTTTTTCCATTTAGTGAAGAATATATAAAACACACACACACACACTTCTCTAATTCATTTTCTTATTTTAAATTATTATTATATCGTTTCACAAACAACGTAGAAAACTTTTCCTAAGCTTTCTGAAAATATAATACTCACCCTTCCCCTTCCAAAATGATTTTTCAGGTTATTTTACTTAGCCATTATAAGAATATTCTATTGATTAAATGTGAAAGCATAATTTCTTACAATTTTTTCATTTCCACTGATAGGAAATGTTTATTACAATTAAGTGAAAGAACTTCAAGGGCATAATGTATAGTTTATTTATTTATAATTACAGTTAAGTTAAATTTCCTTCCAAAACGTCAATAAAACAGAAATATATTTACTCAGATATATATTTTAACAAATCGTATTGAGTTTATTACTGAAATATTATAGTGAAAAAAATAATATTATTTTTAAAACTCTAAATTATAGTAGTTTTTAAATATGCCAAGGATTTTTTTTAATTTACTTAATGCTTTTAAGCGATTAAACGTATAATTCAATATATTAATTATCTAATATATTTATTTGGCGCACTACTTATTTAATCGCATACAATGATAATTCTGAAATTCAACGAATATAGAAAAATTTTCTCACAACAATAGCTAATAACAAAAGGCTACATGAATTGATATCTGTTCTTGGACAACTCTTCGATAAATCCTGCTTTTGAAATGCTTCAGTATCCTCCGATCTGCGTTAGTTAATAATGCCTATTAACTAATGCAAAATGAATTTTCTTCCTGAACTTGCTATTTTAAAAGCCAAATGTTAATAAACAAGATGGTAATGATTGTTTATTTCCGAAAAATTCCGCAGTATTTTGTTAGTATTATAAGATTTATATATACACATACACAAACACGTACATATATATATATATATATATATATATATATATATATATATATATATATATTCATATATAAAACTCAAAATGGAAAATTTTCTTTAAATCATATGAATATTAATATTTTTTGAACATATAATAGTAAATTATTTTAATAATTAAATGAATTACGTTCTTCAATTATCACAGCTAGGTTTTGCTTTTTATACCTATTTGTGTACATTAAAATGAAGTGTTATAGACAATAGATCGAAATTCATAGAGCAAAATTGATTGTACAATTACATTTTGACTATAACACAAAATAAACGTGATATTTTGATTAATATTAACACAAAAAATGTTAACATTTCTTGCGAAAACGAATGTATTTTAAACAGTGCAAAAAGTTAGCAGAGAAATATAAAATTATTAATCATTGTTTGATATTTTTAATGCATATAAATTTATTTGCTGCGTGTTTCTCTCTTCAATTCAAATATTTAGATTATATTGTAACTAATTAACTGTAACTAATTATTGTAACTATTCTATTTTCATTTTTCAATTTATTTGTTTAAAATTTAAATACCGAAAAACAGTTCAAGTATTTGGTTTCCACACAAATCCTTACCATTAATATTTATTGTTAAATATCTTAAAAAACATTTTATTGTATGCAAATTGTGATTTTCCTGAAATTCAATTAAAAATTCTTTAATAAGTAATAGTGTAATTGTGGTTAATGTTTGATCACCTAATTAATCTACTTCGTATTTTAACTCTAATGTTCAGAACTAATATACGAGTTCGCCTTTGTAAGATAATGTCTGTAAAATAAAATTAAATGTATAGAAACGAAAAAAAAGTTATTCATTTTTCCTTTTTCTATTTTTGAAAGTCAAAATTTATTTTATGAATCTAGTTATAAGAAAAATTTGATCAACCAGTTTTCTTAGCAGAGCCTTTTTGGAATAATCTTGTACAATTGCACAATTTGTAGTAATGTATACCCTAAACTTGCAAATTGTACAATTGTAATAATGTATACCCTAAAAATATTAAAATTAAGCAGGATTTAATATATAAATATAGGATAATGTTGCATTTATAGATAATATATGTTAGTAGATAAATTACTTCAATGCATAAGCCCTACTCTTTTTTTTAAATATTAATTTATCAAATACTACAAATCATTTTATCTATAAGTATAGCTTAAAATATTTTTCACTTAGACAGAGAATTTATATCTCTGGTTGTCTAAGCGAATATTCGTTTTAAGAAAAGAGATCTAATTAACTAATGCATTGGTTCATTAATTTTAGAAAGTCATTACTATAAAAACTTCAGTTATCTGTTATTTTGGTACAGCTTGGTGAAAATATATAAATTAAGTTTCAAAAGAATTTGTATGTTCTATTGTTAAGAATATTGAAACTTATTGCATCTTTTCAATTTAACCAGTATGATTTGATGGTATCACAAAAACCCTTCTCTTATCTGATGCAAAAGAAATATATTCAGTCTAATCAAGGAGATCTTTAGCTATTTTACATTTTTTTCAAACTAAAGGAGCAATAAAACGGAAAGGAGGAAACATGCAAAAACAATTCAATCACAAGCATTTCGAAACTATTGTCTGAAATTAAGTGTATCCGATTCTAAAGGACAGAATGAAAAATACGCACAGAAGTAATTCTATTCCACAGAAAGACGCAGAAGAAAAATTGTAAAAAAATCAAAATGGCGATCTAAGGGAAAAAATAAGAATTCTTTGACCATCGTTGAAAGGGAAGAATAGGAAATCAGCAGGCGTACAAGTAAGAACATCACAAAAGCGAACAATTGACTACCAACTTACATGACGAATCGGCCAGTCCGCACAAGAAAAGAAAAGTTTAAAAGAAACGAGAACATGGAATAAAAAGAATATTTTGCAGAATAGGAATGGCAGACATTTGTATTTTTGTGATTGGATCCTGGAAATATTAGCATCGAATACGTATGTTCGAATTCTTTCACTCAACTCGGAACTCTTGATTAAATATCGATTAACCATTAGGAAAAAGTAGCAGTTTAAGTGACTAAAACTTCGAACGAAGTTTCAGACATGTGGTTAATAAGGAAATTATTCCACTTTTAGTTTTGTTAATTTTCTTTCGTTTCTGAGATGACTAATGTTCTACGATTTCTGCCCTAACGGAAAATTGCACATGGAGGAGATGATTTAATCTTCCACTTTGCTGCGCCTCAGCTAATGGGACTGTTCTGTTTAATAAGATAGTCATATTTCATTTAGAGAATGGCTCGAAATATACTCTTCAAATTGCTTGTATCTAAAAAAATTCGATAAAGCTTCGAACCGTTACTTTTTGATATAATTATGGTACACGTTATTTGTTACATTATGCAATGTTTACTTTTAATACGAAAAATAGATTATGTTTCCCGAACATTGCCTCATAAGTAATTTAATAAAACTTTATTATAAGAGGCATTACATACTTATAAATTATTTTCGATATTTATATCCTGTTTCAAACACTGTTCTGATATAATTACGTTAACTAAATGCGATTTTAGTAAGTTCTTTCAAATCAATTTTAAAATAGATAGCTATTCAGATTATCATTAACTGATTTATTTCTACGTTAATTTATTTTTAAGTTACGTTAAATGAGATAGAGTAATAAGAAATTTTTGCACAGTAAAGTGTTGAATATTATGAATGAACTCTGGCATCCACATTTACGGTTGTTTCACCACCAATTAATAAATACATCTATATATACAAGGGCAGTTCTACAAGTAATAAGACTAAAATTATAAAAAAAAACAGAATATCTTTAATTGTCCTCATTCCATAGGTTTTTCAAAAAATTTCCGTGGCACGTAATACATTTATCCCAATGATCTGACAACTTCTTAAAACATGTAAAAGTCTGTTTTGTGAGAGCTTTTTCAAAACTGTCTCCACAGCCTTTACACATACTTTGTTGCTTGCAAAACGTTTGCTTCGTAGTGGTTTCTTAAGTTGAGGAAACAGCCAAAATTTGTATGGAGTTTTATCAGGACTGTATGGAGGGTGTGGTAAAATATTTACGTTGTTCTGCTGCAAATCATCCAGTACGTAACGGGCAATATGTCATCGGGCATTGTCATGGTGCAATAGGAAGCCATTTCGGAGCAATGGACGTTTCCTTTTAACGTACTGTATCATTGTTAGCAGGACATTCGTGTAGTACGATCCGTTTACGGTAGTACCGGGTTCGACAGCGTGTTGTTACACAATTCCTTCATAATCAAAAAAAATTATGGTCGTAACTTTATAAGCCAATTTGACAGTTTTTTCCTTCTTAAGAGTAGGAGAAGATGGATATTTCCATTCACTGCTTTGTTGTTTTATGGTTGGGTTAAGTGATACAGCCAAGCTTTGTCTGCTGTGATGAAGCATTTTAAGAAATTGTCACCTTCTTGTTCCAGTTCTTTCCATTCTGTGCACAGATCCACTCGATGCTACATTTGTTCAGATGTCAACAATTTTGGAATCCCTCGCGAAACACGTTTCAGTTGCAAATGTTCTTCCATGATTGAGCGAACACTTCCTACATAAATATTCAAGATAGCATGCATTTAACGCACTGTAATTCTGCGATCATCCTTGATGACAATGGCAACTGTGTTAATCATTGTCTCTGTGATGGATGTTGAAGGTCGTCTCTCACGTTCAAAATCTTCCACATTTTTCCTGCCTTCCTTAAAAGCTTTATGCCGGCGAAACATACTTGCCCTCGACATTGCTCAATCGTTGAAAGCTTCACGTATCATATCAAATGTCTCCGATGCTGATATTTGCATATTTTTGCTTCCATTTCCACAACTAGCCGCGTCTCGTAGGCGCCCGCAAACACGCTTCAATTCGATCATGTGATACTCAAAAACATGAGTCTGTACACGCCATCTATCTGTAGCTTTTGTTAATACTGACAACAAACTTTCCTTAGACCACAGAAATTATTATTCTGATGAATGGTTTCGCAGCAGTAAATGTAGTCTTATTACTTATTGAACAGCCTTTTTACTCCTTCTATTTCTATGTGGCCGTTTTATCCCAGTGATTATGGTCACGAGCTCGTGGCAAGTGTGTCCTGAGTTCGAACCAGAGTGTCAGTAAAGATTTGTCGTGTAAAAAGGGCTACGGCTCGTTAAATCTGTTGTAACTAAAAGTCCACCAATTGGTGTGGCATTTAAGAGAGGAAGATACCAGTTTAGGTGTCGTTCTCTTTACATGACCATGGTTCAACATATCTCGTGTTGTTTTATTGGCACTCCCTCTATGTATATATTTATGAAGAGATCCGCCGAATTTAGTGATGTATTGTATTTAACTAGTGTTCCTTTAATCTAGAATGAATGTAGTAATTCTGTTTTGACAGATTAGGGGAAATTGGTTACTTTAAATCCACATTTATTTTCAGTAGAACATTTTACGTGAATAGCAAGTATGCGCAGACACACAACATATAGAACAAATGACTATTTACGAAAGACGATGGACAAAATGGTTACATTGTGAAAAAGAGAGTCGTTCGGTCCATTTTTCATGAAAACGGGAGTAATACCAAGCGGCAACCGGAAGTTAAAAAAGTCACAGGCCCCTTCCGAGGGCGCCTCTATTGATTGGCCCAGATAATCGCGGAAGATATTCTTATGCAATTCTTGATTTAAATACGCTGAGGTTTTAGTTTCAAAGAGATAGAGATATGATTTTATACCATTATGCAATTAATTAACAGTTATTTACGATTTACGTGAGGTCCTGGAGGATCAAGTCCACCACAAATTAAGAACGTGAAAGATGAAATTAGCGTAATTTTTTACATGAGTGCTCTCCTTGATTTTAAAAATAATATTAAAACTTGTAAACGAGAATTTTTTTTTATTTTTAATTTTAATTTTACTGGAAATTTGTATTTTTTTTATTTGTCTATTTAAAGTTTTCCGTGCATGTTAGAAAATAATAACATTCAATTAAAATTCATCACTTTCTTACTTAAAACTAATTAAACAAATGTTTATTTTCAATATTAAAATCAGATGGGGCAATATGACTATGATGTAATACTTCTTTTAATTCTTGGTAACTCTTACTCTCAAATGGCGTCCTCTAAATAATAACTGCTCTTGTGTTGTCTACGAAAATGAAATTTTCAAAGCAAATGTGCAAAACAATTTCTAGAAGACATCTAAGCTGACATCTTCAATACACACGCTTTATTTTAAGCATGAGAAATTTATTTATGAAAAGAGTGTGTTATGTTTAATAATAAATTCTTTGTTGCCCTTGCATAAGTTTTAAAGGTTGGAAGAGATATACGATTAATTTTGTAAGAGCAGTCGTAAATCAAGGTTACTTCTGCTGCGTGTTTGCATTTTAAAATGTATATTTTTATAACTCCTTTTAACTCATCCAGACGTTTTATTTTAGTAAGAATCTTTGAATATATTATGATTTCACATACTTTTCCGCATTTATATATAAAGGATATTTTCAAGAATACGTATTTCCATACAATTTTATACCTTTAAAAAGTCTTACTTTACTAACAACACTAAGTTTATTTTGTAGTAGCAGATATTTTAATAAAATAATGAAGACTTTGTAACGAGTCTGCCCTTAACTTAACTCAGTGGTACAACAGCCCGTGAGTGCGAAGGCCTACCGTGTCCAACTCAGTATACGCGACTTTCGGCCCTGAGGTGCATGGACAGATATTCCGGTCAGATGGTCAGTCTGAAGCAAAACCCTTGGTGTTAAATTCCCAATTCAGCTTGGTACGCATTTATCGATCCACGGAAGGGAGGAAAGGCTTAGTCAACCTTGCTCAACCCGGGGTTTCAAACGCATATCTGTGGTGTGGTAGTGCGTTGAACTAATCATTTAGCCAGTGGGCTTTGGAGTCTGCCCTTGGGAATGTATAATAATTTTGAAGAGATATATTTTTTCAATTCTATTCGAATATTTTTATTCATGTTTCATTTTAGATCTAAGTAAAAATATCAGATGATTAACCATAATAGCTTATTAGTTTTTACTATGATATGCTTTAAGCCGTCATACTATTCCTTGTTTGTTTAAATTTAAGTAAAACTGTATTTTGTTTAAATCATACAGCAAAATTTATCTTTCAGAAAATAAGATGAACCTCGTGAACATTATCAAACGGTTTTCTTTTAAGTATTTACAGCTTACATATGTCTGTGGGAAATGAAAAAACAGATTAAATATGCCCTCACATTTGACCAAATTTAAACTATGAAATAAAGAAACACTTCTTGAATACTTTCAGATGCATTCTTAGGAAAAGAATAATTTAAAATATGTCTACCCGCTCTTTAAAAATCGGGAATCATTGGGAAAACGATTGTGCTTTAATAAGTATAATAACCAGTTTTAGAATGCATTATAAGTAAATTCTTATTTCAATAATCAAGAAAGAATACATAAACCCTATAGTCCAATTTTACCTTAACATCCTTTCTTTCTTTAAACGATTCAACCGATTCAAAATAGAATTTTGATTATGTGAAGCGACGTCTTTTATTTTTTTAAAGTTAATATTTTCTATTAAACATAAAGATAGAAAATTATTCTTTTATAATATTCTCCAGTACTTTCATTCTCTTGTAGCCCCCTCCTTTCTTATTGTATAACTATACAATAAGAAAAACTACCTTTTTTTTAAGTTTTCCTAAATTAATCCAAGCGACAGTTAAAATATTTGACTCAATTTAAATTTAAAGTCTTATTTATTAAGTTTTCTTTTGAGTGAAATGGTATACTAACACATGCACGATTTATAACTTTTATGAATTTTAATATCTTTAAAATTTACATTTACATTTTTTCATAAAACAAAAATAACCCTTCTTCTAAATACTGCGTTGCCGATTAATATTTAATCCCTCCCTTTCACATGGAGCTGCGGATTGGCAATTACCATTGCAGATTGTAACGGCGTGGCACATAGTACACCAGGATGCTTGACACATAGCACACGATAGACTAGAAAGAGGGCGCTGCTGTTAACTGTTTTGGCCTTTGAGCGGGAGGGAGAGAAGAAGAGAGTCTCGAACGTAAAATGGACGAAGCTGCCTGTAGTTCCCGTTGTGACTATTAATTGTAAATTAAATTATTAATACAGTGATGTGTTTTGAAGGAAACAATAAAAACGGTAAATCCGGTTAATTAGAGCTGATTAATTCAACTACAAGACGATCTTACAAGATGTAGTACATTCTCTGGAAGCTAGTAACACTTTTTAGTGTGGCAATATACAGGTGGATATTAATGCCCCAATATAATCTTGACGCCCAGTTTCCTCCTCAAAGGGAGGCACCTGAGCTCTAACGATGCGAATCTATACTAGGAATTTAATTTTGTCTAGAGCACCCAAACGAAACAGGCACTCTAAGGATCTTTACCATGCTGCATAATCATATAACATGAATGCTGTCGAATTTTTGATTCGTGAAAATCCACCGACTCGAGCCGAGTTCGAACCCGAAAACTTGGGCATACAAGATAATCGCCTAACTAACTACGACACCTAACTGTCCCTATGGCTTAGTTAGAATGTATAAATTTTGATGTATATTGTTAATACCCGCACTACTTCCAATATATTTTTGGAAAAAAATATTACCCTTTAACAAATTGTTTCGAGAAGTATTCGATATGATCTTCGACTACTATTTCGGGAAAACATTATCACCAATAAAGGGCTTAACAGTTTGAGGGAGTCGGAGTTAATGGAATTTGCATTGTCGTTTCCACAGAGCATAAAGTTAGTTGGAAATAAAAGCAACCCATCCCGTTTTCAAGAAATAATCCGAATAGGCTGAGGGATTACAAATTCATTAGTGGAGGATTAAAGGGAATTGCCGTTTTCAACGACTTCGGGGAACTATTTCGCTAAAAAGCTTATTGCTTCTCCACATTTTTGAGCTTCCTTTGAAAAGGACTTGGTATTAACTGACATATTGCATCGGTTTTAAACGGATTGATATTCCTTATGAAATATATGTTTCATATTTGGATTTTTTTTTAATCTACTGAACTGTTGCTTTAAATCTTCAAAGGTGGAGCGAAATAATTATACGAAGCATTTTTTTGATATTTCGAATATTAAATGGAATAATACATCTACAAAATTATTTACTACTGCAATAGAAATAAAAATTTTCTTTTGATAAAAATGCGTAGCATATTTTCTTATACATACAAAAATGCTAGGACTCGATGCGTAAGTTTTTTTCTTCTTTTTTTTTAATATAATTACAGTAACTGTGATATAAAGATATGTATGCAACCCGGTTTTGCATTATAAATATAGAAATAGTTATGTGCATTTCATGTAAAATATTTCTAACTTTAATATTTCAGACTTAAATAAATATAAATATTTGTGCAACTATCAATTTTTCTGTTATTTACTTTTATTTCATTTCTAATTTAAATTTTAAAATACTTTTAAATTACATTAGATTAGTTTATATTTAGTAAAATAATCCAGATACTGTATTTATTAGAAACTAAGCCACACTTACAAGCCACAATCAGGCTGCTACGGAAAATCGGGTTCGGTTTAGAATGAAAGGTAAAAAGAAATAATAAAAAAAATATTTTAAAAAAGTTATAGGGTGTAGGAAATTTAACATGATGCTAACAGTTAGAGAAACTGCATATTTATGTATATATTTAATAGTTTTAATACTGATGCGACGCTATTTTAACTTATTTAAATTCTCAAATATCAACCCAGTTTCCATAATTTCACATCGCATCATGACCAAAGTTAATTAAGACAAGAATCATCCATTACAGGACTGTCTTTAACGTTTAAGATGTATTTATTTTAAGCACACTTATAGGAAATGATTTATACTTCTACATACAAAAAGATAAAAAAAATAATTAAAACTTAACTTGAAAGAGAGAAGGTGCAGAGGGGATTGACATGGTGGGTGCCCGGTCCGGAGGATTTTCGGCGGGGTTTTTTTAACTGAAGGTTCTTTTCTGCAACTCTGGGAGAGGCTCTATCGGTCCGAATTCTCTGCATCCCCTTTTTTATCCCACTCCTCATCACTCCAAAATTCTGGAGCCGAACTCTTTGCTCTGTCCAGTGTAATTTCTTTGTTTGGTCCGGGGCCAGGTACAGTGTTACATCACCTCAAAATTTATGAGTTTACTGAACTTTTGTGACGCGGGTAACTTTTTGACACTCCCTACCAGAGGAATTTCACCACATCCGGTCAAGGGGGACTCGTATAAAAATCCCCAGTTGTTGAGGGGCGATTTCTAAAGCATGAACAATTCTGGCCTCCCATCAGTACTTGCAAAATAATTTTATTATTCACTTCTTATTACTTCTTATATTATATTTTTAAGATTTCTTAAATATCGGATATTGATAAACCATTTTGCATTATTTTTTTTAATCAAAACGTATTGAGAAATTCAAACAAATGCGGTAACTTGATTTTTTTTCAAAAAGAAATTACTCTAATATTTTGCAACAGTTATAACCATTGATACATGGATTGCAAATTAAATAATTACAATGTAAGAAATTGATGAAGGCATGTAAACATCAGTAAATAAAAGCAATATGCATACAGTAAACATTATTTTATTTTGTTAAGTTTTAGTTCTCTTAAATATTGGAAAATTATCATATTTATAAAAAAAATCAAATTTATTTTAATTTAATGAAATAGAAAATAAAATCTAATAAATCTCTCAGTTCTTAGTTTCATTTTCTAATTTAAAGAATACTTATTTAAAGAAATGTCGAAAACCTTTAAGTAACACATTCCTTTTAACTTATAACTTTTATCTAATTAAGAATCAAAACATTATAAGGAAAAAAATCATTCTTAAACTAATTAGTTTCTTCAGGAAGTCATATTCCTCCAAATCGCCATCCTGCTTTCTCATTTCCTAATGTTCCCTCTTTTAAAACTCGCTCCATTTTTCACTATCTTCTCTATAAAGTTCGAAAGCTATCTTTTTGAGAAAATGTAATTTGGTTATGCCCCTGCCTCATCTCATCATCTCGAGAAGGACATTAGTAGTTCTTAAAATTACATCTGTCTGCTTTTAATTCGTAAAATTACTTCTTTATCTGTTGCCAGAACAAAAATCAAAGAATTAGAAATGAAAACATTAGAATTTTTAGGACCCAGAATACTAAAGAGAACAAAATTTTGCTTTACCCTTCAGCTCTTTAAATATACAAAAGGTGATAAAAATCATTTTTTTTTTCATTTCTACCGACAACCATTTTGGAAATGTTACATTTTTCGAACTCGTCTGCGATTGCTCGAACCGACATTTTTCGCCTTCTGGTTGAATTTAACAGCTGTCATTAAAAGGTAAAAGAACCATTTTTTTTCATATTTTACATCAGTGGAATTGTTATCATTTCGTATCTTTCACTCATGATTAAACTGCGTTGCAGAATGAAATTTTCAGCTGAGAATCTTTTGAATGTGAGATAACTACGGGCCTTTGCTGTTAATGTTCTCGAAGTTGATTTGATGACGTTCTCATTGACTCGTGGTTACAGAATGGCTCATAGTCAGGATTTTAAAATTACTTTTTGCTCAAAGATCGAAGTGGATTGACAGTTGCTATGATGGAGTTTTGGACATCAGAATTTTATTTTATGTGTTTACTGTTGCCATTCTGTCAGTTACAAATTGGTAACACAATAAGTATGATTCCATCAAAAGATTTGTCGATATTCTTTAATGGAATTTTTTCTTTAATAAGCGTATGTTTCATTGCGCTTTCTGATTTATATATATTTATATTAATAAATTTGTGTTTTCGAAAAGTGTTTGAGTTTGTTGAGATAAATATTGCAGAAATAAATACTTTTTTAAGAAAAAAAATCTATAAAATACATTTAAAAATTATTTCAAAGAAAAGTAAACATAAGAATGTATTGAATAAATAAGAAATCTTTAGATTTTTTTTGAAATATTTTTGGACAAATATTTTATTTACAACTTATTATTCAATATTTTCAAATAACTGTGTATATATTTCAATTGCTTGTAAAATAATTTTGTACATTTTTCTATATAAAATGATGAATGTAATATTTTTATGCTTGTGCTAAGTGAATGGAAAATATGCTACATAATTAAAATTGAAGCAGTATAAAATGACAATGTAGTAAATAATAACTTTTTCAATCCTTTTCAGTGAAAAAAAGGTTTTTTTTGGCTATATTATGTAATATTCTTTTTAATTTCATCATTGTAACTTCTTACAATAAATATGATTTTGTATGTATATATATAAATACAACAAATAAATCCTTAGATTTCGAATTGCTGGTGCATGTTTCAGCATCCAAGACAATATCTTTTAATTTTGAGTTTTGTAAATTAAAATCAATAATTACCAACTATAAATATTGATAAAAATACAAATGCAAAGAATAAAAGAATATGAAATTGACTGCATCAAATAAATTCGAATGGTATAGAATTGGCTAATGCATACCATTTAACAATATATGTGTTAGAATATTCAGTCAATTGATCAAGTAAGAATCCATGTATAAAATATAATGTTAGAGATATGAAGACGATATACTTTTTTTTCAAATAGGTTGCATATTGACCCACGCACTTTTACAAACAAAGCATGTCAACCAAGTGTGTTAGTCGTTTTAATGGTGCACCATCTAGTGGCAACTCTCTCTACCAGATCAAGCGCTATCTTCGGATGCTAAATATCTCAGTGATTTGATTTTCCCGAGAGTACCAAAGCCAAATTGACACTCAATGATCTTTTACAGGCCACATGATCATACGACATGCATGCCTATGATTTTCGCATCCAATAAATCTGCCAACTTCACACGCGGTTGAACCCGCAACCTTGAGTTTACTAGACGGGCAAGTATTTCTAAGTCACCGAGCCGACTCAAGATTACACTAAAAAAAAATATTACTATGGTGGTTCAAATGAAATATAAAAGAGTAGAAATATAAGGAAAGCAAGAAAATTTTTATCACAGAACGAAGTCAAAAACTAAAATATTTATAGTTTAATTCCTTAAATAATTTACTTTATTTTAAGGAAAATCGTGAACTATTTTCTGTACGTCAAAAATATATTAAAGATGGAATTTAAATATTATTTTTTTACTATTATTTTTATATAATCCTTAAATTATAAACTTCATTTATTAAATTCCATTACCCAAGCTTCTTTAATTTATTAAATTTTGATTTTATTATTTATTATTAATATTTTTTTAATTATCGAACACGAACACTGCACTCAGTTTTAAGTGATCAATAGAAAAAAAGTAGACAGTGTAATTGGTTATGTGAATTAAAATATTCCATGAATTGGATCCTTAAACTATAGCTTCATCATAAAATGTTGCTCCAGCTAAAAATGAAAGTGTGAACTAAAGCCCTTAGAGAGAGTTCAAAAAATTTTCAAAATATTGTGTGTCAAGTCATTTTTTATAATCATTATCGAAAGTCACCAAATTGCGAAGTTATTTAAATATTACAATATGAAAATTCTGTTTTAACAAAGCAAACGAAAATAAAATGAGTAAAAATATATTTACACGAATATCTTAAGTACTAAAATACTACTCTGACATTCAGCGCCTAACTGACAAAGATAAAAGGAAAAAAAAAGAAACCAAAACGCCTTAGAAAGTGTGAAACCCTTCTCTCGTTAAAATTGCCAGTGTCTTCTCTATGAAAAATATTTGTATTTATGAGCTTATAAGCTCAAATTTTTAAGTTCAAAATAAGTGACAGGAATTTTAAATACTGTATCAAATTATATGACGAAAAAGAAATGAACATATTTTTAAATATCTAAGGGCAATTAAAATGGGTAATTTTCCGTTTCACCGGTGCAAGCGATAAAGTCGCCAAAAATAATACAACCGACGCCAAACGGAATATTCCCGCTGAATACCTTTTACCGCCTTGATTTTCAGAACAAGTGTCGCTATTTTCTTATCAATAACGTCAATTCCTGGATACATCAAAAATAGACGAAAAACCTATGAGAACTAACACTTATAACATTTTTTTATGTGCGTATTGTCTGTTGTCATCAGTAATGCCTGCTTGGTGAGATTTTCACCAGCGAAACGGAAAAGTAACTTTGAAGGAAGTTACAAGCAAAACACATATCGAAGATAGATTTATTGGCCTGAAAAACAAATCCCGCTAACATAGGATACAGAACTGAAAGATGTGTTTTGAAAAAAAGGTCCGATAATTAGAAATGTATTATTTAAAAATGAGAAAAAATTAAAATAACAGCCTGGTCTGTGGCGTAATGGAGACTATTAGATCTTTCCTGCAGAGTCAGGGGGTTGAATTCCAAGTCAAATCTTACAAATAATTGCGAAACCATAACATAATATAGGCTTAGTGATTCTTAGAATCCAGCCCCTTTCCGCGATAGGGGTTGTGGGGGTGTACGTTACGTCACTAAGCCTGATGCAATTCAATGCAATGAAATGATCTTATAATTCTCCACAGAAAGAACAAATAAATAATCGTTCAGAATAATTCATTTTTCACTATATTTGCTAGGAATTAATGCGTTTTAGAATTTATTGCTCTTCATTAACATTCTCGATGGCATACTTAACTCTAGATATAGAAAACTAATACCTTGATTATCTTTGATTGTCAAACAAAAGGATTAAATTCTGTAAAGATGTTAAGCAGATCACAATATGTAATTTTAATCTTAGATTATCAATAATTAAAAAAAAAAATTTCTTGCTTGCGAGTTTTAATTATTTATGATTAAAATCAAGATTACCGCCTGAAATATGTTATTAATTAAACTTCATTTTAATTTTAATATCTTTTTGGTGGTAATAGGGTGAAAACTCATTTAATTAAAATGTATCTTAATCCTTTTGAATTAAGCAATTTGACATTCCTATGTTCTTTGTATTAAAATTAATTAACTTACATCAAATTTCAATTAAAATATATGAAATTTGTTTTTTCGTGTTTCGTTTTAAATAAACAAATTTAAACAAAATATCATCTTTAAATAACCTCGTAAACAAATTAATTCAAACTTTGAATACTTTCATTAAACTGTATCAGCAATCTACAGAAGTAATTTATTTGCTTTTCACATCTAATAACGAAAGTGATACTAAATTTTAATTAAATATTCTTCATGTTGATAAAGGAATAATCATTTGAAGTATCAGGTAATTTTTTTTTATTTCGTCATTTACATACATTCCGTTATTATTCATGCTAAACACCTTTTTGAATAAAATTTTTTTTTCGAAGTCTTCATTATATCTGTAGCATAAAGTCGTTCTGAGAATTTAGAGTTGTCAACTTTGATCTATTATGTTATCGAAATTCTGTTTTAGATGAGTGGGAAAAACAGTATGCCTTGGAGATGTTTTCACTATTTTCAACATGTCTTCCCCATTGTATTCATTACAACTGAGTAACTTATTTAAGTTTATAACTTTAAAAAAATCAAATCTAAAAAAAAAGGAATTAGCCATGTGTTCTATAATTAAAATATATCAGGAATTATAACTATTTTCACATTAAAATTTTGTTTCTGAAAGTGATTCAACTTTTAAAAGTATAGTAATGGTTAAGAATCTTTATATGAATTATTTATGTTGACAATTTTTTCATGGTGCAAATATATATATTTTTTCAAATGGGTTGCATTCTGGCACACACAAGCTTTTGTAGACATGGTAAGTTTACCAAGTGTGGCAGCTATTTTAGTAGTGGCGAATTCTAGTGTAGTGGTTCATACTACCAAATTTTGACTCTTGAATTAAATTTTACTCAAGCACATTGGATGCTAAATAGTGACGTAATTTAATTTTGCCAAGAATACTAGATCAAATTCATATTCAAGAGATATTTTTACATTCCACACAATCACATTTGACGTTATTAAATTTTGCCAAGAATACTAGAGCAAAAATTGATACTCAAGAGATATTTTTACATTCCACACAATCATTTGGCGTAATTAAATTTTGCCAAGAATACTAGAGCAAATTGGTACTCAAGAGATATTTTTACATTCCACACAATCATATGACATGCGTGCCTATGTATTTTCACATCTAAAAGATCTATCGAATCTAGCCAGAATCAAACCCGTAACCTTCGGTTTCCGAGGTGGGCATGGTACCTTTAAGGTATGAAGCTGACCTAGGTCGTCATGTTGCTCGAAATCTCTTTGTAAAACCAATAATTAATCATCAATTTTTTAATTAATAATCAATTATCAATGATTAATTATCGATTACTTAATTAATAATCAATTATCATTGATCAATTATCAACTACTTAATTAACAATCAATTATCATTGATTAATTATCAATTAATTAATTAGTAAGCAATTATGAATGATTAATTATCAATTATAATTATCAGTATGTAAATCTATCAGATGTTGGTTCTTAAACAACAGTAAAAATATTTAACAAAGCTTACCAACAGAAAATGTTTATATCTATCCTCTTGAAAGGTTGTGTTCATTGCGACTAATTGTTCTTTTAACTCAAAAAAACTTTAAAAACCATTTAAATGAATTTAATTTTTCAGACATAAGAAGCACCTACCACCGACCCTGAATGATCCTCATTTTAATTGCCTTCATTGAACTTTCGAAACCTTAATAATTTTATTGATGAACTCAAAATTATTCAATATATTTAAAATTATTGGCTTTTAATTTTGTGTTTCTACTTCTTTTTAAAACAATGATTATAATAAACAGAAGCGAGTTTAAGCGTTTTGGTTCTTAAGAATGCTTTATCATCGTTTCTTATTCCATCTCATTAATTGATTGCCAACATTTTATTTTATAGATCAGATATAAAATTATTTTAACAATATGAGGTTTAACTTATTTATCGATACATAAATCAACAATACATTTGTGAGAAAAGAAAATTACAATTCGCTTTATATTTAAATGAATTAAGAAGTTAAGGAATAAATGTTATACGTAAATATATGCATTCTTTCTTCTTATGTACAATGTAAACATTATTAAAATAATGTATGGATAATAATACTATGTTATTCTTATGAATCATGAAAATAACAAATTCATTTATAACAGAGCCATGGATAAGAGTAAAAACACATTGTCATTTTAATGAATCCTTTGTATTAAAATGTATATTTGCTTATTTCAGCAATTAATTTCTACATGCTTTTCGAATTTCCAATAAGTAAGAGAAACGTTATTATTCAAACAAATGTTTGTTGTACAATTTCTTGAAAGAAATAAAATTCTTCAAGTAGGCGTTGCTTAACAATGGTAAATTTCTTTGTATTTTTCGGTAAAATACAATACTGGATTGAATTTCAAATAATATACTCATTCTTATTTTGATGTAATTTATTCTTGCATAACTTTAGCTATCACGATAGCGTTGATGCATTTCTTTACAAACTTCTAAATAGTGGTTGGTATTTTCAGCAAAATGATCTTTGTTTGTCAAAGTGAGAATTTTATTAATCTATCTATTCTAATTTTTATCGGCTTATTGAAATCTTCGAAATCTCCTAATTTGCAAAATGTTTCGGCTTCTGGTTTCATTCAAAAGTTCTAATAACTGTTGTCGAGTTTAAGAATATATTCACGTAGTATTTATTGTTAAAAAGATCTGAATACATCAGAAAATTATCATGCCAAATCTAGTGTTTTCATTCGATTTTACTAAATTTAAGTTATGCCATATTAGTATTGCTCTTTAAAAGATGCTATTGCTGATCATTAAGTACACAGAAATAACAATGGTGAATCTATGGTTCTGCCTTTATCCAAATTTGTTTATGAACATTAACACTAGACTGTCCAAGGAAGTGTTATTTTGACTGTCTCTTAATTTCAATTAGAAAAACAATCTTGAATATAATGGCACAATTTCTTAGACTTTTTTAGCGTATATTTTTTTTTCCGTGGGAAGTAAATTCCTTTTAATGTTAATATTTACTAATAACTTGTTTTATAACTAAATAATATAAAACATATTAAAAATTAATTTTAAAGAAATTTATTTACACATTAGTTATTATTTCACAAGGCAGTCATTTTTACTGCTTTTGGGCAATATAGGTATAAACTAAGTTTAAGTATTTTTCTAGTATTAAATAATAAACAAATTAAATGCCTTATAGGTTTTATCGTATTTCTGTCTCTTCAGAAGTAGTGTTGAGACACATACTTTGCCAAAACTGGAAACATAATAAAAAGATCCACATTTTTTTTACATCAAAAATGTTTGTATCGTAATACATGCAAGTTAAACTTTTTGAGTGATTGAAATGTAATATGCAAGACTAAATTTTCCTTCCTGTGATTTAATTATTTTTAATGATGATATAATCAGTTATATGATGTAATTTTTAAGAGAAGAAAACTAATTACATATACTCTCAGGTAATTGAAATTGTAGCATGAAATACATGATTGTCATGGAATACATGAAAACTGTATTAGAAAGAATATAGTCATGCAAAGAATACCTTAAATGTAAACTCAAAACAGAATTCCATAAAAACTTTATATTGTACATATAATTAGGAAACATTTAGAATTTGATAGTACTTAGTTATTTATCATCACAATTTAATTCAAAAATGAAGAAAAATACAAGTGACAAAACTAAAGTGTTATCTATAAAACGCATAATTTACATTAATCTTAAAATAAGCACAGCTTGTCAACTTTTGTTAAATACCTTTTCTGTTAAATGTTTTGTGTTAGGTGCCCCTAGGTACCCCTTTAATTATAATGATTTAAGACAGTATATTATAATGCACAACACATATATAACAAAAGAAAAATATTTGTATTATTATTTTGAGGAAAGAAAATCTTTTTGTTGCAACGGTCAATCTTAGAAACAATTTTCCATCCTATAAATCCATTTTACGAATTTTCGAGGATGGCCACAAACCCACAAATAACAGAACAAAACAAAAGAATTATTTTTCTACACTTGATCAATGACTACACCTGCTAAGGAATTTAAAGTTAACACCTTTCGTGTCTCAATACACATCATTGTTGACACAACTTATACTAATACCTATAGTGGGAAAAGGGGTAAATAATCTATTACTCGATCGGTGGCCATGTCTCTTTCCCCTGATAGAGAATGTCCGGTGGCGCAAGAGCTCAGAGCAATTTACTCCATCTTCTGAACATTGAGTCCCCCGAGAACAAAACGAAAGGGGACGTTTCCTCTGTGCTCCAATAACATTCTGGCTCCAATATCTTCAATGTTCTAATAGTTAAGGTGACTTAGAAGAGTAGATGAGGTCAAAAATTTGTCATGCGATGCGAGAAATGATAAAAAAAATTGTCTTAATTGTGTGAAGTAGAGATGTTTATTTTGAATGGGGCAGAGATGATTTTTCAGATGTTTTGAAGGAAGATATATTTGAATTTCTTTGAGTGGGATTTTTGAAAAGAATGACTCGGATTTTTTGTATATAACTTTCAGATATGTTTCTAAAAGTTTATTTGTGGAAAATAAAGAGAGAAAAAAACTTACTTTATCAATCGACAAAATGTTTGTCTCGTAAAATGTTTTTGACCATTAACTTCCGATTAACAATCCAGTGCCATCGCTTTTTACATAGGGACGTGTATGCGGTGTATTGAAGGGAACAGAAAAGTCATAAATGAGCAAATTTTTCTTTGAAATAAGAAAATCCTTCGTAAACATTGAGGTCATTTTATTGCATTCCCCATTCATCGGAAAAGTTTTACTTTTAGCTCAACAAACAAAATAATTGTATTTTGGCAGGACGTATATATGCGTCTGGGCATTCAACACATCGATTGAGCGGGACGTATATGTATGCCAGTGGCAGTTAAAAAGTTATTAAAAAGCAGATTTAGACATAATATTTTATTGAGCTTAGAATTTTTTTTTATCCTGAATAAAATTAATTGAGCATAATGTGTATAAAATAATTAATATTATTTTCAAAATAAAATGTTATTAAATTTTATGTAGATATGACACTTTTATATTGATATTGCTTTCTTAGTCATGTATTGTTTATCTATTCAAAAAAGAGTTGCCTAATTTTCTATTCATCATGTATAAAACGTTGATTTCAAATCATTGCGATTAAAAATATAGTGAATTTCTCCGAGCTTTTATTTAACTCCTCTTTGATAAAAGAAAGTTCTCTTAACTGAAAAAATGCCTCTTTAATTCCACAGATCATTAAACCGAATAATATATAGTTTGAATATAATGAGATGATTTGATCAAATAAAATTATAATACAAATTTCAAATTAATGATTTGTAGTTTTGATTTTAATTTATGTTGCACTGTTGAGCAACACAAGGGTTATTGGTGATTTTGAACCAGTCTCAACATAATTAACGTGCATGAGCTCATCTACATGGCGGATATTTAGTGTCACTAGGTTTCGAACCCGAGACAAGACAACTCCAGCTACGAATTTGCATCCGCTCACTTGGTTACCGTATCCGATAATGCAAAATGACTAAAAATAATATGAACGCTTTCATAATTTCTCCTGCATTTTCTAGAACTTATTAATAATGAGGTTAAAATTTGAATTATTGAAACAAATTTATTATCAAAGTATCAAACTTAAACGATATTACAATTATAATTTGTATGATTCATTGCATCTCAGTTTCGTCATCTCTTAATACGTCTTAAAATTAGTCTGAGTTAGGAATGATATTGAACAATTAAATTTGAATTAAAAATATAAGTGGTAAACTGTTATTTAATTCCGAGATCCTTCCGACTAATAAGAATTTTCTGCTTGAATGAAACTGGATGCTCATAAGGACTTAGAAAATGTACGTACTTAATTACTGAGTCTTTAAGATTGTGATCAGTTGCTGCGAATTAACTATTTAGTAACATTTAATTCATTAATCATTATTTATAATCCCAAATTAATGAGAAGGATAAGCCACTTAATAAATTGCTTTCTCAAATGTAAGTAATTATTAATTTGAAGAAGTTGATATTTAAATAATTATGTTACTTTGATTTCCTTATTATTGAGTGTATAAAACAGATCATACCAAGGAATATTTGATTTTTTTACAATAATTTAATTAAGTGTATTCATGTATTAATTATAAAAATAGGAAAAAGTATGTCTTTCCCACAAACTTTTTTTAATTAGAAACATGTTTATGTTGCACTTCGTAACATTAAAAGCGACGTATCACAAATAGGATGAAATATAATATGCTCACTCCTTACAACAGAATATGGAAATTGTTAATTATTTTAGTCCAACAACTCACTAATTGGAACTGGAGGTCATGAATCATCCATATGATGTATAGCACAAAACATATTCCAATGGTAAAGTATAACTTACATGCTTAAGAAAAGCATTTCAGATACACTTACGAAAGATTTATCAGCTATCACGATTTGAGAAATAGCGAGCGATTTGGACTAAAACAGGGCTGGGCAACTTGTTTCAGCGCATGGGCATTGTGGGAGAAAAGGATACCGTAGTACCACACCTTTTAAAAAATATGCATTTAAGATAAAGAATAATAAATGTAATATAAATTAAATTAAAAATAAGTGCATGTTATTCAATTTCTTTATTGTGCTAATTACATACCATCTTTAGTTGCACGCACATTCATTTCTAGTACCAGTTTAATATAACAAATATACTTCATCTTATTTTTCTACATTTTTTTTTAAATCAAGAGGGATATTGCTTGATTAAATTCTCTTGACAACCAGCAAGTTTATGTCCTTTTTTTGTACTTGCATCTACATTTACTCTTGTTGATCTCCATGCAAGAAAAACTTTGCGTAAATCGACTAAAATATAGAGAACATTCCCCAGCAAATTTTTCATGCATGGAAATTTCTACACATATAAGGATTTGTTAAAGTTGGTTTCATAGAATTTAACATTTTCTTCACACTGTGATATGGCTGCAAATCAATAAGTTCAAGCTGTAGCTCCTCACGTGCTTTATCAATATGTGCAGCAATGGGACAACAAAGGAAATGGAATTTAGGTTCAATTTTCTTGCAATCTTGAAACCTCCTTGTGATAACGCCCTTCAAATTCTGCAGGGGATCTCTTAGTAGAAGCACTTACAGTTACTTTGTTTTCTTAAAAAATGAATAAGGAAATAATGTTTTCCGAATAGGGAAAAACGCAAGACGAATGTTTGATGACGCAGGAAAAATAAATCTAGGTTCGAAGCGGATTTTCGACTGTCTAGGCGGGCCGCAAAATAACTGGACCTGACCCTTGGACTGAAAGAACAAGGGTAGCCATATCATAGGACTATTCAATATTTAGGTTTGAGCAATGATATTGACAAGAATGATAAATGATATCGATAAGAATGGGTAAACTACAGCCATACTAAGCATAAACAGTTAACGCTAAATATGGCAGAATGTAAAGACAGAGTGATCAACCCACAGCTGCTCACACACAAAGATGTGTCCTTATTTATTAATCTACACACCAGTGTGACTGCAGCGATCACCATTAGGAACCTCAACTAACAGGGGACAATGGCACAAAATTCTTCAAAACTTAAAATATCAATACGAGTTTAGCATATTTTAATTAGAATGTAGTTAATGAACGATTAAATGCTTAAAAAGGAAATTCTTATTTCCAATTATGAATAATCATGACACGCGGATTAAATTACAAAACTTTTCTTCGAAATGATTTTAAAAAAATATTAAAAACATTAGAAAGTTTGCTATTGTATGAATTATAAAGCACAATTATATATATATATATATATATATATATATATATATATATATATATATATATATATATATATATATATTTATATATATTAATGATGCGATGCTGATACATTCGAAATCTTAGAAGTACTTATGCAGATAACTATAAATAAATTGAAAATAAAACAAAACATATTTCATTGGTGAAATCAAAATTCATTTAATTCAAGATTGCAATTCTTACATGGTAACGTTTCATAATTTTTAACAAAAGAGGCAGTTAAATATTTCTTTGTAACTTCTTAAATTTCTTATGCTTTTTGAAAAAATATTTTACGTTTCTGTAGCAAAAAAAATGTTTGAAAAATAGCGTTCGAAATATTTTTCTTTAGATAGTATTAAATCATTTATATGATTGTGAAACTACATAAAAAAAAATAATATCTAGGAAAATTTATTGTTGCTTCTAACATCTTCACATACCAACATTAATAGAAATTTGAATTTTGCAAGCTAAGACAGTAGAAATAATTTTCTGTTACATATTTTAAATTTTTCATATAAAAAACAAGAAATTATATCTGACATGGCGAACTGCCAAAAATATTTTTTCTCTTATTGCTCTCTGGGTATGAACATTAGAGATTATTCGAAAAAAAAATTTCCTGAAATATGTAAAGGGTGTTTTTTTAGAGGTATAGAACTTTAAATTGCAATAAAACAACGATGTATTATTCGATTGACATGAATTTTTTTATTCGAAAGATAGTCTTGTGGCATTACATTTTAAATATGATTTCTGGCATATGACTGCCAAGGCTGGCTCAGATGTAGTCCAATCTGGACGTCCAATTTTTGATGACTTTTTCCAACATTTGTGGCCGTATATCGGCAATAACACGGCGAATGTTGTCTTCCGAATGGTCAAGCGTTTGAGGCTTATCCGCATAGACCAATGACTTTACATAGCCCCACAGAAAATAGTCTAGCGGTGTTAAATCACAAGATCTTGGAGGCCAATTCACAGGTCCAAAACGTGAAATTACGCGGTCACCAAACGTGTCTTTCAATAAATCGATTGTGGCACAAGCTGTGTGACATGTTGCGCCGTCTTGTTGGAACCACAGCTCCTGGGCATCATGATTGTTCAATTCAGGAATGAAAAAGTTAGTAATCATGGCTCTATACCGATCACCATTGACTGTAACGTTGTGGCCTTCATCGTTTTTGAAGAAGGATTCCACCAGCCCATAAAGCGCACCAAACAGTCAGTTTTTCTGGGTGTAACGGTGTTTCGACATACACTTGTGGATTAGTTTCACTCCAAATGCGGCAGTTTTGTTTGTTGACGTAGCCATTCAACCAGAAGTGCGCTTCATCGCTAAACAAAATTCGCTTTTGAAAATCGGGAAGAACGGCAATCTCGTTTTGGGCCCATTCAACGAATCTACGTCTTGCTTGATGATCGTTTTGATGAATTGTCAAACCAAACTGAGAATAAATCACTTGACAGCTGTTAAATCAGTCGTCATCTTAGAAAGTAATGCCAACTTAAACTTCTATACCTGGAAAAAGAACATTCTTTATAACTTCCTTGGACAATCAAAGGGATTTTTAATATTTATTTTTTCTTATATGTAAGGTATAGATATCAATATTTTTTTTACCTATATATATATAACATTAGATTCATATTAATATCTATAGAAAAGAAATTATTTTTAACACAGTATGTTTTTATATTTAAAGCATCCACGTCCGAATATTTTTAAATTTTGGTTATTTTAGAATTGAAAAAATTATCAGTATCAAAGACGTAGTTAACGCAGTATTGTTCGTGGAAGCTTGATTCATTTAATTTTAACTTAACAAGCATGTTCTTTAAATATCTAACACTTAGGATTAATTTAGTCACTTTATCGTCCCTATTACGGAGAACAGAGCTCATTTTTTTTTATCTTAGACGCACTATTAAAAAATTAGGAACATTTAGGAAATTAATCTAATTTCCTAAATTAAGTTCTTTTTAACAACACAATATTGAGGAAATCTAAAAACGTTTTAAACATTCTTATAGGAACGATGGAAAAGTAAATTATCAAACTATGGATAAGCACAGAGATATTGACATTCTTTTGAAATAGATTATATTCATTTTGCAATACTTCTCAATTTTTAGCATTTAATCGTTTTATAATACATTCTTTAAACAGGATAATTTAAAATAAAGACCTATTTATTATCTGTAGGCTGTTATTTGATATTTTCTAAGAAGAAATAATAGAAAAATAGATATTTTTTTTATTTTCGCTAAAAAAGCAAATCAATATTGGACAAGTAAATTTTTTTTCTTTAAACTTTCCTCAAAGAAAACATGATCCCAACGCTAGCCATCCAGTTAAGATACATCAATTTTCTAAAGTGCTTGAGAATCATTAAAAGCTAAACAATTTTTTTCTTAAAAATATATATTGCCGTTATTGTTTAAAAATTTCTCAAGAGCTAAATTGTGTTATACAATAATTTTTTAAAAGTCTGTACAAACAACATTTTTGACTAAAGATACATCTACTATAAATAATTAAAAATTTTACGAACAATAGGTAAAACTATTGTAAAATTCGTTAAAAACTGTGCGAATCGACAGAACACCACTTTATTAATAATTATCGATTTTTAGCACTTTATGTTTGCAACGTACACTGAAGAGGCGTTAGACATTAACCCAGTGCTTCTCAAACTTTCAATATACGCTACCCACTTTTCAATCATCATTTTCATTGCGCCCTCCTCCAAACAATAATAATGTATTGAGTTCAATGATTTTAAATTTTGACACCAAAGCTACAATACGACTTTAACCTCTTTTGTGCCACCGACGTACATAAACGTCTCGCTCAGCCAAAGCATTAATTTTCTGGACGTATATATACGTCTTTCTGAAGTACGATCTTTTCTGTGCAGTGCTATCCATACAATTTTTCCGAATGCTTTAGAATATAATATGAGGATTTCAAAAGTGTTTGCGAGGATTTACTTATTTACTCCTTTTCTCCTACCCCTAAAAAATCAAAATACGCCCGTCTACGTGGAAAACAATGGCAATGGGAAGTGAATTGTGTAACTTTTAATCGGCAGTTAAGGAATTAATTAAAAACCGTGCAAATTATCAAGATAAGTGATAGTACAAGCCCATGAGGTCACTGATATTTATCAAACTTATTCTTAACTTTATATTGTTAAATTAATAATAAGATGTATTGTACTGTGCTGATACATTTATCAGTGTATTATATCAGTGTAAATGTGTATTTTATATTTTATTATATCAGAAGTTATTTTGTTTCTTTACTTTCAGTAAATTAATAATTTTTTTTTATTTATAATATTTTGTTTTCGACTTTTTTCAATAAGCTCGCGTTCCTCTCGCAGAGTTATCACGTTCTGCAAGAAGGGTACCCCCCACAGTTTGAGAAACACTGTTTTAACCACCTGTTTTAAATAAAGTACTATTAAAATTTATTTATCCTCAAAACTGGCAACGCTCGGCGTGGTGCTGGTTTTATAAAATACAGCTGGGTAGTTTGGGGTATCTGACACATCAGACACACACCAATTGGTACTGCGATTCCCGCATATTTCGAGATAATACAAGTGCAGTGAGCATTCAATTTTCCTAGTAATATTACAAATGCCTAATTGGAATCATATCCAGTGAATTGGATTGTCAAGATATGTGTGGCTTTAAATTCCCCAGAAGTTTTTTGGGATCCCACCCAGACGATTGGGTTCCTATGACATGGGGCATTATCATGTAGATAAATGTCAACAATCGCCAGAAACACGGTTTAAAATACAAGGCTCTAGTAATAAATCCTCTAAAAGATTGCTTTGAATAATTTTTCAGTCTAGTTCGGATGACTCATAAACGAGAATTATATTCATAAAGTAAAATAAAAGAGAAGGATGATTAAACTTAGATTGAAAAACATTATAAGTTCGGTTGTAATTTTGGGCCTATATTACTTCAGCATGATGCAAATAAACTGATTCTCTCCCTTGAAACAAGCTCTATGTTCAATGGTGTCGAATTTAAGGGTTGTGATTATGAGCTAAGTGCCAACATTCTTTCAGTTAAATCTCGAATTCAAAACACTAAATATCATTAAAGACAAGTCGAGGAGTGTAAGTTATGCAATAAATCTGTTCGTGCTCAGAATCTTCAAAAGTGTGTATGTTAAGGTAGTGGGATCCCAGCTCAGGCGTCCTTGTCACTTGACAGTGGTGAAAAGTGTGATGTCCGTCGTCTACAGTTTTGGTGTTGTTTATATCTTCAATTTTAATAGATAATCAGCAGACCAATTTTCAGTAAGATAAAGTTAACGGCAAGTAGAAAAATATATGGATAATAAGTATTGGGACTAGTAACGCATCTACAATAAGTTTTCATAAAAAATAAAGTGTATTCTCATATTAAATTTTGCATAATTTAGCATATCCTGAAGCTATTTTGATTTTTTAATGAGTTCTGATATCACATACTTTTTCTTCTAAAATTATCTCAGTTGCTTATGACAACTTAAAAATCTTCTATAAGTCTTAATTAGCTGCTAAAAAGAATAAATTAAAGGTCTTATTGGAACAAAAAATATATTGCAATGCATAGTTAAAAGTTTAAAGTTAATAACGTAATGAAGAGTGTTTGAGAAGTGCATAATTCAATTCTCAAAAGCATAGCTTACATTATGTAATCTGAAATGTAGCAGATATTTCATTTATAATGAAAATTAGTTGATACTATTATTGTTGCTTAGTAATTATTTTGAAATAAACCAAATAAGTAATAGGACATGAAGATGAACAAAGTAATTATTAATTAGATGAAAATATGAAGCAAAGACAATTTTCGTTTAATTCGTTTCAATTTAATTAACCTTATTCATACCTCGACTCTAATAAAACTTCAATAGACTGACATAACTTCCCTTTCACTGATTAAAATTGAATAAACTGACTGAAATTGGTAGAACTACTGTAAAACTGGGAGATTTTCTTAATGAAATGCTCTAATAAAACCTTTAATTCTAATATATGTATATATATTTGTACAATATATATTTAATGATATTACTCAGAGATAATTTGAATTCCCCTTTAAATGTGTTTTTCCTGTATTTATATAATTTATTCCCCGAATTTGCTGGAGAAATTAGTAAGATATTTTACAGGATCAAAATATGAATAAGAATTATTTTTATTTATCGAAGCATTCCTACTTCTTGAATTATTGTAAATATAACTTAAATATTTGTTTTCACTTTTCAAAATAAAAATTATTTTTCTTTTACAAAAATAGCTATGTAATTCTAAACATTGAACTTAACTCAGTGGCGCGAGAGCCCATGAGGCTGAGGGCCAGCCACATGGGCTCTCGCGCCACTGAGTCGGGCCTACTGTACCCAACCCAGTATACGTGACCTTGGGCCCTGGTTTGCATGAGCTGATGTTTCGGTCAGGTGGTCAGTTTGACGCGAGAGTCCCAGATTTAAGTTCTGAAGCAAGCTTGGTACTCATTTATTAAGCCACTGAAGGGATAAAAGGCTGAAACAACATTGCGCAGCCCGGGGCTAAAACCTTGGACCTGTGATGTGGAAGTGCGATGCACTAGCCACTCAGCCACTGGGCTTCAAATATTGTGTAAACCATCAAGGATTAATTTAATTTCAAACATAGTATTCATTTGAGTATAATAACGAAACTTTATTTCTACTTAGATTGTTGAAGATTTTTTTTAATATTAAATATTTCAATGAATGTATACATATCTAGACATTTTGGAATTTCTCCTTTTAAATAAAATTGTTTGGATTTGATATATTTTTATAAAGTGATATTAGAGTTCTCTTATATTCCAGAATATTTCTTCATCATTGGAATGTTTTAAGTTTAAACAAAAGTACTAATATCATTATTTAATCAACTAGTTACATTATTTTTATCTGCGAATTTAATCTGGAGTATTAATAATGGCTTTGTATTTCCAGATCGTCATCATTGGTATCAACAAGCGAAGGCACAGTTGATGCGAAACCTGAGAGATGTAGATAGTACAGCCATTGCTAAAAACATTATTCTATTCATCGGAGATGGTATGGGTCTTACTACAGTCACCACAGCCAGAATACTCAGAGGTCAACTGAAAGGCAACAGCGGCGAAGAATACGAGTTGGCTTTCGACAAATTCCAGCATGTAGCTTTAGCAAAGGTTTGTCATACCATTTGTAGTTGCGTTTTTCCTTATTTGTACATTAACAATGTATTTGACTGTCAAAGTTAACAATCTTTAGTATTTAACATTTCATTTCATTATAATAATGTTGGAAATGCTCCATGCGATTGCGTCAAAACAACTTGATAAAACATTTAATGCAGAAAACTCAAAATTAACAAGTTCGTTAAATTTATCTTGTTCTTTTTACCGAATCTAAGAAAAAACTGTTTTTAATTAAATCTATACTTATGCCTACGATGTATACCTATTAAGTTAAAAAAAAAATTGTAGTTCCATTCATGAAGACCAAACATAAGATATGTACAAATTATGCTTTATATATTTACGTAAATTTCGAAATTTACATATATTTTTAGTGGGAGAACTATGTATTGTATTGCAGATCGTACGATATTTCATAAAAAATACCTTTAAAGGTGACTGATGTGTGCTGAATGTGCTCTGAAAAATACAAAGTATGAAGTTTTGTCCACACTAATTTATAAAAAGTTCCATTTCAAATAATTACTTGGCATTATAAACGTTGATGGAAAAATTTATAGAAAAATTCATCTGTATCAATGTAAATCTCACCGTTTCAAAATCTTTTACCACTTTTTTTCATAACAAAATAAATAAACAATGTAGCATTTACTCTGAAGATCTTTTTTAGAAAGTATATTTCCTTTTTAGTTTTAAATATTTACTTTTGGCACGTGTTCTAAAAGGGAAATACAAACTTTCTAAATAATTCAAAGAATAATAAAATTTACGATGTATGCTAATATGCATTTCTTAATAAGAAAATATGTTTTGAGTCTCTCAAAGGAAAACATAAAACTTAATAAAGTTGAGACAACTAATAAAATACTGCTAAGATATAGCGAGATGAATCCCCACTTGGAATCTTGATGAACTTCCCCCCTTTGATTGTATTTACAGTTCTAAAGTATAACAAAGAAAAACTATTATAACTTAGCTTATAATTAGAGTATTAAAAATATATTAATTTTTAAAGATCAGTACGTATTAGTGACTATGCAGATACGTACATCATGCATATGTTTTCTATTCAAAATATGTCATTTCATGTTAAACTAATAAAGCTAAGTATAAATTAATCCTAATAAGAAACAACTTAATTTAATTCTATTCCCTTTAGTTCCAACAAATGAAACTCTAAGCTTTCGAGGAAATGCTTATTGGTGTTTTGCATCCTGTTAACTCGCCTCCTACCAATTTCCAACTATTTCGCTCATGCATATTACCAACATTCAAGTCCAATTTCCCATTATTCATTTCTAAGTAGAAATGGTAGGAATGATCTGGAAACCGAATCGCGTTGTGGGGGATGTTAGTCCCCAAAATCCAGTGCCTCGGCACCTTGTCCATCAGAATAGGCGGACCAGCGAACGTCAAAGCCGGAACATTAGGAGTTATAGGAAAGGCGGACACTAATACCTAGCAAGCCGATTTCTGGGCCTCATAATGTATAAGTGGAGATGGTGAGAGTTCACGTTATGAGACATACTTCAACGGATCAACTGGATAAGGTTGTCTGTTTAGACATTTCGGTGGGCTTGACAGTAGAGAACAGTTACTATGACAAAATGAATGGCAGCTGATATTGAATGGGTGGAAGGTATCTATATAGTTATTGAATGGATGGAGTGTTATGGTATTATGTGGATTAGTTAGACAATGCGGTGGGAGACTATGTGATATTAATAAATATATTTAGTTTAATACGATGATAGCAAAATTAGTGCTTACGTAAATGAATTTATAACTTATTAAAATTTATTTGAGAATATGGAGCTAACGCTAAGATGATTTTGTTTGAACATAATATCAAATTTTATATATTGATAATATCATTTTCATGCAGTATATTCCTTAAAATTCTATTTATTGAAACTTTGTTTACGCTTGAAACCCTTTGACTCTTAAGAAATGTCTTTTCATTAACACAGATATTTTAAGTTACCAAATTATTTCCCTCCATAAAACTTAGCATGAAGTGTTCATTTAATTAGAAAAAAATCATTAATCTTCTTTTGAATGCATTTTGTGTATGATCTAATAAACTTCTTTGCAAACCTAGGAGATATATATATGGATCTTAGGCTATTTCTACAAACGCGTAACATTTAATACATTATTGTTGAGTGCGTATTTAAAATAACGTATCGAATATAAGCCTTTAAACATTTATCCGCAATATAAAAGATTATATATCAGAGCTTTATTTGTTATTCATTTTGTTTTACTTTATTGAAATATTCAGTATATTCAATAAAATTTACATAGTGTTTAGCAGCATAGCATTTCATAGTATGTTTAAATTGAGTCATGTATCATGTGTCAATTTTTCAATTAGACCCCATGCTCCTCAAAAGATAAACTTTAAAATGTAATAAAATTTAAATGTCAAATAAGATGGCACTTTTTTTCGATAGTAATTCTGACTTTATGGTTATTGCTTAATTTTAATCTTCGAAAATATTTTAGTATGCACATGCATGAATATGTAAAACTTTACAATACTTTCTGATAAAAGCTTATATTGTTTATACTGAAATATTTTCTGCATTTAAAGGCAGAATTATTTTCTGACTGTATTCTACTTAAAAGTGCAACCCTCATTTTAGAGGGAAGAATATTTCTCAAAAACTTGCTGAAGAATGCCCAACCTAAGACAATAGAGTGATATGAACTTGCCAGTTGAAAAACCAGAATCTATATATTTTTTTATACTTTTCGAAAAATAGAAGTAAAAAACATTGAGTCTATTAAACAAAATGCGTAATCTTCCTCCACATTAAAAAATAATTTAACAAATATGTGTGTGTGTGTGTGTGTGTGTGTGTGTGTGTGGTCTTTGGACAAAAATAGGTTAAGGATCACCTATCTAGATACTTCGAAATATAAAATATTTCATTAGTGTCGCATTCGGAGATTTTAGAATTTCTTAAAATTATTCTTTCAAAATGCAACTTTCTTCTTTTTAAACAACATGCTTAAACTTAACTGCTAAACAAATATATCTATTTTGAACTATTTACAAATATAAATATAAAAAATCAGATTTTCTTTCTTTTAAAAAAATAATACCGTATTTATTCGAATTTAAGTTGTATTTTTTTCAATATTAATGCTACTAAAATCTAGTGCGGTTTAGAATCGAAGGTGGAAAAATTCATTGGATGGGACAAATTGAAAACGATGCTGATGCTTAGAGCAGTGTTTCTCAAACTTTCAATACTGGCGACCCAATTTTCAATCATAATTTTTGTCGCGCCCCCCCTGTACAACAATAATATATTTACTGCAATAAAAATGCACTTTGAGAGAGAGACGCTAAAGGTACAATACGATCTTAATTATAAACCGTACAAATTAATACGATAAGTATATAAAATTTTGTACATATAACTTTTAAGTAATACATATTTTAAGAAAAAATTACTTAAAATATACATTACTTACTTATTATTATGTTAATTTTTCTTTCTCTAAATTTTTAAATTCGAACAGTTCGCAAAATGATGCATTTAATTAAAGATTTATTTCTCCTTCAGCATTCGTTTCTCAAAGTACAAATTTCATTAGAAAAATAGTCTAGTCTATGTAGCTCTCTATCATATCCATCACATTTGGCATTATAGGGTACGTTTGCGTTAGTCTGGGCAACCTATCGGGCATCTGCGCAAAACATGTAAGACCTCGTACAATTCCAGTCAGTTTTGGTCGACTCGATACTTCTTTAGTTACCAAATCTAGCTTCTGAATGTAAATTTTTTAAATTTACACGTTAATTGTAATTTACGGTAATTAAGTATCTATGGCAGTAGATTAAAACAAAATCATACATACATTTTTAAGTCGTAAGCAAACATTCGACGATAATGAAGGATCAACTAGTACACAGACGAGAATGGTTCCGAAAATTAAATCAAGGCAATAAATATTCTCAAAAATACTTAAATTTTGGATTTACCACCACTAAACTAAATGATGGGGGAAAAAAGCCCCAGGTCGTTTTGTGTCAAAACTTACAAATCTGAAGAACATGTAAAAGTTGTTTCTAAAACCATGTAAAATCATTTAGCTATGTTGGCAAAGAATTTTAAAAAGTATTTTCTGGATGAGGGACAACTTGGTAGCAAGTTACGAGAGAATTAGGGATCTATTTCAAGATACTCAGAAGGACTCTCAACTTCCGAAGAAGAAATCTTCATACATTTCACATACAGTGAAAACTTAAAAGGCAATTTTGTAATAAATCGCTCTTTGAATTTTGGGTAGAGGTGGATGATGAATTATCTGTACTAAAAAAAAAAGCACTTCGTATACTATTACCATTTTCAACATTCTACCTTTGTGAAACCGAAATTTTCTGCGGTGGCTGCTTTGAAGACCAAATATAAATCTCAGCTAAATATAGAAAAATAACTCAGTGTCAATTTCTGATATTAAACCTTCCTTTGAAAAACTTTGCTCTACAAGACAAGCCCGTGGAAGTCCCTAATAATTATCTTGTAATAATTAACTTGTTCTTAATTTAGTATTAAGAAATTATTTATAAAATACCTTCTTCAGTACTAATACATTAAACGTATACTGGCTGAAACACCAGCTTTTCACACGAGTTCATTTTTTTAAAAAATAAAACATTATTCTTGATATAATAGCTGAACTGTAAGGAGAGTAAAACTGCGTGCACGACATTGTATACAAAAATGTAAAATGATTTTTTTTAGATAAATGCTATAATTGTAAATAACTGTTTAAAAGAACTGTAATTTTAAACCTCGCAGAATTAGCATTTAGAATTAATGTTAAATAATGAAAAAGAATATAAAATTCCGATGAAGAATAATTGTGTTACTTTTTAATATTTAAAGCGAGAAGAGACTTCAAAATGTTTTAATCCAGGAGCAGACGCGCACTCGATACTAACGCTAATGGTACTGCGGGGGGACTCAGTCACCCCAATCATTTGTTTGTAATTATTTTTACTGTACACGAGATACAAATCGGAATTCAAGTGAATAATTTAATTAAGAGAAAGTATACTTACCGGCTTTCAAGGACTATTCAATTTTTCTTTGAGGATTTGAGAAAAAATCCAATAAAACACTGAACTAAAATGATTCAAAAGTGCAAGACCTTAATAAAGGGCGCAAATCAGAGACACTTTTCATTTATATTACATAAATGTTATTTGCTGGCAAAGCTGTCATATTTTGTTCCAATTTATTGTAGTTTTATTGAGCTTTCATGATCGAGTGAGTGAATATTAACGTCGCACTGTTCAACTACACGAGGGCTTTTGGAGACTACCTCGTATATATATAATTTTGAACCATGGTTAAGTGACGAGGACGATACTTGAGCTGGCCTCTTTTAACTACCACACCACTCCAACAAGAGGACGTTTGAGCTCTTGACAGATTTAACGTTCATCTCTCCCCTACACGGAGGGTCTTTAGTGGTACTGGGCTCGAACTCGTGACTCCTTTGGTAATCAACAAACAGCAAGTTGAACTTTTTCTTTCTTGTGTCTTTTTGACAAGGTGAACTGAACTTTGTGGTACACTTATGGCTTCATATTTTAGTTGATGGAGTTCCTTAGGAAGCATTTGAAAATTTTCCTTTCGTTTCATGTTCATGGCGTTTCTCAATCATGAATAATATGTATTCTTTCAGAAGGTGTTTCTTTTGCTTGATCAGTTTCAATTTCCCTCAATAGAGATCCGCGCCACCGCTCCCGGTTTAAAAGTGTATTCAGAAAAAAATACGAATGATCTAAATAACCATACTAGTAAGTTTGAAGGTCAATCAAATGATTAACAAATGTATTATGTAGCCTGGCTGAAAAGTGAATCATATCTTCCTTTTCTTTTTCTACAACTAATGTACAGTATTTCAATAATAATTACAGTGATTAATTGTTTATCTTCTTAGAATTTTTTTAGGTCTGGGTTTCGTTTTCTTTTAACGAGTAATATTTTATGTTAAAACGTAATAAAAAAATCTCTCATTGAGGAAATACAGCAAATTAAACAAAATGTTTTTTTCTTCTTTAATTTGGTTTTGGGATCAAAGATAGCTATTTGATGATGGGAAAACGCCAGATGGTAAACATAAATTATACCAGTGTTGTTGTGTATTTTTTTCATTATGGAAGAAAGTATTTTGTTTTACTTCTCTTTCCAGTTATTTTTTTAAATCTTGAAATTTTCAATATGCTCGCGCCCCCCCAGGGGGGCGCGCCCCACACTTTGAGAAACACTGGCTTAGAGCAATAACAGGACTCTGTATGTATTTAAAAGTTCAAAGGAAAAAAATTATTATTCACTTCTTATTTGTTCTCAATTTAATTTTTTTAAAATTTCATAAACAACGGATACTCTAATAAACCATTTTATCCTATTTTTTTTTCACAAAAACATGCTGAGGATTTGGGGAGTGTCTTGGATTCGAATAAGTATATAATACTCCCCCCTCAAAATATATATATTTTTTCTTTTATAATGGCAATTATCAAAGCCATTGAATATATTCCATGGAATAAATTTAGGTGATTTTTCTCAACTAAAAAAGTTTCAGATCCACTGACAAATATTTTTTTTTCTAATAAATATCCTCAATATAATTTAAATAAATTCACCTTCCACAAATTAAGCTAACATCTTGATCAAAATAAAATAATCACTAAAATTGCAAAAATGACTCATAAAGTACTTTTTGCAAACAAAAAGATTAACAGCTAAAAGAGAACAAGATGATGAAATCCTCGAAATCATTAATGATGATATTTTATAAAAACATAAACTCAAGCTCCATTATTGTACCATGTCCAAGACTTTCCATCTCCATTCACTCGCAATTCAAACCCTGGAAATGTGTACGGGAATCGGCATCACTAACTAAATATCCAAGCTTCCTTTTTAAATTAACAACTGGTTTTAAAATTGTTTCGCTCCCCTAACAGAGGAAAACGCTGGAGAAAAGAATGAGGCGGCGGAGAAAGAGTGTAAGATGAGCACCGAGAAGAGACTCGAATTAGGTTTCTTTTGTTGCTCCTTTTCAGTAGACACCTTCCTCCGCAATTTGTCACCTTGCACATTGGAAAACTGTTCATTCGATTCACAGCCCCCCTTTCGATCCCCCACGCGCCGTGTAACAATCGACCGTCGAAGGAACGATTCAATTTCGGCCCTGAAGGAAGTAAATTCTAGAATTGTAAATTCGATGGTTGAGAGGGGGGATTGTAAATATTCTGGAAGGAGGGACACCACTAAACTGATTTTGCGGCTTTCAAGCTGTCGAGAGGGCAAACAACGGGACTTATGCATGCCTAAGACCATGAATAATTATAAGTGATTTAGGCTGGAAGGTGAGCACAACGAGAAAGGGGGTTGATAATTTGGGTTATGGATTAAGGAAAGAATAGGAAAGAATTAGAATGGAAATGAATAGCTCAATGATATATATAAGTATAAAATAGAAAATGGTAATTTGGATTCTTGTTCAGATGGCTTGAAAAATTTCTGCTGTTGAAAAGGATAATGATTTTGCATTTTTCAAACCATTGTGGAGGGTAAAAAAATTTAAATTAAATGAAAAAGTCCTGCTTATACTGAAATTTATCTGTTAGGAATTTACTGTGTCTTATATAGCGTTTTATTTGTCAACAATGGATTACAGTGACGTACATCGCAATGTATTTTATTGTGTAATTACACATTTTTTACTCTATCATTTTAATTGTTTTTGTTGACTGTGGAATACTGAATTATTTTTTGGTTGATTGATTGATTGAATGAATATTAACGTCGCATTGTTCAGCTACACGAGGGCTTTAGGCGACGGACCACGTAATTTTGAACCATGGTCAAGTGACGTGGACGACACCTGAGCTGGCACCCCCCTCTCCTAACTACCACACCACACCAACGGGAGGACGTTTCAGCTCTCGACAGATTTAACGTGCATCGCTTCCCTACACGGCGGGTCTTTAGTGGTACTGGGCTCGAACCTGTGACAAAGCAAGCCACAGTCCGATACCTATACCACTCGGCTACCGCGGCCCGAATTATTTTTTGGACGATGACGTATGTGAAGTGTCCAGCTGTTACCTTACTTTGAATTATAACTTATGCATACCTGAAAGCTTGAATATAAAGATGTTTAAATAATTTTATTAGGTTTATATTTAGATTCGCGTTTTAAAAATCCGAATTATATATGCTTTTGCGAGTGTATTATACATAGAAAAAATATTATTAAAGTAACTTGTTTGGGAATTCTCTAATATTCATATTTCTATTTATAAAAAGTATTATTGAGATTTTTTACAAAATAATAATATTTTAACTAATAATAAATATGAGTGTAAGTTTTAATGTAATAAAATTGTTAAAATATTAGATTGGATCACATGTCTATACTTGAATTTTTAATGCATACAGTTTTACTAAGTTAAATTTTTTATTCACGTTTTAAACTTTTATTTAATTTTGTTTTAGTTATTACTTATAATTGTTTATCTTTAATTTAATTTTCTTTTATTTATTATTTTATGCTTATTTATATTCTCCTCTTTTATGTGCTTTCACAGGGGGATGCCGAAGAATGTTTTCGAAAATTTGATTTTTGATGATTTTTTTCGCCGTTTAATGAATTACGCTTTTGTCTTTTTTTCAAATAAAATTTTTATTTAAGACAAAGTTAATATGACTTCAACGTTTCTTAGTGGTAAATGCAATATTTTAAAAATTATTTTAACGATTTTACCTTATGTGGGATCCGATTTTGATCATGGTGGTTACACGTGATGATGCGCAGAATTTTTTTTAGAAAAAAATTACTACAATTATTCAGATTTTTGGTTCTTCTAGCTTTGGTATTTAGATTAATGTTTATATTTGGTAGTTTGTATTGGGATTTATCTTTTATCTTTTAGTTTTTTAAGTATTAATTATTTACTATTATTCTTACAATTTTAATGTATTTTTAGATGATTATTCTGTAAATAGTTTGCCTTTCTTCCAGCTCAGTTTTGTAAGAAAATTTAGGGACAGGTTGACTGAATTTAAGGGGTGTTGGAAAGATAAAATCTTATTTTTTTGACAATTTGAGATTTTTGCATTTTCAAATTGTATAGATTTTAACCTTTCTAAAAATATCTTACTTGAACCTCTAGGGTATTTAGAAGCCCTTAAAACGTATTTTTAAATAATCGTTGAATTTGGGCCACGCCCATTTTAATGGCGAAAATTGTAAACAAATTACTTTGTTTTGTTTAATAGTGTAACGACTGATATGAACCAAAACATGTATATTTTATTTTAAATTGAGCCTTTTATTTTTTTATTTCCCAGCCTATTAGAAGTCTCACTGTATACATTAAAATCAATTTATCTCAAATGTAAATTTTAATGTGCGATGTACCTTTTCTGAGAAACTACTGCTCACAGGTATGTAAATGTTTTATGAATTATTTATAATGATGTCTAATATATACTAAAATGAGCCTTTTTAAAACACTCAAAAATTTAATTTTTACAAATTTTTTAAGTGAAAAATGGGTCAAATTTCGCAATGTTTGATAAAATATTTCATAATTTCTTAAAAAATTCAAAATTAGCTAAAAGCTCATTTTAGTATAATAAGAGAGATATACTTTAATAGTATGAAAAATTTCAAGCATGTACATAAAACAGATTTTGAGAAAAGGTACATCGAAAACAGCCAATTTAACATTGTCAGTATAGAGAGAGAGAGAGAGGTTTCCAACACCCCTTAAAAACTATGTTTAACCCTGAAATCTTTTGGTTCTTAAGACTAAATTTTTCTGTATTATATAACTTTGGTCATTTTATTTTAAACTATACTATCTCGTTAAATTTTGGAGAGTTTATTGATTACCTTCAGAATATTATTAATAACTATATATAATATATATATATATAACTATATATATATATATATATATATGTGTGTGTGTGTGTGTGTGTGTGTGTGTGTGTGTGTGTGTGTGTGTGTGTGTGTGTGTGTGTGTGTGTGTGTGTGTGTGTGTGTGTGTGTGTGTGTGTGTGTGTGTGTGTGTGTGTGTGTGTGTGTGTGTGTGTGTGTGTGTGTGTGTGTGTGTGTGTGTGTGTGTGTGTGTGTAGGAAATATTAGCCTCAGTAGTACAAGAACAAACTCCTGGCCTAAAGAACCAAGATTGCAGGTTTAAACACCTTTTATGGTTAGAAAACCTTCACCTGTAATTTGCCTATATTTCGGACACAAAGGGGAAGGAAAGAATAATTTTAGGAGGAATTTATATGTTACACAAATAAAATACACTATATCAATAAAATATAACGATAAAATTATAGCCTGCTAGTGTTTACTAGCAGTCTATATTTATTTAGCAGGCAGAATTAAAGTCGATTCAATAAATTAGATGGTAAAGCTTACTTCGTGAGTATAGCAACCTGTTATGTTTACCGCCAAGTATAACGGAGTAACAGCAGTACCGCGTAAAAGTAAAATTAGTAAACTATGATATAAAAATATAAAGTCTCTCTATATATGTACATTTAAAAACCATAAATATTGATATAAAATTTTATAGAAAATAAAAGACTTCAAGACATACACAAGAATATTTAAATAAAATAAATTATTAATTTATTAAACATGTAGCACCATCTATTGAATAACTGTATAATTAATTAAAAAATGCTATTATTAATACATATTGTCATTTTGCTGAGAACTATTAGAAATATAATTGTACAGAAAGTTAGCAGGATAACCATTTTCATGCATGATCTCGGAAATCCTAATTTCTCAGGAAATTATATGAGCTGCAGTTATATTCAATTATATAAAGTATTCCAAAAATATCTTTAAGGATGACTAGTTAAAAATGACAATCAAAATTAATTTTTCAGTCGCCTTATATTAATTCTCATTTCACAGTTTTGTTCATATATATTGTTGTACTCTTAACATATATACGTAATATTTAACTTTTGTCAGTGTTTTCGATCATATATATGCAAATAAACAATCATCACAAACACTACTTGAAACACTGGGATACATTTCCTTTTCATTCGTTGAAAAATATTTAAATGCATCTTAAATGAACTATAAATAAGATGTTTTTCTTTTTGTCATTGAAAACTTAACTCTATTTTTATAATAATCAAAAAGCAAACAAATATTATGTTAAACCCGGGGAAAAATGTTTAGTTTTAAAATAGTCTCTTAGGAAATATTTTCCCAGTCTCTCATATTTCAGATAAGCACTATGGAAATAAAAAATTGACGGAAAAAAGAAATATTTATATGTAAATAAGTTACGAATTACCTTTTTACTTCATAAGTGTTAAGTCTTTAACAAAACGATCTTAACATTCCAGACGAAAAATATTCAGGCTACTTAAAATAAATTACAATATCCACTTTTAAAACGAGATATGGAAATGGGATAAGCATATCTTAGTTTCTTGTAAGTTCTAAGCTTTTCCTTTTGAGTTTTAAGGTATTCATTCAATGTAAGTAGAAAAAGAAGATAAATATGGGCTGCTCTGAGAAATAATTGTTTCGCACAATGCTGTATTTTTTAGTCTTTGTTTCAGTTATGTTTCTTCCCTTCGAAATCAATGTCTCTCTCTAGGATGAAGTTTATATTTACCAGTTTTAATCCACCGATGTATTTTAATCTCGTTTATAATCTTTATCTTAAATGCATTCGTGATTAATGAAAATACTTTGAAGCAAATGTACAACTCTTAAACTTAACTAGTAAAGCATCGAATTATTACGCGATTATCTGAATTTCTCACGAGCACACACAGCAGAAAGAATGCTATCCTACATAGAGTGAGGTAAGTACCGGGTGTTTCAAAAGTCACGCACATCTACATGGCAAAACTTGTTGCTTAAGGACCAAAAGTGTTGGTTGAGATTTCTGCCACTAGATGGCTTCAGGGGTCTCATTATAAGAAGTTTTGAACTTATCAGACATCAGTTTCAAAATACTTGTCAATTGCAGTAACTTGATTACAATGGAAGGTGCATGATGTTTTTCCAAGAGCAAAGAATAGTCTTCGATGAACTTTATTTCGCTATAAAATCTCATTGCCGTGTGATAAATGCATTTCAGCAGAAATATCCACGTGAAACAGTACCAAATTTATCAAAGATAACAGTTTTAGTTCAACGGTTCCGTGACACAGTATTGGTTGCAGACAGAAAACGATCGGATAGAGCATCCAAAGTGAAAATGAAAGTGACAGATGTGGAGACAGCTTTACAAAGTAGTCCATTGAAAAGACCGTCCCACCTACATGAACATCATTACGTAATTCATATCCTTGCTGAAAGTGATGAAATAGGCGCTTGGTTGCAGCAAGAGGGCGCTACGTGTCACACATTATGGGACAGTAGTGAAGTTTTAACTGAATTTTTCGATTATTGTGTCATTTCCAAAGGACTTTGTCCACCTCGTTTACCGGACTTGTTCATTCAGGATTTTTTCTAATAATGCCTTAACCAATTCTAATAATGCATTTTCTAATTTTATAAATAATGCCTTAACCAATATGAAAAACGTCCAGTAAATGGTTTGAACATTGAAGTGAAAATTTAATGAGATGATCGGATCATCCAATAAGTCGTTACGGTAATTCTTTGACAATATTATAATACAATGCTAGAAACAATAGAAATTTAAAGTAAATCGCACATTTCAGAAAGGAAATGATCTACCAATGAATGGATAAAATAATTATTCTTCGGACATGTGCGTATCTAATGGTGCATTAATCAACTTTTTGTTTACTTGTAAATTCTGAAATTAGTGTGAGAGCCATTGTGAGGCGTCCCCAAGATGTGAGTCTTGAATCCAGTGCTGTATAAGATATTTTGCTATTACAGTGAAATACCAATAAGTCCAATTACATTCATGCTGAATAAGATCAAAATAAATAGCTATGGAATGAAACTCTATGACAGGGATGGCGAACCACGGGCATGCGTGCCATTGATGGCACGCAGCAAAATATTTTGGGCACGTCACCGATCAAAACGGTTTGCATTTTAATTCAAAATAACAAAGTTCAGTGTGAAGTATTAAGAACGAAGGCGAGTAACCTGTCGCAGTTTTTAGCGAGATATTTTATGTTCAAAGAACTATTAGAAACGTTCAAGCTTTTTTTTTACATTCGAGACTCAGAAAGCATCTTAAAACAAAAAGACGTCAGTATGTCCTAGGATAATATTAAACATCTGTTTGACAAAGTGCTTAATCATATTATGGCTTTCATTGCAATGTGCTATTGAAGAAGATTGAATTAAACCTATAACTGTTTCATTAATTACTTAGTTATTGTAATTTGGAGGCCGCCTGAATCTTTCATATTTTTCTTTATAAAATCTATGCGTAAATGAAATTTAATACATATAAAAATATATACTATAAATTTAATACTTAACTAAATTGCATTTGTATCCAATGTTTTTCTCCCCGGTGTCCAATTTTCACTGGTTCTTAGATTATACAAGGTGTGGCTATTAAATAACAAGACTAATGCTACAAAACATTTTATTTTGATTTTTGCGTTTTTACTAATTATCACCTTCAGTATACACCCCTCCTCTATCCCTATAATGCACCATGTGAATCGTCCTTTGCTCGAAATAGTACTGGAAGTCTTTTTGTGTGAGCTTCTTGAGGACGCATGTCGCTTTCTCTTTCCCAGCTTTAACGGTCTCGAATCATGTTCCTTTTTACGGAGATTTCTCCTTAAGAATCAGATAGAAGTTGAATGGCCTAAGATCCACCAAATAAATCGGATGTTCTAATACTGGGATGCTATACTTGGCTAGAAACCTCTCAATAAACATCACGAAATGAGCCGACGCATTGTCCTGGTGGAGAACCCATGATGTTCTTCAGCAATTCTGGTCGTTTTTTCCTTATTCTTTTATGAAATTCAGCAAGAATGTGAATGTAGTGATATTGATTTATAGTCTGACGTTCAGGGATTCAATGAAGGTGCACAATAGCTTGAATATCAAAAATACGATCATAATTGCTTGAAATTTTGGAATTGTTCGTTCGAGACTTTTTGGTTGTCGGTGGATTAGCACTTCCATTGCATGGATTAATTCTACGTTTCAGGAACGTAAGTAAAAACTTCGATTTCTCGCACTTTATTTTATGTTTTGATTAATTTTGGGTCATTTTCAATGGCATTTAAAGTGTCAGGGCAAACATTTTTATAAGCTTCTGAGAATTTTAAAGAACCATGTTTTCACAGACATTTTGCATGCCAAAATTTTTTTATAAATTTTGTCGTATGTAACCTTTGTTAATTACTACAGTCTCAACAATTGAAATAATACTTAACTGAAAATCATATCGAACGAGGTTACTGATATTTTTCGAATATTGTCATCCGTTTTTGACGTAGACGGTTATCCGGGCATAAATCACCTTTTACGTTTTCTCTACCACTTTGAAAACGCTTAAATCACTCAAAAACACGTGCATACAATAAACCTTCAGTGTCATACACTTATTTTAATAAATTATAAGTTTCTGATGCGGTGTTTTCAAGTTTTAAGTGAAGTTTCACATCAATACGATGATCTATACTTACACTTATAAATTTTCCCACAAAACAAACAAAAAAAAACGATTCGAACTAAGGCTCCACCTACACAGATTTTTTTTTAGAAACAAGAAGTTCTGTGCATTTGAAAGAGAAGGCTTAAGGATAAATAGCTGTTGGCCGCGGGTGTTTGCGCATAATTACTTCTTTTGTAAAAGTACCAGTCTCATCTTGTTATATAATATTCACAGATTTTATATATATTAATAGAGGCCGAATATAAATGATGAAGGGAGCCAGTTTATTGTATTGTAAATCAGTTATATTTTTATTATTTATTGTAATTAAAAAATGATACTATTTAATACATGCATTGCTTTTAATACATGTAGGTTCCATTATAGAAATACAATAATTGCTATAGTAATTTATCACTTTGCTAAAATGTACCTAATTTATTAGAAATTTCAAGAGTGAATTTAACGCTAAAGGATATATAAAAAAAATAAGATTTACTTCTAATTGTAAAATAATTTATTTCGTGCTCTTATAAAGAAAGAAAAATGTAAGTCCTATTTTTGGTTTCATCTATGAATGAAGACAGTATGATTTTTGCTCCTCTTTTGTGCTCATTGACCAAATTAGGTTTTTCTATTGTTTCCTCAAGGTATTCGACTACCCTAAAATCCTGATGTTTTTCAAAAAGTTGGCAAAATTTTTATTTTTTTGTAGGCTATCTTATCAGCTTCATAAAAATACCAAGTTAATTGTTTCCCGTTCATTAGAATAAAATCTACAAGTGTTTTAGTAAAAGCAGATGCCACTACTTTAAGCATGATGTCAAATTTAAAAATGCGTTTTACTCGAAATGTGTTTTTTTTTCGAAAAGCTCAAACGGGGACAGCGATTGCTCAAAACGTTCTCAAAATAGTTTGCTGAAAATTTGTGTGTATGTTCTGTGCAACAGTAGAAATGTTTTGACCTTCAGATTTAACAATCACTGTTTTATTGCAATAATTTACAGTCTTTTATGTGAATATAATCACTTTTTTTAAAGCAATTTCATATAATCCCTAAGATAAAGTGCTCTAGCTTTTGTAAAAATTAAAATATCTCTTATCCTGAAAGTCATTTCTAATATTACTAACACGGTAGCACATCAAAATTTAAAAATTGAGAATTTGTTCATAAAGTTTTTGTACAAAGTGGGTCCCGTTTATGCAATTTTTTATACATTTTCACCAGTTTTTTCCCATTTTAATAACAATAAATGTTTTCTCTGTTTTCAATTTTAGGAACTTTTCCTTAAAATATACTAAATAAATCTAAAAATCACAAAAAAATCTTCATTTCCCCATTTTCTGAAAAAAACGTTGTCACAAGTAGTGAGATAACTTAAGGACCTTTTGATCATTGTGGCAGAGACCTATTTAAGACTGATCGGATCAATTTCTTCATATAATATAGTTCATATTATTAATTTCTACTTTTCTGTATGCAACGTGATCTCTATTTAAATATCACTGAATAAGGAAACTCTGCTGTTATTTCTTGGTATTTTTTGTTATATTAAACCCTTTTTATCTCGAAATTTTATAATTATTGGTAAAAATAAGTGCTGGATAACATATTAACCGAAAACCTGATGGATATTTAGTTCAATAATATCTAAAATTGAATGTGTAGATTAAATCTTCGGGTTGGTACTTTTCTTAAAATAAGGCTCATTGCTTAATATAAATATAAATTTTTACACAAACAAAATTGTTCCATAAAATAAAAAATTAAAACTTGTAGACCTTTCATGGTACTGGATATTAGTTCAGGAACAAAAAATTTATTTCAGATAATTCTATTGAAAACAATATTTCTGAATTAGCATGTCGGGAGTGAATTGAACATAACTTTAATTGAAGCACTATTGTATATGAGAAACAAAATAATTTGTAAATAACTTCAACCGTATCAGTTTCATCAGCATTATAAAAGTTTGTTTAGCATAAGATGTGCTTTATAAAAGAATTACATAATATACTTTATGTTTTCAATTTTGTTCAAACTTAGTGTGTGTAATTTATAAATAGCAATTAAAATATAATGTAACTACGAAGGACTTTTAAGCACTTAGAAACAGAGGTGCCATACTCACTGCCCGTGAACCACATGCGGCCTACAACGACCAATTTTGCGGCCCGGCCCAGTACACAATAGTACATAATAAACTATCGAAAATTATCCCGAAATAAAAAGGATAGTTGCTGCGAAGAGATGTCAAGTGTCTGGAAGTAAACATTAAATTTTTTCAATTTTTATTTATGTTTATTATATAATGTATTATTTTAAATATATAAACTTACGTTTCTATGAATATGGATTTTTTGCGGCCTACCTACAGTTAAACCTTGTTTGTTTGGCCCAAGTTTGCCTTTGAGTTTAACCCTCTAAGTGGATACCTTCCTCCTGAAAAGTTATTCCGAAAGCGTTAACTCTTATTTTGAAAATCACTTTAAAAATGCAACAGCCGTCTTTCCTTTCCCCCTTTTAGAACTTGGGAGGTCGAACGGGGACAATTTTATGACGTAGTTCGGTTCCTTTGTCAAGTAAGAACCAAGAGATCAATCGTTTACAGCTAGCTGTTAAGTTGCTTTGGGCAATCTTGTATGAAACTGTAGTGGAATTCGGTATTTCTTTCTCCTATATGTTCCGTCACAGTAAAATTAAAACAAAATGCAGGGTAAAAAAAAAGGAAAAAATGAAATAAATAGTATGTTAGAAGTTGAAAAATAATTATATTTTCTTCAAACAAATTTTTTATTTTTCTGTCATTTTTTAAATATTAAATATTTTTAAATATTAAATATATATATATATGGTATTGCGATTTGAACCAGAAAAAAGCATCCTGTATTCATTTTTGAATATGAGAGTAAGAAAACGCGCTCACTTTCCTGTTTTTTAAAAAAGAAATGAGGTAAAAAGAGCAAAGGCCCTATCTCATTTTTAAACAATAACGCAATAAATACGATGATTATATTTATGAAATAAAACCGATCTTTCCCTATTTAGTTATATTTTTAATTTAAAATAGCATAAAAAAAATTTCAATACTTTTAATTTATTTTAATTAAAATCATATAAAAGATATTTTTATGTTAACTGAATATTTTTCGGAAAAAATTTAAATTTTCCTTCCTAGTGTTCTCCTTTGCGAACTTCTTGAATCAAATAAAAATTCCTTTTCTACATGGGCATTTGTGATGGACATAACACACATTCAGTCAATAATTTTTAATTTTAATGGGGGATATACTTCTTCAAATGCGCATGACAGTACTTCTAACCATTTTCTACTCAAGTTAAATTTCTTATATTTATGTTTCTTTTATTACAAGAAAAAATGTCACACATCGATAACTACATTTTTTTTCGCACAATTCAGTCATTACAAATACTATTGTGAGAAAAGTTCTCCCTAATTAATTTTGTCTTTCAAAACAGTACACTTAAAGCAATTTTGTTCAGTGAAGTTAACCGACAGTTCCACAATGTATTCATACCAAATTTTAAAAACAAATTTAACACTTGGAAATGTATCCTGTATTAAATTTTTCAGTATACACAAATATTTCCTGCTGTAGGGAAGATATAATATGAGATGTGGTGTGCGGTTGTGAAAGAATGTTTTCGTACGCGTGTAGACTATTTTTGAAAATTTAAATATCACTGAAGCTGATCATATAACTGCAAATGAGCCTTATTTTAATGTGTGCTGGTATCAAAGTAAAACACTTTACAATATTAAACAGCCTATGGGTTTATACTCAATATCAAACTATTCGCAAAATGGCTTACAACTTCTATTCAAATTGTAAAGAAACTGAAATATAAATATATCTTACTGCAGTCAAAAATATTCATAATATGTAAGTATCCTATTTTCCCACTTATTTCAGTACATTTTAAAAATTGTAGCTAAATGCAATTTTTTATATTTATAAACGAGGCATAAAAGCTCACACAGTCGTAAAAATGTCTTTATCATTTTTAAATATACTACTATAAAACGTATAGGGATTGTAAGATCAGTTGTAAAATCTTAAAAGCTTTTAGAGGAGCTAAAAACATGTAATTTTGGATTGATAAAATTTTTAATATAATACACAAATATACATGTTATTAAGCAAATACATTTGAAAAATCAAACTTCCTTCTGAAATAAACGTAATTGAAAGAAAAATGTTTAATTGCAAATGAGTGGAAATACATGTTTATCTAAGGGGTATCCCCAAAGTGAGGTAATCCTCAAACTTAAGACTCAAACTCAGTGGCACAACAATCCATGAGGTCCTGGAAATACTGTGCCCATCATAATACACGTGACCATTGGACGCTGAGGTGCATGAACAGATGTCCCAATTTGGTGGTCTGTCTGAAGAGAGACCTTCAGTGTTTAAGACCCGAAGCAAGCTTGGTACTCATTTATCGACCCAATGTAGCGGGGATGAAAGGCAGAGTCGACCTTGCGCAGCCCGTTAATATAACCCCAGACCTGTGGCGTGGAAGCACTATACAGTACCACTTGATCCTATTCGGTGAAAAATAAAATTTAATGTTAGAATCTTATATAAATCCCTAATGAATGAGGGAGTCCAAACTTTTTTTTTCATGTAAACTGTTTAGACGGAAATGGTTAATTATGAACATTTCACAAGTTGCATAAATTAAAATTAACCGTAATAGTTTACATAAACTTTTAAGGGTGCAAAAGGTGTATTTCGGCTGCACGAATTAAGTTTAAAAGGAATACGGTTACGAAAAAAAAAGTAGTACAGATCTATCTAAAGTAGGGTTGGTTACCTTAGATATTGTCAAACACAACAATGTATTGGAAGACAATTCCACAATTCGTTGTTATAAAAATGTATGGACAATTACAAGATTTATTTTTGCTTTTGTAATTTATATATATATAATTTTTCCTGGGAGCTTTAAAAGCTAGAGCGGCATCCATCAAAACCGCGGTTCTCTCTCTGTTTTTCCAGATCGTCCCTGACTAAGCCAGCTCTGCCATAGTAAGTGAAAATGCTGGATTTTGTTTGTCAAGATCATTTTATAGCAGACTGCATTTTTCATGTATTTTAGATGGTCATTTTATATTTTCTACATCAATATCTTAATGTCTGAATTTAAAATTACATAAAATTCTTGACATTCGCATCAATGACCATTATAATATTTTTATTAGTATATGAATGTGTCATCACACGATTACATGACTGTTATTAACATATATTATTTTAACCATTTAATTAATATTAAGTATAACATAACGCACACAAATTTTCTGAACTTTAAAATAAATATTTCGAAAACTACTTCAGATATACTCAAAATTTTTCATTCCTACCCTTTAGCTTCTCAGTTTTGTTTCTATGTAAAACTTTATTGTATATTCCTCGGTTTTTTTAGTACATTTTTTGCTCTTATCATGCATTTTTCAACTGAATTGTATGAAATCTTTAAAATATATAAAAAAATACCAAAGAAGCTATATAATAAAATTTGAAAATTTTATTATACTTAAACAATTGCTAAAACTTATGGTAAATAATTTTTAACTGCGCGATGCATTTTTTTTTCGAAATTTCAAATGGAATTTCTAACATAAAATTTCTAGCTTTATACGGTCAAGATTACAAAAAAAATCCAGATTTTAATTACTTATTCAGTTAGCCTTTAACAAAGATAAATGTTGAGGTATTTTGTATAAAAAGATATTTTTGAACAATAATTCGAATTTTTTTGAATAGCTCGAATTAAAATTGATTTTTATGTTTATTTATATGCATAAATGTCTACTGTAAATGTTTCCGTATATTTTTGATTACCATTTATTCAAACATTCAAGTTATAAAAAAAAGGTGTGAAAATCATCATTCATGTTGTCTTTGATGTAAACTGAAGTTCAAGGACTTAAAATTCAAATATAATTCGGTGTATTTTAACAATATATAACTAGGCACTGTACTTAAACTTCCCTGAACACTTGGGCTTTGAAATCTAAAAAAAAAACTAATAAATCTTAATTAGTTTTTTTTTCGTTATTATTTTTATCAAAGTGTAAGAAAATGTTTCAAATGATTTGATGAAGTTTAAATTTATTCATTTTTAGTGGTTGGAAAATTGAAAAGCTTTCAAATTTTAAAGAGTTTGGTGTTTTATTAATTTTTTCGGTATCTTATAATAAAATAATCATGTTTCAAAAACTGAAATCTTTGATTAAAATAATAAAAATGAAGCGAAAGTATATATTTAAAAGAAGATAATTTGTCTAACTATATAAAATAGCAGATTGCACTGACACATGCCCCAACTTGTTACAGTTTCAAATTAATATGAAACCAAAAGGGAATTGTAACATATTTTACTTATGCGTTGGGAATTTTCAAAACTTTAAAAATACGATATAACAAATAAACACTTTCTGGGGTCTAAAGAAATTTCCCCTCGATTTTTTACGATTGCCCCAGGGTCAAAACACGGGGTTTCCTGCGAGCCATAAAACTTCCTATCAGTGTCCTGCTGTGTTGCCACAGTCCCCAATTATCTTTCAAGATGTTAAACCTTTAAAAGGGGGAAAGGATTTCAGAAAAGTGCAGTTAATCCGCTTTTGAAAACATTACTTGAAGGCAGAAAAATCCGTGCAGTGCATTTTCGAAGCATCTTTACACTGACGGAATTTTCCGTGCTATCAGGTTAGAGGGTTAAACACCCTGACTTACGATATAGTGAAGAAATCTCAAGTTTGCTTTTGAAATCTTAAAACAGATTATTAATTCTGTCTCTAATACAGTCCTTCAAAAGCACTTTAGGAATATTATGTAATGTGTTTTTCTATTGAAAGATGTCGATAAACCCTTTAGTGAAGGGTGAAGGAAACGTAAATAACTTTTTATAATTTTACTGGGCATGTTATAACTACTTTGCATTTAGATTGAGAATAGAAATAGTTTGCTTTTTCACATTCACAAAGAAAAATGTGCCCGCTATTGAAGGTTTAAAATTTACAAAAAAAATTAACTATTCATGTTTTTAAGCCTTTGAAGTTGTGAGAAAATAAAGTTCATGTAAAACAGAATATCTAAATGTTATTCCTATCATTACTTATCAATATTAAACTGCAATACATGTGAACTATAAAAAAATGACTTAAAACATTTAATTTATGGTATAATAATGATTTTCAATGAGGGGTATGGTTTCCTCAGCTGAAAAAATGAGAATATCAGCAAATGTACTTTTAATCATATATAAGATAGTTTTATATCAATTGAAATAAATTCCAGTGAAATATTTTGTGATGTAATATCTAGATAAGAATCCTTCCAACTAGAAATATAATATTTCTAACTCCAAACAAGGCCACTTGGGGTCATGACTAAAATCTAAAGTTGATGCATCCAGTGGGATTCATTTGAGTAAAAGGAACTCAGCTACTATCTGAGAATGATGTGGTCACTATTATTACGGTTTATTATAAAGAATTAAATTTCTATAGCATTAATAACCTTAGTGGATCTTAAGTTCTTTTCATATATTGCAGAAGCATTAATGCTCCATTGATAATATGAAAAAATTAATATGAATATTTATAAAGGAACCAGCCAATAATTTCATTCTGGGAGTATTTCATGTGTTTTGTTCTCTGAAGACTATTAAACACATAATTTCTTCTAACTTTCTAAAGTAAAGGAGTTCTGGTAAGAGGACGTTGCATAATTTATCTGTTTTCTAAGGAAGAAGCTAACCAGAAGCTGTAAATTCCACAATAATTCATTCTGAGTCCTGCAAAGCAAAATCCAAGTCTTAGGTGACCAAGCACACTACCGAACAGCTTACAGTTGGTTTCTAATAGCCAAAAAATATATATATATATATATATATATATATATATATATATATATATATATATATAATTTTGGGAATTGTTCTAGAAATTCTCTGAAAGATTATGTTCTAAAGTTGAGTCTATACCACAATTTCTACAAATTGTCAGTGTTAAATGTTGATCCTTAATTAAAGTTGCAGCAAACCTACAATCGTCTCATAATTTTTTTAGCTAGTTATTTCACTTTCGAAATAATAGATTCAAAGTTTAAAAACAGAACTTCAGTTGATGTTTTTACTAATGTTGCCCTTTGAAGCTATAAAAGAGCTAATTGAGATGAATCGCGTAATTTTAAACTTCGATCATGTGACGAGTGCATTTCAGTGGCACCTGGACATTTGAATATGCGAGTCATAAAGCCGGGCATGAGTTTTCAGCCAAAGTTAAAAATGGGACCTTTGAAGTTTCTCCAAAATCTTTCACTACAGCTGTTTAAGTTTGACGAGTATGTGAATAATTAAAACCCTGTAGGTTACCGATTTATTCCAGTCATTGCTGGGACTGTACACACTGAATGTGATAAAAAGTTAAACTTGCTACTCATTTCCATACTATTATGAACAGCACTATATGTAATGGTTTTTGAAAAGCATTTTTTATTATTTGAATAAAGCAAATACACTTTTCTGAGGCATAGGCATGTTTATAAACTTGATGATTTTCACAATTTATTTTTTTTTTGCTGAAAACGATAGCATCATGTTTGGTTAGTTCACTTTAGATTCACAATATTTACCAATAAGCCTATGAGTAAACATTCAATATTAAAGTACTTAATTTTATGGAAAAATTTTCTTGTCTTATTATAGAATTATAATAAGTACATAATGCATTTTTGTCCTCATAAAAAGTTTTTCTTGTGTTTTTTTTTATCTTTCTTAGAAAAAACTTGTAACTTAATAAACTATTCATATAAAAACTTAGCTATCTTTCTTATATTATAGATTTGTGTATAAATGTTTCGGATATTTAAACATAAAATTGTTTTATTGAACTACATTTTCTAATAAAAATGAAGAATTACAAATTTTTTATAACATTTTATTTTTTATGAAGTTAAACCATGACAAATTTTTTTATCTTAAAATTATATCTGTTTATGTAAGAATGTGTGGCAGAAACTATTAAATATACATAATACATTCAAATTGTGTTATGTATAATAAACAGAATAAAAATAATGTGCACTTTTATATGATGTTAAAATGAAACGATAAAAGAAGATTATGTCAATTTACATTTCATATACTACACTGGTATGTAAAAATTAAGGACGAAGTCAAAAAATTAGCATATCAGCTGAACGAAGAGGCAGAGCGGACAGAAAGACCAATCAGGAGATTAAATAAGGTGATGTACGGTAACACATGCGCAGATATGCAGGTAGACGTAATGGGGGAGTGTCTGAGTAGTATAAAGCATGTTGTCGGTGTAAGATCAGTATTTCTGGCAAAGAGATTGCACGCCGTATAGCAGTTAAAATCACACCGAGTTGCTGTCTCAGCGAGAAATGGCGAATAATCAATCTGCTAGATGACATCTGGATGATTTTACCCGAGGTCGAATCATTGGGAAGTTGGAGGAAGGCCGCAGTGTGACAAGTGTGGCTGCAGAGTTTGGAATTGCTCACAGCATCGTTTCACGACTTTGGACACAATTTCAAACTACAGGAACAGCTATCCGGGGGTTCAATAGTGGTCATCCACGAGGAACCACACCCACAGATGACCGGTACATTGTCTTATAGGCCAGAAGAAACAGGCGGCAGACAGCGGGAGATATCGCTAGACACACGACACAGGCGACTGGACGACCGATATCGCGTTTTACCGTGACCAGAAGACTGCACGGTGGTGGTCTGTTTGCACGACGCCCTGTACGATGTGTACCTTTAACGCCTGCCCATCGGAGAAGGCGTTCTCTGTGGTGCCGGGAACACCGGAATTGGAGAGACAATGAATGGGGACGAGTACTCTTTACAGATGAGAGCAGATTCAGTTCGAGTAGCGATTCTCATCGCATACTCATCTGGAGAGAGCGGGGAAGCCGGAATCATCCCTCGAACATCATTGAAAGGGACAGGTATGGAGGTCACGGTGTTCTCGTTTGGGGAGGCATCATGCTTGGTAGTCGTACAGACCTTCACATCTTCGACGCAGGTTCAGTCAGCGGGACCCGTTATTGTAACGAGATTCTTCTTCCATATGTGCGTCTTTTTAGAAGCGCTATGGGTCTGCAGTTCCTTTTCATGGACGACAATGCCCCATGTCATCGCACAGTAGCTGCCGAACAGCTTTTAGAGAGTGAGGATATTCAACGTATGGATTGGCCAGCTTGATCTCCGGATCTCAATCCCATCGAGCATGTATGGGATTTTCTAGGCAGACGCTTGGCAGCTCGTACCTTACCATCAGTAACGATTGATTCGAGAGCTTCGATTGGCGCTGCAAGAAGAAAGGGCAGCAATGCCTCAACAACTCATTGACACCATCATTCTCAGCATGGGCAGACGCTGTGAAACCTGCCTAGCAGTCAGGGGAAATCATATCCCCTACTAAAGACCGGATGTTTCTTGCTGGACACCCATCACAGGGATGTTTCGGCCTTCAGTCGCATTGCGCTCCATGCTACTTTTTCAATCAAGCTTCTTTTTATCCCTCTGATTTCTCTTTTAGTAAGTGTTGCTTACATATTACACATGCCCTTACGTATTGGGGATCTTACGGTATTAAATGTGTTGATTTGGAAAGCTTTTGTAAAAAGTTATATTAAAAAAACCGTCTCGTCCTTAATTTTTGCACACCAGTGTAATTACCCATAATGATAATTACTTTTTTTTATCATTCTAAGAGTATTTACTTTTCTCGATTCAAAATATATTTAACTTGTGCTATTACTGACATTAAAATAGCTGAGATTATTTTAATAGTTCGCAATTAGGAGCTCTTGTTAAATGATTCTTTCTTATTAGCTTTTAAAGTATTTTTTCACGTGTTCTTTAATATACCTTAAACATATTTTATTTTTACCTATTTGCCATTTGTTAAAAAAAATTCAGTTAACTTCAAGTTTTATTTATTCTTTTTATAAAGTTAATTTCTGTTAAATAAGTTAACTTTCATTTTAAAAAAAAGTTTCTAGTATTATTTTAAAAACAATACAATTAATTTGAAAATGAAAATAGATTATATGAAAAAATTAACAATCCATCTTGTTCTTCAGAAATTAATAATAATGTCTAAAAGTAAAGTAACAAAATTAATCAAAGATTTATTCAACGGAGCGTTGATTACCGTGAAAATTTCAATTTCAGAAACATTTGTATTATATCAACATAAACTGTATCATATCCTATTACATGTGCACAAAATAAAGCGTATTTTTAAAGAACCTTGTGAGAAAAGTTTTGCGTTTGATGTATACCATCATCCAACTTATTTTTTATATATATGATATTAGGAGAAATTATGCTGTGTGGGAAGGAGAGAGTTACATATTTTTTACAAAATAACCTTTTAACCCATAACTGACAGAATTTTAATAACTAACCAGGGTATTATTTATGTGTGTGTAAACGAAAAACACGAGAAAGTGCGCACAGAGAGGGAAGAAACGGTAAACAAAGACAGACGGCAACTGACAATAAGCGATATTTATTTTGGAAGGATACTCGGAGACAGAGAGAGAACAACACCAGCCCAGTAGTTTGTAGAATCAACGACACTACAGATGACGCTCTGATGGAGAACTCTACATTATGCAACAAATATTAGCCTCAGTTTGACACTTCTGGCTGCAGAATAAGCAGAACATGCTAGCAATATCCAGATACATCTTGATTCATACAAACCGATCCATTGGTGCGATATCAGAGGAGAATCCTGGCTAGGGAATTAGCTGCACATCTTGGAGTGCTCGTTGGCTTATGAGGTCAGTGTGTGGTCGGGCGTTATTTTAACAGTAAAGCAGCATTTCTCAAACTGTGGGGCGCTCCCCCTTTGGGGGACGTGATAACTGTACGAGGGGAAAAAACTCATTGCAAAATCGAAAGCAAAAGATCATTCAAAAAATTATTAATTTACTGAAAGTAAACAAACAAAATACTTTTTGATATAATAAAATATAAAATAAACATTTACATGGATATAATACACTTATAAATGTATCAGTACTGTACAATGTATTTTATTATTAACTTAACTATGCTAAGTTAAGTTAAAGTGGATAATTACCAGTGACCCCATGGGCTTGTATTAACACTTATCCTGATAATTTGTACGGATTATAATTAATTTCTTAACTGCTGATTAAAAGTTACGTTATTCACTCCCCAATGCCACCGTTTACCAAGTAGTTGTGCTTAATTTGATTTTTTTTTTGGGGGGGGAGGATAGAAAAGGAATAAATAAGCAAATCCCTTGAAATAAGTAAATCCTTCGCCAACACTGTCAAAGTCCTTTTATTGCATTTCAAAGCCTTCGGAATAATTGTATGGATAGCAGTGCACAGAAAAGATCGTACTTAAGAAAGACGTATATATACGTCCAGAAAATTAATGCTTTAGTTGAGCAGCGAGACGTTTACACACGTCGGTGGCACATAAGAGATTAAATTCGTATTGTACCTTTAGTGTCAAAGTATAGTATTATTGAATTCAATGCAATGTTATTGCATGGAAGGGGGCGCGATGAAAAAGATGATTGAAAATTGGATCGCGAATATTGAAAGTTTGAGAAGCACTGCTGTGTAAAGGGCATTGTGAATCCTCCGTATGTCATCGGCGGAAACACATGACCCATGTATCGTTGAGCTTTGAATATAAATCAGAGTTGGTCTGCTATCGCACGCGATAAAACTCGAAACCGTGATGACATATTTTCATACATTCGGACGCATTACAAATTCAGCCGGTTTTGATTTGTAACCATATTGAAGCTACACTCGTAAGAAGCAGGTAAACAGAAGTGAGACTCTTCTGCGTGTGATTATTATCATGTGCCAGTCCAACGCTTACGTTGCTTTAGCTCGGTAATCTACATCGCAAGTAAAGCCATTTGTGTTATGTTAAGAATATTCTGATTAATATACGTCGCAAGAACACTAGCTCTCAATTGGCCGATATTGGTTCAAATCAATATATGAACAGGAAAGATGTCCTGCACGTGTTGTAAAATGATGAAAAAAGTGACTTGAGGGCCGTCACCACTTATTGCAGCGTACAGTGATTATCGCATGTTCACGTCACTCTGGTCTTCCGGAACCTTACAAATTTGACACATTTCCTCACTACAATCATTCTTGCTACAATCGATGTACCGTTGACATGATTAGACAGCTGATAGTTGAGATTAAAAATACCTAACAACCTGCCATTCTCAGTCCACACTCTAGGCACCTCGTGAAGTCGTCTGTCTGCTGTAACATCTTCGTTGGTAATGTCCTGGCATTTTAATGCTAATGTATAAATGTATACCTTATAATGCTAATGCCTTTGAGTGAATAAAATATTTTAACAATGCTTTTGTTTCCTGTCTGATATAACGACATGCATATTATAGATTCCGCAAGTTTTTTCCTCTTAGATCCCACTGAACAGATGCAGAAGATTCTGCATTGGCACATAATTTGCTTTAATCGGTGAGTCTAGAAATTAGCTTTTATTTCTGGCTACTCTGTTTCCCGTTGCAATTCCAACGCCACATGTATTGTATATACAAAAAAATTCTAATATAGTATTTTTATTAATTTTTGTATATCTAATATGAAAATTTTTTTAATATTTCTATTTTGTACTTATATACATGACGAATTTAAATACAATACAGAAACATCTAATTATATTCGTGTAATCTTTTATTAAGGTTATTTCTCATTTAACTGCCACATTGAAAATTGCTTTAGTGAGAAAAATTTAAAATCTACCCCAAGTTTAAAAAAAAAAGTACCCAGATAAATTTTTTTTCAATTCTTAGTATTTTATAATTGAAATTTCCTTTGAATTATTTCCCTTTTCTTTTCTTGTAGACTTACAACACTGATAGTCAAGTGGGAGATTCTGGAGCTTGCGCCACTGCACTTCTGTGTGGTGTGAAAGGACGGTTCGAGACAGTGGGTTTAGATGACAAAGGCGTCTACAATCGTTGCGAGAGCAGTTTCGAGTCCAAAGTCTTCTGTTTGGCAGACTGGGCGCAGACAGATGGTGAGCAAAACAATTAATATATATACATAAGTATTTGTCGTTTCACACCATATATTTGATTCTAGTTTATGTATGGGGTTTCCTAACACCCAGCAATAAGTTCCGTGTTTGACTTTACTTCCGTGTTAAATCTTTTAATGCAATTGACTGCAAAATTTAATAGAAAATAGATTAATTAAATAGAAATACTTATATAAATGGAGTTCCAGTTTTAATTCCAGAATTAAAACTTAGTTCTAATATACGTATACTTATTTTAAATTTGAATGATACAACAAAATGTTACAGTATTGGACTATTTGTATTCTTGAACATGCATTTCAGAGTTAACTCCAACCTTTTTAAAACTACTCTTCCTAGAGTTTTAGTTTTCTTAAATTTTTTTAATCCGTATGTAATTTTAAAATGTGCGTAAAAAAGATAATTATGGTTTGCTTACATTCCTTAATTAAATTTCCTTTTCAAACTCTATCTTCCGAGCAGGTTATTTGATTTTCCGTTTGGTATGCATCCAAAAATATTCAAGTGCATATGTATTCAATAATTATTACATTAACAATTGCATTAGGAAGAAAATAATTGTTACACATGTTTAAATACTCGTGTGAATAATAATTAAGTAAAATTAACATACAGAAGAGTGAGAATACCTTTGAACTTCACAGAAAAATCATGTTATAAAAGAAACTATTAAAATGCATTAAAAATAACTGTTTAAGTCAATTAGTAATGATTAATAAAGATTAATGGAGCTTCTATTAGAGAGAACTCCAGGTAACATTTGTTAAGCAACGGGTAAAAAAGTATATCGTCTACTAATTTACAAGGAAATTATCTTCGAAAGGCTTAACAGGAAATTCAAGCAACGTCATGAAAAGCACTGATCTGACACTTTTTAACTGCACGTTTAACTGCGCTACACTACTTTTCATGCCATCTTGATAAAAACGAAGAGTGTAACTTACATTTTTAAGTGTGGTTTCAAAGACAATAACGTATATTGGAATAAGCCAAATTTTTTTCGATCGCTATATTTTGAAAAACTTCCTTTCATCTTTCATCTAGCTAAGTAATAAGGCGATAAAGAATTAAATCAAATAGAAAAAAATATCTTCTGCGTGTACTTAAAATACCGAAAATAGAAAAGTTTCGCCATATTTTGTCATTTTTTTATAATTATTTAACTTACCAATGCTGTGACTCAATAAATCTCAATCAAAGTCTTAAGATGTAAGGAACAAAAAGGACAAGAAAAACCTCTAAGTACAAACTATTAATTATTTACACAAAAAGCTAAAAAACATACATTTTTGGTAAAATTAGCAATATTTCTTAATTTTTTTCGTGTTTATTTTTTACCTTTCATAAGGAAAACTTAATAAAGTTTAGATATACATTTATATACTCTTTTACAATATTTTAACTCTAAATGTGGACCTATTATCCAACATGGATTATGAAGTAATTTAATTTTTATTTCAAATAATATTCTTTAAAGTAAAATATTTTTTAGAAAGTTTCGGTATTGATCTCGGTAAAAATGAGTCGTTGTGATGATGCAGCTTTTTGTTTAAGCACCACAAACTTCTTGTGATATTTTGGTCATAAGTCTAAAAGCGTTTCACTGATTGAATCTGACGGGTAGAAACTTAAAAAAATTGTGTCCAAGTCATTTATCATTCGACAATCTTGAAAGACGGACAACGTGGTTACAGTTATTGCTCGATCAAAGACTCAAAGCAATCGCTGACTAATGATATTATTTTTAGTTTTATTTTCGTGTTCCAAGGATTTCTTTTGATTGGCACCATATTAGAACTTTAAATTTATGGTCATCATTATTATTATCTGCGTCTCCGGAATCTCCACGTATTTGTACTTGTGTGGTGTCAGTATGTATAGGCCTTTGAGTATATACAGCTCAAATTGAAGCATTTCGATGGGTCTGAGTCTCTTTACTCTTTGTTTCTTTTTTCAAGTCTCTTGCAGATCTTGATGATTCAAATTGTTTCAACACAAGCGTTTTTTAAAAATATTTTTTGCAAGATCATGAACGGAATTAAATTAAGGGTAGTTGATTGCTTTTTTCACAATAAGATTTAATTAAAATTATGCATCCGCATAAGTTGTTGTCAATACATTCCATGATACTGTTACATTTACATCCTGCTACCTCTAAAGTAGAGCAGATTACCTTTTTTAGGATGTCAAAAAACGATACATATTTTATCTTTATTTATATTTCTGTGACAAGATCGTCTTAATTTAAGATGATTATCAAGGCAGTTATCAATTAACATTGGCCGAATAATTGTTTTTGTTTCGGCGGTCCAGTGTTTCAAGTATGCTGCAAATAATCATTTCAAAATGTACTAAACTTTTTAATTTAAACTAGGGCGTAACGAACAAGAACACATGTTTACGCTTTAGAACAGTGAAAAGAAAATCTTTGCAATCTGAAATCAGTAGCAACAAAAAATTTTCCGTTACACACATATCAATTTTTGGCATTAGTGTAAGAAATGAACAGATGTTATCATGGATTGCGAAACCAGTATAAATCTAAATGCATTAGCAAAACAAAAATACAATACAGTTACACAAGACTCTAGTAATACCAATTGTCTTATACGGCAGTGTGAAAGCCAGATAATTAACTAAGAAGCCTAGAAACTCAGAACTTTCGAAAGAAAAATATTACGAAAATTTTGGGTGCAGTCTGGGAAAATAGAATGTATCGAATACGATACAACCTTGAACTGCAATGGAAATACTGAGAACCCAACATAATCAAAATGGATTCTCAAATAAGGTGACTGAAACATGTATTTGGATATAACGATGAAATTCCGCTTAGATAATAACTTTCGAAACTCCAGAGGGACAAAATAAAAGAGTAAGTCCGAGAACAATGTGGTTGGATAAAGTACAAAAATGTTTGAAGGACTTTGTAGTTAACCGATGGAAGAATATAGCATCAAATAGATTAAGGTGGTCTAACCTGACTGAGACAGCCTTGAGCGATAACCGGCTGTATTGCTTGGAAAGAAGTAATATATATATAAAAGAATGTTAAGTAAATTCCTACTTTCAATGGATGAATAGATAGTTTTTTAATAACGATTGAAAATTTGAATAAGATATAAATATATATATAGGGAGAGTGAACTAATAGAGAGAGTAGAAATTGAAAAAAGAGCATGATTTGTCTACATTAATGGAACAATGCAAACCCCGTTTGGCTAGTTTGGCTGAAAAACAGGTTTACGACGCCATCTTTTGTCTTTGTTTTAACAGTTACATTGTTACAGCAATAGAGACGAAAATCTAAGATGGCGTCAGAAACCGGTAAAAATGAAACCAACATGGCTGTATCTGTAATTCTTTGAATAATTAGTTTTAGTCAATTAATTTTAATTAATTGTAATTCAATTGTCGTATTTTTACCCCAAACAATAGTGTATCAAAAGTTTCAGCTCAAATGAGTCCTTTAAAATGCGAGGGAAAAAATTTTTTAAGTTTTGACACAAGTCGACAAAATGGTCGCTTAGCCGACAAAAATGATGCCAACGTGGCTGTATTTGTAATTCTTTGAATAATTAATTTCAATCAATTAATTTTATTAATCTTACTGAAATTATTGTATTGTCATCCAAAATAATCATGTATATATAAAGTTACAGCTCAATTGAGCGCTTTAAAATGTATTTTATTAAAGACTGAAAATTCCACCAAGATAAATAAATAAATATATAGAGAGTGTGAGCTATATATATATATATATATATAATAGTAGGAATTGAAAAAGAAGAAGTGAATGAAATATTACATACATTCATTTTAAACATACATAGTAAGAAAAAGGCTGCATGCATTGTATAAATATTTTTGGTTTTTTTTTTAATTAATAGTATATGGAATAAGAAAAAAATAAGAATTATAAATCATTTTCAGATATGTGGGGAGTATGGATGTAATAATAAGACAATAATAATAAGGCGTGAAATGAAAATAGTTTCTTGTTCCATCGATTCCATTTAAAAAAAAATTTTATTAGTTTCACACTGGAAAGCAAAGCGATGGTAAATTGCAACAGTCCTCATCAAGCAACGGGGATGTGGCACATAACTCTTCTAACTTCAACATATAACATACAATAGGCCTTCTGCTTGGAGGATTTTTAGTGGGCATTAGGACTTGAACTGGCAACTAACCGTCCACGAGTTAGTGCTCAGTACCACAACCTCGTCAATTCCAAAAACAGAATGCTAAATTTTGCTGATAATTCAATGTAATAGAAAGCAGGATTAATAAGGTGATGCAGTCAAATGCGAGTGATAAACTATATCAGCATTCATCAAAACCTTCTTTTGTAAAATTTACATTCCAAAAATATTTTAATTATTGAAGATTTTCATTTTAATCTTTGTGTGTATAGCTGGCGCTGATTTTTTTTTTTAAAAAAAGAGTTGAGAGTAAACAAAAGGAAACACTGACGTGTTTCATCATTTTCATGAATTATTTTCTTTGAAAAACTGTAGATTATTTTTAAATGGATTAGTTTTTTTCTTTCAAATGCTGTAAGTGAATTTTCCTAAAAACAAAATTAAATAATGTTGATGTTGTTGCTTATCCTTGAAAGATCAGTTATTTGTCAGATCAGTTCCAGAAGGTTGATGACCACCAAAAAATCCCTATGAATAAAGGGGATAGGGTGCTTGTTCCCCTTCAGAAAGTCCATTGCAACTCAGAATTTACACCAGTGAACCTGGATGGTTGCATCATTTCTTATAAGCGAGTTGGAATTTTCTTCCACGATTTTAACCTGGAAGAAATGTCAAGTGGATGCTTTTTAATATAGCTAAAACCTTCTAGGAGTTACGGTCACATTTAAATTACAGCAGAGAGCCAGGAAATATGCCTGCGTACCATAGGTCCGTAGGTCGAATTCGCCATATTAAATTGATTTTAGATCTTCCATTTGAGTTTTATTCTGTGGCCGCGGTAGCCGAGTGGTCAAGGCATCGGATTGTGGCTGGCTTTGTTACGAGTTCAAGTTTTAGCCCAGTACCACTAAAGATCCGCTGTGTAGGGGTGCGATGCACGTTAAATCTGTCGAGAACTTAAACGTCCTCCCGTTGGTGTGGTAGTTAGGAGAGAGGGTGCCAGCTCAGGTGTCGCCCAAGTCACTTGACCATTGTTCACAATTACGTGGTCCTTTCGCCAAAAGCCCTCGCGTAGCTGTACAGTGTGACGTTAATGTTCACTCATTCATTCCTTGAGTTTTATTATTGATAAGTAAGCGAAGAGCCAGTGGCCATTTTATTCTCACTACCCTATTTGGGCACTCTATCAGTATCTCATCCCCACTAATGTTAACATGGGATGGTATCCATTGGAGATGAATGTTGTGTGTTTGAGAGATTCTCCTAAGTTTGAGCAGAATTGGTTTTGGTCAGAATTGGTTCTTAGGGTTTTGTTGAAATCATGTTAATATGCTTTAAGCACATATTGATTTGTTATAAACTTGTTCATAACAAATCAATAATAAAATGGCAGAATATAAGAATATTAAATAAAATAATTTCTATCATAAAAGATTATTTCAACTGCTGATTCTAGATGAACTAAAATAAATCACCGATCTTCTAGGGTAAACAAATGTTCGAAACAAATATTAATCAAATTCACCTTTTCATTTCTATATACTTTTAGTTTTATGGGTAATTGCTGTTTTGTTTCTTAGTCTTTTTATTGCTGATATAATTTTATTGACTAAAGGCATCCGAAACAATGAAAAACATGCGTATTTCCTTCCTATTGATACAATTACCTTTTAATTTTTAATGATTCAGTCTGATATCAAAACACTACAACATTTAGTGAAAATACATAGAACGTTAGCAAATTATATTAATTTTTATAATGAAATGAAGAGACAAAGGAGAAACAAGAAACTTAACATATTTATCAAATTACAGTTACCACTTTCCCAGGCGAGTTTCATGTTTATAGAATTCAGAACTAGACAAAGAACCAAGAATAATAGTCACATTTAACACATCCAGGTCTTATTGTTTTTGTTTTGTTCTTAATTCTTACTTACCTGAGTTATTCATTAAATGCATATGTCTTCGTCACGCTGATCTTTAAATATGTCAGTCATTGTTTCCAAGCATTAATGAGATTATTTAATTAGAAACGCACTCCCTTAGAAGCTGAGTGTTGAAGTATTGTTCAGAATTTCTCGCTCCGTTCTGTCTTAATTTGTCTTATGGTTTTCTTTATACATTTCATTACTTCGCTTTGAGTTTTATATTTTGGTCGTCAAAAACAGGCTCGAAATACTTGAATTTGTAATTGCAATTTCTTCGCGACTAATGAAAAAACAGATGAGTGAATAAGTTAGCCTAGTCTTAAGGGATTTGTGCTTATTAAGAGTTTCTTCTAAGCAGACAAAATTCATTTATAGCAATAGAAGAAAAGAATTTATTTTTGCATGGGCTATTATTAATTTTTAGATGTGAATAAATGAAGGAAATTCAATAAAAACCAATGCTTAGTTTGTGAAATATATTTTGGTGAATTTCAATGACTTTCGCCAGCTTTATGATATTAAAAACAAATTGATTTACTCATGTAATACTTTTATGTAACACATTATTATAATTTTATTCATTTAACTGTTCTTTTGCTTCTGGAGTTCATAACAATAATTGCGCAAAGTAATTCCTCCTTCTTTTCTCAGTGGCTTGACAGCCAAAAGTAGGTGTTTCCCTTTTCAAAAAACCTTTTCAGGCCAGCTGTCTTCCTCCTAGCGTTCCCCAATTTTCAGTTCTAACAAAACTAGGAGATATTTTTCTAGGCCATCGATGCATCTCAGATTTGGGCTGCCTCTAAAGATCGATTTTAGTGGTGAAGTCTTTGTCGCTTCTGACAACGGGGCCTACATATGCGCTTCTTTGTACTTTGAGGAAATTAATGATGCCAGATTTTTTATATAAATGATAGATTTCTGAATTTGAAATTCTTTGCTAAGTGTCGCGCGCGCGCGTTTTCTGGAATTCCTCTTGAATTCTTAGAATTTTGCTTTTATAGATACTCATCATATTCTCCTCTGTTGAATACATGGATGAAGTTTCACATGCATTAGATACTACTGGCATTAACCCTCTAACCGGATAGCACGGAAAATTCCGTCAGTGCAAAGATGCTTCGAAAATGGACTGCACTGATTTTTCTGCCTTCAAGTAACGTTTTCAAAAGCGGATTACCCGCACTTTTCTGAAATCCTTTCCCCCTTTTAAGGTTTAACATCTTGAAAGATAATGAGGGACGGAGGAAGCAACACAGCAGGAGTTTTATGGCTCGCAGGGAACCCCGTGATTTGACCCTGGGGCAATCGTAAAAAATCGGGGATAAATTTCTTTATAACCCAAGAAGTGTTTGTTTGCTAGCTTGTATTTTAAAAGTTTTCAAAAGTACCAACGCATAAGTAAAATATGTTACAATTCCCTTTTGGTTTCATATTAATTTGAAACTGTAACAAGTTGGAGCGTGTCAGGGCAATCTGCTATTTTATATAGTTAGACAAATTATCTTTTTTAAAGTATATTTTTTCGCTTCATTTTTCTTATCTTAATCAATGCTTTCAGTTTTTGAAACATGATTATTTCATTATAAGATGCCCAAAAAAAATAATAAAACACGAAACACTTTAAAATTTGAAATCTTTTCAACTTTCCAACCACTAAAAATGAATAAATTTAAACTTCATCAAATAATTTGAAACATTTTCTTATTTTTTGATAAAAATAATAACAAAAAAAAACTAATTAAGATCTATTAATTTTTTTTTAGATTTCAAAGCCCTAGTGTTCAGGGAAGTTTACGTACAGTGCCTAGTTATATATTGTTAAAATACACCAAATTATATTTGAATTTTAAGTGCTTGAACTTCAGTTTACATCAAAGACAACATGAATGAAGATTTTCCCACATTTTTTTTATAACTTGAATGTTTGAATAAATGGTAATCAAAAATATACGGCAATATTTACAGTAGACATTTATGCATATAAATAAACATAAAAACCCATTTTAAATTCGAGCTATTCAAAAACATTCGAATTATTCTTCAAAAATAACTATTTATGCAAAATACCTCAACATTTATCTTTTTTGCAAGGCTAACTGAATAAGTAATTAAAATATGGATATTTTTTGAAATCTCGACCGTATAAAGCTAGAAATTTTATGTTAGAAATTCCATTTGAAATTTCGAAAAAAAAATGTATCGCAAAGTTAAAAATTATTTACCATAAGTTCTAGCAACTCTTTGAGTATAATATAAATTTCAAATTTTATTATATAGCTTCTTTGGTATTTTTTAATATATTTTAAAGATTTCATACAATTCAGTTGAAAAATGCATGATAAGAGCAAAAAATGTACTAAAAAAACCGAGGAATATACAATAAAGTTTTACATAGAAACAAAACTGAGAAGCTAAAGGGTAGGAATGAAAAATTTTGAGTATATCTGAAGTAGTTTTCGAAATATTTATTTTAAAGTTCAGAAAATTTGTGTGCGTTATGTTATACTTAATATTAATTAAATGGTTAAAATAATATGTTAATAACAGTCATGTAATCGTGTGATGACACATTCATATACTAATAAAAATATTATAATAGTCATTGATGCGAATGTCAAGAATTTTATGTAATTTTAAATTCAGACATTAAGATATTGATGTAGAAAATATAAAATGACCATCTAAAATACATGAAAAATGCAGTCTGCTATAAAATGATCTTGACAAACAAAATCCAGCATTTTCACTTACTATGGCAGAGCTGGCTTAGTCAGGGACGATCTGGAAAAACAGAGAGAGAACCGCGGTTTTGATGGATGCCGCTCTAGGTTTTAAAGCTCCCAGGAAAAATTATATATATATAAATTACAATTACAAAAATAAATCTTGTAATTGTCCATACATTTTTATAACAACGAATTGTGGAATTGTCTTCCAATACATTGTTGTGTTTGACAATATCTAAGGTAACCAACCCTACTTTAGATAGATCTGTACAACTTTTTCGTAACCGTATTCCTTTTAAACTTAATTCGTGCAGCCGAAATACACCTTTTGCACCCTTAAAAGTTTATGTAAACTATTACGGTTAATTTTAATTTATGCAACTTGTGAAATGTTCATAATTAACCATTTCCGTCTAAACAGTTTACATGAAAAAAAAAGTTTGGACTCCCTCATTCATTAGGGATTTATATAAGATTCTAACATTAAATTTTATTTTTCACCGAATAGGATCAAGTGGTACTGTATAGTGCTTCCACGCCACAGGTCTGGGGTTCTATTAACGGGCTGCGCAAGATCGACTCTGCCTTTCATCCCCGCTACATTGGGTCGATAAATGAGTACCAAGCCTGCTTGGGGTCTTAAACACTGAAGGTGCCTCTTCAGACAGACCACCAAATCGGGACATCTGTTCATGCACCTCAGCGACCAATGATCACGTGTATTATACTGGGCACAGTAGTTCCTGGTCCTCATGGATTGTTGTGCTTCTGAGTTTGAGTTTAAAGTTTGAGGATTACCTCACTTTGGGGATACCCCTTAGATAAACATGTATTTCCACTCATTTGCAATTAAACATTTTTCTTTCAATTACGTTTATTTCAGAAGGAAGTTCGATTTTTCAAATGTATTTGCTTAATAACATGTATATTTGTGTATTATATTAAAAATTTTATCAATCCAAAATTACATGTTTTTAGCTCCTCTAAAAGCTTTTAAGATTTTACAACTGATCTTACAATCCCTATACGTTTTATAGTAGTATATTTAAAAATGATAAAGACATTTTTACGACTGTGGGAGCTTTTATGCCTCGTTTATAAATATAAAAAATTGCATTTAGCTACAATTTTTAAAATGTACTGAAATAAGTGGGAAAATAGGATACTTACATATTATGAATATTTTTGACTGCAGTAAGATATATTTATATTTCAGTTTCTTTACAATTTGAATAGAAGTTGTAAGCCATTTTACGAATAGTTTGATATTGAGTATAAACCCATAGGCTGTTTAATATTGTAAAGTGTTTTACTTTGATACCAGCACACATTAAAATAAGGCTCATTTGCAGTTATATGATCAGCTTCAGTGATATTTAAATTTTCAAAAATAGTCTACACGTACGAAAACATTCTTTCACAACCGCACACCACATCTCATACTATATCTTCCCTACAGCAGGAAATATTTGAGTATACTGAAAAATTTAATACTGGATACATTTCCAAGTGTTAAATTTGTTTTTAAAATTTGGTTTGAATACATTGTGGAACTGTCGGTTAACTTCACTGAACAAAATTGTTTTAAGTGTACTGTTTTGAAAGACAAAATTAATTAGGGAGAACTTTTCTCACAATAGAATTTGTAATGACTGAATTGTGTGAAAAAAAATGTATTTATCGATGTGTGACATTTTTTCTTGTAATAAAAGAAACATAAATATAAGAAATTTAACTTGAGTAGAAAATGGTTAGAAGTACTGTCATGCGCATTTGAAGAAGTATATCCCCCATTAAAATTAAAAATTATTGACTGAATGTGTGTTATGTCCATCACAAATGCCGATGTATAAAATATATTTTTATTTAATACAAGGAGTTCGAAAAGGAGAGCGCTAGGAATGAAAATTTAGATTTTTTCCGAAAATTATTCAGTTAACATAAAAATATCATTTTTATGTTTTAAATTTAAATAAATTAAAAGTATTGAAATCATTTTTGTGTTAATTTAAATTAAAAATATAATTGAATATAGAGAAAGATCTGTTTTATTTCGTAAATATGCACCATTTATGTCTTATTGTTTAAAAAAAAAGATAGGGCCTTTACTCTTTTTACCTCATAACTTTTTTTAAAAACATGAAAGTGAGCGTGTTTTCTTACTCTCATGTTCAAAAATGATTACAGGATGCTTTTTCTGGTTCAAATCGCAATACCAAAATATTTTTTTTTAATTTTTAAAAAATGACAGAAAAATAAATTTTGTTTGAAGAAAATATAACTATTTTTCAACTTTTAACACGCCATTTATTTCATGTTTTTTTTACCCTGCATTTTGTTTTAATTTTACTGTGACTGAATCTATGGGGAAAACGACAGAGTAGAAAGAATTACGGTTTTCATGCAAGATTGCCCAAGGCAACTTTACAGCTAGCTGTAAACGATTGCTATCCTGGTTCTCAATGATCAAATACTCCGAACCAAGTCATAAAGTTGTCCCCTTTCGACCTCCCAAGTTTTAAAAGGGGGAAATAATTGAAGTCTGTTGCATTTTTGAAGGGAATAGTAATATAAGACTAAAACGCTTTCGGAATAACTTTTCAGGAGGAAGGTATCCAGTAAGAGGGTTAAAAAACTTTTATACAATAGAACCTTTTTGTTGTGTGTGTGTTTTACGTTTGATAACATTCAATTTAATTTATTTTCGAAATAGTTATTTCTCAGGAAAATAATATTCAGTAACGATATTGAAAAATAAAAAAAAGTTACTGTAAGAAACGTAGATTAATATTTCTTCAAAAGCGAATTTCAAAGATATGAGTTAATATGGTCTTATTTCAAACAAAACAAACATTGCTCACAAAGAATAGTTTTTCTTCAAAATATATAAGTATTGATGCGACGCTGATTTAAACTTATTTAATTAATTATTTAATTATATTATATATATATATATATATATATATATATATATATATATTTCCAAATACTAATTTCGTGTGTTCCCAGGTTCTTGAGATACATCGCATCATGGCTCAAGTTAAAATTTAAACACTAAATCTCTAAAAACAAAAAACAGTACTCTAAATTAAAAAGGCCGGTTCTTAAAATAACAATTAATTTATTGTAATTAACATGATTAAATTTGAGTAAATGTACAATATGCTGCATAACTAAATTGAGATTCTACTTAGCTTTTTGAGAGGGAGACTAGTAGGAGGGAGTAGGACATGGTCGCCACTCGAAGTCCCGCGGAGTCTAGTTCAAGGCCTGGATCTGATTAGTTTGTCTCTCTGTGTCCAACTGTGAGTGTCCGTCGAAATCGGGGTGCATCCCGTTTTATTTGGCGTCCTCTTTACTGCCAAATGCTAGAGCGGACTCTTTACTTTGTCCGCTTAATTTTCTCTCATTGGTCCAGAACCAGCGCAAAGTTACCGCACAATGGTCAATGGCATTTTTAAGCGCGGGAAAATCTAATGACACACCCCGATATTTTAAGGGCGCAATGCCTCTTCCAGGCGTGGGAACGTAGGCACCCTTTGCTAAAAAGTTCGACCTCAGAGGTGGGGTAAGAACAACTCATTCCACCGAAATCCGTTTCCTGTAAACAGGGCAAATATAAAAACTGCAGTTGTAACTTGGGGACCGGCGACCTCCCATCAGTATATATAATGTTAAAAGTAACCAATGTGCCTTTCGCTACTATGAGATAATCACTTTTATATAAATAAAGACAATATTATAACAATGTAATAAAGAGTTACGAAGGATCTTAGCGAAGTCATATTAAAATAATATTAAAGATTAGAATTCTATACTAAATGAAAACATTGAACAATACATTTATTCTCAAGCACCAAGTGGCATTATTTTAAATGCAAATTATTTTCGTAACATTATGCATTCTAAAATAAACTTATTTTTGAAGTAAACAGCAATTTTAAAAATTGCATAATGAACATTACAGTTAATAATTTTAGTAATAGTTGCATTATTTGTTTTTTAAACGCAATAAAAAAATTCCTAATTTTGAATGAAATCCCAGTAAAAAATAATAAACGGAACACTCTTTAAGAAAGAATTTAATTTATTTAGGAATAAAAGTTCAAAATATATCATTATGAAAAGCAATTAAGAGAATAAAATTAAAATTTTCATTAATTATATTTTAAAAATCTTAAATTCAATTTAAAAAATAAATTTACCATACATGTACATTTTCAATGAATTGCATGACTGTATGTAATTGTTTTAAATATTTATATTACCATTTTGAAATAAAAATATCCCAAAGACAATCTTTTAAATAATTTCATATCTAAATTCAATGGCGTAATAGCCAATTAATGTCAGGAACTACTGTGATCATCTTAGTTTTTGTTAACTTAATGCATAAGCAAATGTTTCAATCAGGAGGCACTCTGACGTGAAACCCCAGTTCTTAGTTCCCAAGCAAAAGTTACATCTTTTAACATTACCTTACCTCTCCTTACCAGCCTTAATACCTACATCTTTTAGGTAATTTGATACCAACTTTTCAAATTAATTTTCCCCTATATGAATACATTTATGTCATCATTCGTCCAGCTCTTTAATTCCCTCGTCAAATAAATCTGCCATTTGATTTGCTAATTCACATGTTGCTGCCATTTTGATATTTAGAGCGTCGCTCAGGACTTTTCGTGCTAAAATTGCTCGTGCGAACATTTTTTTTTTTATTTCTTATTTTTTACTGATGTTAAATTTCTAAATTCTGTGTGAGTGAGTGTGATAAATCTTAGTGATAAATCGATTTAAAGTTTGTTCTTTTCGACGCACTACCCATAGAGGAAAGTTAAACAACACAATCATCATTTCTGAAACTCGGCAAGCACCAGTTTCATTACGATATGTGTTCCATATGTTCAGAGAATATATTTCGAAATTGAAACACATAAGGGGGTAAGAATGAAATTATATAACGTCTGCTTAATCATTTTTTGTGCCAGATCATCTTTATTGATTGACAGCCTCCGAATTCATTCGTCATAGCTCAAAAAAAGTAACAAATAAATAAAATAAATAAGATAAATGTTAAGAAAACAAATTACAAGTAGTGTTAACTGTTTAGAACCCTTTTTGATTACTTTTTAGATAAAAAATTAGAGGGAACTCTCGTTTTAAGATTTGTTTCTATCTTGTTTGAATGGTTTTGAATAAAAATATTAATCAAAGAAAACAAAATTCATTGTACTTAACATTTGTAGCTTACTTTCAGTTTTTCTCTTAATTTTTTTCCTATTTTTTCTAAAGCGCCCTCGAGTAGTTGAATATTTGACGCTAATATTCACTCCTCTTCTATTTTTTCTAACGTAATGTGCTTTCTAAATGCTAAATATAACGAACATCGAAATCTACTCTTAATGCGGTTTAAGAAGAAAGAGTTCCAATTAAAAAGTGTCGTACTCGTCATTAGGAAATAGATCATAATTTACGAGGTCCTTTATTAATACATTTCACTCTCTCTCTCATTGTCTAAAAGTTAAAATGGAAAACCATATATTATTGATATCTTAATTAATTAAAGGTACTATTTTACAAAAAAGAAAATTAGATTTTTTTCTCGTTATTTTTCTTAAGAAATGTGTAGTGTATAACGATATGTTAGCACAACTTTGGCTAAAACATTCCCACCAATAAAAACTATTTTAAATTCATGAAATTTCGTTTGGTTAAGTAAATAAATAAATTTAGAGCTAACTATGCAGAGCAATTTTCTAGATCAATACGAGTGCACTTATATGTAACTTGCGCAGTTCAGTTTGAAACATAGTCTCATAACTTTCAAAAAAGAAGCAAAACTAGCCTTTCTTAGTTCTCTCTAATTTTGTTATAATTTATTAAAGTAGTTGTTTTCACCCAAAAAATAATTTCATGCATTTATCATCTTGAAAATAAAACAATTTTTTAAAAAAGGCAATAAATATTCATATGTGTGTATGTGTGCAATCTTTTCTGCTTAAAACATACCGTAGGAAGTGAATGTTTTAAAGATATTCCTAAATGATAAAATGAATAATAAATGGCAAATGGAAAAATAAAGGTAGAAAAATGCTAAATCAATCTGACTAAACATCAAAAGTCTACAATGAGAATAAAATGCTTTAAGCCAGTGCTTCTTATACTTTCAGTACTGGTGACCCAAATTTCAATCATAATTTTATCGCATCACAATCACCCCCTTATACAGTAATAATGTATTGATTGCAATACTAATGCACTTTGACTCTAAAATACAATGCGATCTTAATTATAAACCGAACATCTTCACAAGATAAGTGTTAAATTTTGTATATGTTACTTTTAAGTAATATATGTTATAAGTAAATTATTTTTAAGTAATAGGATAATTATTATGCTATTTTTCTTTCTCAAATTTTTAAATAAGAGCGGATAGTAAAATGCTATTTAATTAAAGATTTATTCCCTTCATCATCTATTTCTAAAGGTACAAATATCATTAGAAAAATAGTCTAGTCTATGTTGCTCTCTATCATATTCATCACATCTATGAAAATTTCTGTCGAACGTTTGAGTGAGTCTGGGCAACGTATCGGACGTCTACGCAAACAATGTAAAAAAGCTGTACCTGGTACAATTCCATTCAGTTCTGGTCGGGTCGATACTTCTATAGCTGCCGAATCTGTCTTGAATGTACATTTTATACTTTACGCGTTAGTTGTAATTCACGATATTAAGTATTTACGGTAGTAGTTTAAACTAAAATCATAGATATATTTTTAAGTCGTAGAGAACATTCGACGATAATAAAGTATCAATAAGTACACAAAAGAGCATGGTTCCGAAAATTAAATCAAGGATATATTCTAAAGAATACTTAAATTGTGGATTTACTATCACTATTACTGAAAAACCATGGGTAAAACTTACATGTGTACTTACTATGTGTTAAAACTTATAAATCTGAAGAGCAACATGCGGAAGTTGTTTTTAAAACCATAGAAAATCATTTAATCGTGTTGGCATAGAATTTAAAAAAAAATATTTTCTTGCTGAGGGCAACTTGATTGCAAGTTACGAGTGGGTTAGTGATTCATTTTACAATACTTCAGAAGGACTTTCAACTTCCGAAGAAGAAATCTTCATAGATTTCACATCCAGTGGCATAGTTAAAAGGCAATTTTGAAATAAATAGCCCTTTAAATTTTGGACAGAGGTGGATGATGAATTATCTGCACTGAAAACAAAAGCATTTCGTATACTATTACCATTTTTAACATCCTATGTTTGTGAAACCGAATTTTCTGTTGTGGCTGTTTTGAAAACAAAATATAGATATCAGCGAAATATAGAAATAAAACTCAGAGTGTCCCTTTCTAATATTAAGCCTTCCTTTAAAAATCCTTTCACGGCAAGACAAGCATGGAAGTCTCTAATAATTATTAAACACTTGTTATTATACACGAGTTTATTTTTTTAAAAATAATAATACATTATTCTGAATATAATAGCTTAATTGTAAGGAGAGTAAAACCAAGTGCATAACAATGTATACAAAAATGTAAAATGATTTTTTGAAATGAATGCTCATGTTATGAATAGTTTTGAACGAACTGTAATTTTAAGCCTCGCAGAATTAGAATTTAGAATTAATGTTAAATAACGAAACACAGATTATAAAATTCCAATAAAGAATAGTTGTGTTATTTTTAATATTTAAAGCGAATGACATGATCAATTAAGAATCATATGAGTAATATCTATTTACTTTAGAAAATTCTCTTTTTTAAATAGGAAATAAATGTGGATATTTTTCTAGAAAGTGTACAGATATTAAAAAAAAACATATTTAGTCTAAATTAAAATAAATTATTTATATCACCGATATTTTAATAATTATTGCGAATGATATGTTTGTTAATTATTACTTTAAACATAACAAATCAAACACTAACTCACTTGTATATTCACGAACTTTATTTTATATATTTTATTAAATACTTCTGTCAATAATTTGCACTTCTCAATTGAAATGGGTAAGTTAAGACTTATTCAAACAGAAATAATTATTTAATGTATAGAAATATTAACTTGCATGGTTTCGTAAGTGTTCAACTGTGCTATAAATGTCAACAACGGGGTTTATTCCATGCACCAATGTTAGATATAAAAGTATTCATTCAATTTCAAAGACGTTATAGGTAAGGACTTTAATAGGTCTTCCTTTAAGAGAGAGATTTGGGTAAATGAAGCCTTATAAATTTCAAAGCAATGTTGTTCGCATTTATTTACATATCTATTTTAATAAGTAAAGTAAACTTAATGCAGTTCAAGAGTAACAGTAAACAATGATAAAGTAAAATCGTTATTCGTGAAATTCTTCGAATTTTTGTGCTAATACGAAATGTGATTTTTTTTCTAATACGAAACATATGTCCTACCAAATACATTAAATTTAGAGACCTCGTGTTTAAAATAAAGAAAAATAATAATAACTTTTAAAATAATTTAATTTATCATCATTATTTTGTCTAAATTTGTACACTCATTTGTAACCAATGTTACGTCTTTTTAAAGGAAACTATTTTATAAATGAAATTTAAATAACAATTAGGCCTTAGTTTTTTTTATTCATAAAAAAAGGAAAACTGGTATATTGGTGTAAAGAAAAGTATGTAATAACTTCTTTTTAAAATGATTCTTTCAGTTGTCTATATATTGAGAAATTATTATTCTTGATTTTGCATGCTAATAAAACGCACTGCACTTCACAAAAAGAGAGAAAATGAGCATTAAATCTATATCTAAAGTATTTAAGATTTAGTATGCATGTAGTTTTAAGTATTCTTAAGATAAATTATATCGAAACTAATTTCCGACAGACTACATCAAATATAATATACAATTCAAATAATAAAATCATTATATTTTTAACCTTATTTCAATTGAAATAGATTCAAAAGAAATCCTATTGAAAATGACATGGACAATTTACTTTGATTTTAATGCTCTTTCCAATCTTTTCATTACGTTTCTACGTAATGATTTCAATTTCCTAAATAGTGCATAGCTTTTGTTTAACCAGTTATAGTTCATAAATATTTTGAAAATATTACATCTATAGAAAATGACACTTTTTTTGATGTAATCGATTTGTAGGATAGTGTAAAGTGTACAATTGCAAGATTGGTCGAACAACTATCACTAAGAAGCTCTTCCAACTGAGCCGTTACTTTTTCCGACTCTAAATTCGCATGAGAAACTTTTTCTGTAATTCACAAATAATTTTTAAATGCAGATGGTTCTTAAAAGATTATTCGCATAAAATTTATTTTCAGTGGATTTCGGCTCATTGTGACATTGCTGGGAATGGGCAAGCTGACTTTTTTGCTAAGGAAAGATCCCTTGTTATCCAAATGCCCTCGAGAATTTCAACTTTTAATTTTTAAATTTTTTATACTATAATGGTCTTTAAGTATAATTTTAAAAGGGAAGCTTGGGGGACGTCGAATGACAAGAAAGGGCGATCTTGAACGAGAGCCCGTTTCGGTTCCTGATGTTCCTAAAAAGCTTCTGAAGATCATTTTACACTTTTGACAGTTCATGATTGTAAGAGATCCCATCTCTACAAAATTGTTATCGCCGACTCATTGGACCTGTGTGACTCTGGTTAGTCTATGGCAGCTGAACATTTAGACGTGTACCCTGCACTAAAAAATTCTTAACTCTATTGTAAAAAAAATATTGAAGAACATGTGCCCACAAATGGCATAGGTGTAATTGTAGTGTGTGGTACTTGTAAAATAAACAAGTAAATAGTTTAAAGTATGCATTTTTTAATACAACATAAAATGTGTAATGAAATAAATTAAAATTCTTTTTAATTAAATTATACACTAAATCAAGCAAATCCAGTTTTAAGTAATTTATATATATATTCTTTTTTTTCTTCTAAATTTTACTTTTAAACGTGCGTTTTAGGTAAATCCACTGGATTAGTAACCACTACACGTGTGACGCATGCTACACCAGCAGCCATGTATGCTCATTCGGCCAACCGTTACTGGGAAAGTGATGACAAATTGACCAAAGATGTACCGAATGACTTCAGATCAAAAGGAGAATGTAAGGACATTGCTCGACAGCTCATAGAAGATAGCCCTGGAAAAAACTTCAATGTAAGTATGTTATTTAATCAACTGATTTCAACTATTACTTGCATGTGTGGAAAATAGAATTTTTATTCAGTTTCGTCAAAAACAATTTGGGAACGATTAAGCTACCCGACTGCGTTCGAAACCGTGATATTAAACAAGCGCAGAAATGGATAATTTTCATAATATTTAGTGTAACTTAGATTAGAATACACAAATACACGATTAGAATACACGAATAATTTTAAGAACATTTAAAAAAATTTAAATACAATATTCGGGGAAAAAATTTACTTAAAATACTGCTCTACTTTTGTAAAAAATGCTTCTATTATAATAATATTTTGCCTGGATATAGCTCAGACCTTTATACAGAGGCTCAACAATGAGTTTTGAAAAATTCACATTTTTTTTCAGAGTTACAACTCTTTAAAACAATTATCGGCGTTTTTTTCTTAAAATTTCTCCCCTGCGTTGTTGTAAACACATTTATATAAACCCACTTCTAAGTTATATATTTCAAAAATTCTAGTTGAGCATCTGTACAGAGGTCTGAGCTACATACAAGCAAAATAATATTATAATAGAAGCATTTTTCACAAAGAGAGAATATTTTGAAGATGGGTCATTCTATGTTCATTTTTTGTCAAAAAATTTTACTTAAATAATTTTTATTGTAATACTATTCTTAAAACAATTTTATCTACATTTTCTAATCTAAGTGACACTAAATATCATAAATATTATCCATTTATACACATTTGCAAAATCACGACTCCGAACGTTGTTGCATACCTTTAGAACAATAGAAATGTATAAAAATTTAAAATATATGACAAATTAATAATAATTTGCCCCCTTAGTGACATATGTTTTTCCAAATAAAATGTTTATATATGTGGGAGTCCGAATAAAATCTTCGAATAAAAATCAGACTCTTCAGAAGGCGGTATTTTAGATTGGCGAGGTGGTTGTCTAGGGGTAAGTATTTAAGGGTGAGTGATGAATTAATTGAATCAAAGTCATTTAAACACAGATACTTCATTTAAGTAAAAAAGAATTTATTTAAAGTTAAAGGGAAATATTTACAAGGGGGAATATTTACAAAGAGAAAGACATGCAGGAATTAGGTTAATTGAAAGTTGAGTTATACCTTTAGAAGACGGGGAAAAATTAATTACCTTTCTCATGCTTGGACGGCGCGAAATGCGCTAAAAACGTGACGTGTAGAACCGGCGGTGGTTAGTAAGCCTCTGCCGAAAAATTATTCCTTCGGCGCTTCGAAAGCTCACTAGACGGCGCTGCTTCGGAATGCGATAATAAACAAAATTGACATTAATGGTCCTCTGAAAAGGATATGACTCAACCTTTTAACAAAATGTTTCAAAGGGAAAATCCTACAAAATCACCCTCTCCTGACAGAGCTGGTCTCTCAGCTCTTACAAAATGTTGAGAGCTAAAGTACTTTAAATATAAATTATTTTTAGTTACAACTATAAATGTGATGATTATTGGAATGTAGATGCAATAAAGACAAATAATGCGGTTCTTAAAGATAATAAAATAAAATATTACAGATGAAATATGTATACCTAATATTCACAATTTCGGACCTAAAATAAAGCATATAAAAACAAATTAATCTATATTGTGATCTACAATTAACTAAAACATGAACAAAAATCCTTCGTATCAATAGAAAGATAAAGAATAATACCAAAATATAATAAATGTTACGTGAACATAAAATGACTAATGGAAACGAGTGTTACCATAGAACATCTATTAATTTCTCAAGAGGGATATAGAATGAAAAAAAAATTAAAAATAATAACTAATAATAAAAATTCAATTAAGCATAAAAATGTTTCATCAAATCAGCTGAGGTGGTGGTTGAGTTCGGTCCTTCGTGCTGACCAATCTTTTCCACTTCATACCTATCTTTACAATTCACTTTCGCTACTTTGTAAGGGCCTAAGAACTTTGGTCTTTGTTTCAGTCCAGCTCCAAATTGGGTTCTTTGGATGTCTACTAAATCACCTTCTTTGTATAACGACGCTTTTTTTCTTCTTCTGTTATACGTCTTTCTATTTTCAGACTGTAGGGTTTCGATGTTCTTTTTTGCATCGTTTCTTAAAAATTCGCGTTGTTCTAGCAAATCTTTCGCCATTTCTTCTAGCAGTAAGTCTTTGATTAGGATGTCTTCCTTGTTACGCATTTTGGTTCCCACTAATAGTTCTAATGGTGTCCATTTTGTACTGCGACATATAGTGCTATTTAGTATTCTGTGTAATCTGTCGACGTATTTGTACCATTTCGTTGAGTCGTCTGATGATAGCTTGGTGAGAACTGGAATCAAAGTTCGATGAATTCGTTCAACTTGTCTGTTTCCTCGAGGAACACCTGTCGCTATTTGTAGATGTTGAATGTTCTCTTCATCACAATAGTCGTTGAATAATTTTTAAGTGAACGCTGAACCTCTATCAGAAATAATTCTGATGGGATTACCAAAGGTTTTCTGCTGTTGTTTTAGTTTTTCGAGGGCACTTTCAGCAGACACAGTTTTGACGGGATATAGCCAAGTAAATTTGGTAAATGCGTCTACTACGGTGAAAATGTGTCTATAACTTTTGTTTGTGGAGAGTAAAGGACCAATGAAGTCAACATGGTACGTACTTAGAGGAATGCCTTCCTTAGAAATAGGATTCAAAAACCTTTCCTTTTTGCCAGTTTTCTTATTATCTAAGATACATGGAACGCATTTAAGTATTACTTTTTTAACGACGTTGGTTAAATTTGGGATAAAAAATTCCGGTTTCACAATTTCTTCTGTTTTTCCTACTGAAAAATGACCATTTTCGTGAATCAATTTAATTAGTTCATCTTGCATTGCTTTAGGGGTTACAATTAATTCTCGACCATTTAAGTACTTGTAGAGCATACCGTTTCGCTTAAAAAATTCTTCTGATTTTTGCTTCTCTAGTAGTTATTTCAATGTTTGGATGTTGTCATCTTCCTCTTGGGCTTTTTAAGCTTTGAAGTTAATGTATCATTGCATACCATCATTACGGGATATCGGCTAAGAGCATCGACATGCTTCATACGACTTCCAGCTCTGTGCTCTATTTCTGAATCGAATTCTTCTAATTGAAATGCCCATCTGGCTATGCGAGTAATTAGCTCCTTTTTTGCATAGTCTTCTGAAATGCTGAACAGTAAGTTACTATTTTAAAGTGTTGTCCTAAAAGATAAACACGAAACTTCTTTAATGCGTTGATAATTGCTAGTACCTCTAGTTCGTAGCTGTCACACTTTTCTTCTGCTGTATTTGTCTTTTTCGACATGTAGTAAATGGGATGTAATTTTCCATCTTCTGCTTCTTGTAACAAAATTGCGCCGTACTCTTGTTTACAAGCGTTTGTATGCAGTTCTGTTTTTCTTCCATACTTGTAAATGTGCAAGATTGGGCCTTCGGACATGATTTTCTTCAATTTTTCAAATGCTTCTTTTTGTTGAGTCCCAAAATCAAGGAGGTTTTCTTTTCTTGTTAAATCGCTAAGTGGTTTAGCTATCTTTGAATAATCTTTGATGTATTTGCGGAAATACCCAGTTAAACCAAGAAAACTTTGTACTTGTTTTACTGTTGTTGGTTCTGGAAATTTTCGGACAGCTGGTGTCTTCGTGTTATATGGTTTAATAGTTCCGCTTTCTATAATGTGACCTAGAACTTCCAATTTTCTTTTTTAAGAATTGGCAATGTTTGAACTTAATTTTTAATCCGTATTTCTTTGTGACTTCGAAAATAATTTTATGTTTTTCTAGACCTTTCTGTTCGTTTTCGCTGGAATAACGAGATCATCTAAATAACTGATGACAATTCCTTTCCGAGTAAGATCTTTAAATATACTTGATACGTAGCGTTGGAAAACTCCTGGACTTGGGCTTAGTCCAAAAGGAACTTTGTTGAATTTAAATTGTCCATCTGGGACGATAAAGGATGCATATTTTCTGCAATCTTCGTCAACATTGACGTCAAAGAAACCATTGCGTAAATCTAATGTGGAATATACCTTTGCTTCTTGCAAAGTGTCTAAAACATCTTCGATGAGAGGTAATGGAAATATATCTTTCACAAGCTTCTGATTCAATTTTCTGTAGTCAATGCACATTCTCGAAGATCCATCTTTCTTTTTTACCACTACGATTGGACTTGCATATTCCGAAGAACTCGGACGTATAATGCATTCGTTGGGCCATTCTTCTATCTGTTTGTTTAGTTCTTGTCTTTCTGTGAAAGCTAGTCGACGAGGGGCTTGACAGACTGGTTCTTCGTCTTTTAGAATAAATCTCATTGTGACGTCGGTAGATGCTGTTTTTTCTGGCTTGTAGTCTTGAATTAACTTTTCAAGTTCCTTCTTGATTTGACGATTTTCAACATGACGCAGGTCTAGTTCTTCTTGAAGATTTTCAGCAGATATTTGTATAAGCTGTGCATGATTTTCATATTTGTTGAATTTAACTCCTTCTTTAGTGAAACTTATCGATGCTTGTTCCAAAAGATCTGCTCCAATAACTGCTTCGAATTTTAATTTATCAGCCGGTACAACATGCCAAGTTAACGAGTAGTTTTCATCATCTATTTCGAACTCATGTTCAAAGGAACCGATAGTTGTCACTTGTGTGCTTCACCAATACCTGTGAGAAGCATTTTGTTTTTCGATAATTTTGTTGGATACATTATTCTTCTGCTCGTGTTTTCTCGTAGCAAACTTATGGTACTACCACTGTCTATGAGCGCCGTGATTTTCACCTTTCCAAAAAATATCTCTTTAGTACGTAAACCTTCCTTAACGATGAGTGTGCAAGTTTCTTTTGGAGGTTCTTTGAATTTCTGCGATTTTGATTAGTTCGTCTGAGCACATGCTTGGAAGCATTGTGATTTGAGTGTTTCTCATAATTTTTGTTGTAATACCCTTTCTGCGAGCTGTCTTGATATCTTTGAAGAGATTCGTACTTGCTAACAGGGGCTTCGTAATGTTTGTTGTAATTTGTTGACGCTGGACACTTCTTATCTTTCCTGTTATACTCGAATTTTCCTGGTGCTTCTTATCTGCGATTCTTTTCTGTGAATTTTAATTCTTGTTTCTTCACAAATGGACTGCTAAATTTCTGTTTCAGAACCATTTTAAAGTTTTCGAAATCTTCTAGTTTTCTGCTAATTGAACAGGGGAGTTCATATTTGCCCATTCATCAAGATAATATTCCTTAAATTCAAAAGGAATTTTTCGTTTTAGTTGATCTGTTATGATTAGATCTAATAACTTGTCGAAAGTATCTATCTTCAATCGATCTATCCATCCGTTGAAGTAAGTGTTTAACTCATGGTAAAAATCAATCCATGTTCTTTCAGATGTTTTTTGGTGAGTGACAAATAGTTGTCGAAACTTTTGTGGAGTTAGTTTAAAGCGTTTCAGCAGTAAATCTTTAATGTGTTCGTAAGAAATAACTTTATCGTCAGGCTCTCTCGCTATGATGTGAGACACTTCCGTCGGTAACAAGCCTAACAGATGAGAAACGCAGTTTTTTTATTAATATTCAATCCCTGCGCTTGACGTTCAAATAATTTTAGATAAAGACTGATGTCTTCTTTCAAATCGAAACGATGTATAAACTTTGAAACTTCTTTGACGAGAAATTTAGTATCACTTTCTTTGGATGTATCAGCGCCTAACTTGGATTGTGTTTGGATCCTTAATTTTTCCAACTCAAACTCGTCTTTGCGTTTTTGCTCCTCTAACCTCAATTGTTCGATGCGTAAATTTTCTTCTCTTTCTTAAATGCGTAATTTTTCTTTTTGCTCTTCAATGCGTACATTTTCTTCTCTGGCTTTGCGATCCTCAACAATCGTTAAATGCATGTTTTGGGACAGTGTTTCGTCATAATTTTCACTACCAATAATTAGATCTTTGAGTGTGGCGATGGTCATAGATTTATCGAACTCTAAATTTCATTCCGTGGTTAAGACAAATAAATCTTCGCGTCGACCTTTGACAAGATACGCCATTTTAAAATTTAAATTTAATTTTAGATAGTAACTAAAGGAATGAACAAAATTGTCACGCATTCAAACAAAAAAAATGATGTTGCTATAGGCAAATCTTGTTTGCATTTACAAAAATTCTCAAAATAAAATATTGCATCAAAATACACTAAATATACATTAAAACATTCAAATTTTATTCATTTAGAAATATTTTAAACCAGTAGCGTGTAAAGACAACAGTGCGAGCTGCGTAATGCTTAATTTGAAATAGTCAAATTATTAATTTCAACTGAAAACAAAACTTTTTTTTTAAAACCATTTGATAGATCAGTTATCTCATTTCGTTACAAAAAATGAAAAAAGAATTTGAAAGAAAAATTAATTAATATAAATCTTGTTTAGAAACTGTGATTAAATTTATTGTGATATGAAAAAGAAGTTAATCATTTAAAGTTCTTTGCTGAAAAAAGCAAACCATTAGAAGTTAGTCGCTTTAAGAAAAATCTCATATATATTTTTTATTACACCAATAAAAATAAAATCATTTAGGATCTCATCTGCGAATTTAAAGGATAAACACATGTTTCAATAGAAAGCATAATAATTCTGTCAAATTGAACTCAAAATACTTATATATTGAATGATAAAATACACCATTAAAAATAAGATCATGTATAATCTTTTAACAATAAATTCTAAAAAACATAATTCTTTCAAAATATATTTCTCGAATACTCATAACGATAATTAATTGCCAAACAGCTGCAAGAAAAATGTTACACTATATGAGTCATCGAAATTACCAAATGTTTAGGAATGGAAGAAACATTAATCTGTTGGGAGTTAGCTAGTTGGCACCGTTCAAGGTCAATGACGCAACCAAAGAAATGAAAGCTTTTCACACATACATAAATGCAATTCAATACGTTATTAGATACAAATATAAAACTTGAATATTACGTACGATTTTCTTAATATTTTAAAAGATATACATGTAGAAAATTTTAATTGATACTATTTCTATACAGAAATAGAAAAATAGTATTTCAGAAAAACACACACACATGATATTTAAAAATATAAATTACTTAATGAAATCGACTACAACAATTTTTATAAGCAAATTGACGGTGGCTCACGTACTCCTTTTTGAAGATTCCCTTTTTTTTCTCCTGTCCCAAGGAAAACGAAAAAAAAAACACAGTGCCTGATTCACTGGATGACGTGTTCACTGATAATCTTGAACTATGCACTGGACTTATGAAGCTCTTGAAATTGGTGTACACTGCAGAAAATAACGTGTTTTCGGCGAGCGAAGTTGTAGCTCTTGAGTTGTGACTCCGGGAGTCGTTTTATTCACCTAAATGTTAGTATGTAATGAGAGGTAATCCGCGCTTTTTCGATTCAGTCCGTTTGTAATTTAGGCGTGCAGCCAAAAATAGTTTTTTTAAAAAAGAAGGTTAGAAATTTATCAACTAATTATTTAGAGAAGAGTTTTGAAATCAAATCCCGGGCGATCCCCCAATTATTTCTGTGGGACTCCGAATAAAATCTTTGAATAAAAATCAGACTCTTCAGAAGACGAGATTTTAGACTGGCGATGTGGTTGTCTAGGGGTAAGTATTTAAGTGTGAGTGATGAATTAATTGAATCAAAGTCATTTAAACACACATACTTCATTTAAGTAAAAAGGAATTTATTTAAAGTTAAAGGGAAATATTTACAAAGAGAAAAACATGCAGGAATTAGGTTAATTGAAACTTGAGTTATACCTTTAAAAGACGGGGAAATTAATTACCTTTCTCATGCTTGGACGTTAGGACTGATTTCGCGCTGGGCGCGAAATGTGCTAAAAACGTGACGTGTTGAACCGGCGGTGATTAGTAGGCCTCTGCCGAAAAATTATTCAGTCAGTGCTCCGAAAGCTCACTAGACGGCGCTGCTTCGGAATGCGATAATAAACAAAATTGACATCAATGGTCGTCTGAAAAGGATATGACTCAACCTTTTAACAAAATTTTTCAATGGGAAAATCCTACATATATATGTACACACATAGACCAATATTTACACGACTACACTTTAAAATTATTTATGACCAATCAAACGTTTATGAACAAACAAGCAAGTATTTTGCATGCAATCTGATTTGCATCCAATACCAAATAATTAAACTCTAATGTGAGATTATGAATCATTTGGATTGACATGGCATGAGTTGGAGTTATGAGCAAAATATAGGAGTGGTAATTGTTGTGTAAAATATGAGAAATCATTCAAAAACTGTGGATTTTATTATTGATAGGATGCTCTTTGGTGAGTGTTTAATGATTTATGATATTCATTTGTGAATATACTGGGTTTTTAATTTTAACTTTTGGATTTTAGATATTTTTTCTATCTATAAAACTATTTTAAAGATGGGTGCATCATCTTTAGTGTTCGATGGTTCATTTATATTATGCCCTAAATTGTTTTACAATTTTAATATTTTAATGTTGTAATATATTTCAGAATGCGGTGGCAAATAGTTTAATTTTTCAAGTTTAATGGTTTAATTTTAACTTTTTAATTTTTAAATTTTTGAGTATTGGATATTTTCTGATTAACTTACCAAGTTACAATGGGGGAGGGTGACGCCATCAAACTAGTTTAACTCCACTTATCGATCCTAAGTCCGAGGTTGCACTTGGATACTTTATTAATTTTTATTTTATAATTTCTTAATTTTGTTTGAAAACGTTGGAATTTTATCTTCTCTATTCGCCATTGATATTTTTAAATGAGATTTAGTATTACTAGATTCATTTAATTTCAATTTTTTAATTGATTATTAAATTGTGATATATATATATATATATATATATATATATATATATATATATATATATATATATATATATATATATATATTCAGAGCTTTACGTTTTGTGAATGGTGGCACACGTTCAAGTATATATTGGGTGCATATTTAATAAACTTCTGAAGGTTACGTTTTCCTCTGCATACATATACTGAATAATATCTTCTCTTTGTTCTTTTATAAATATATAATAATAATTTGTAATGTAATGTATATTTAATAAGTTTTTTAAGCATCTAAACTCTGAAAATGGGATTTCAAAATATTAAATAAAGGAAAAACCGGTGCTCTGATTGATTGGAATTACTTTAGATTAGATTTTGCAGAAGGCGGTTAAAAAACTGTGTACTCAATAAAAATAATTTGAAGGGCTTATGATGTAAAATATTAAATTTGCTTGTATTATCACAGAATTTATGTATAACTAATGTTAGTATTGAAAAACGTTTATGATTTAATTAAACAATGTGACACACACACAACGCCTTAAAAATATTTCTAACTTTTATAATTATAAAAATAATAGATTACAATTATAAACAATTAGAGAGATATTATTAATTTTGAAATGATTTAAAGAAAAGCCGTTTCTTTAAAATTTTTATTTTTTATTTTTATGAAGAAATATAAGTGATTTCTTTACATGGAGAGAGTGCATGGGTCTTTTTTGAATTCACGCTAATGGCTGTAAATTAATATTTAAAGAAATATACGAGGATTGGGGCAAAAGTCATGACAACTATTTTGTTTCTTGAAGATACCAGTCCGTTTGGAAAATGTGACATATACAGAAGAAAGGTGTGGACAATGTGTGGACAAAGGTGTGGACAAAGGTGTGGACAATTCATGTGTGGACAATGAATAGCACTAAAATATCATAACAGACTAATTTATTACGGTAGTATATAAGGCAATATGGTCTTCACAGTACAGAAGAATGATAACGCAGTGCACATAAAGTTGACATGACAAACCTGGGTCTAAAGACCCTCAATGTAGTTCTCTGCTACAGTCACCACACGCTGCCAACGATGTAGGAGGAACTGCAAACCATCAGTATCAGCATTTGCTGCACCATGCGTGAATCGGGTCAACTATTGGCGAACAGCATTAGCAATGTCCTCTCGTGTTGAAAACCGCCTACCACGTATTGGTTCCTTAATCTTGGCAAGCACAGGCAGAAATGTCGGGAGAGTATGGTGGGTGACCAGTCGTCCTGAACGTTGCTCATCACTGTTTAACACACGTCCTTGTTGAAACTTTCCTACCCACCGTGCTACTGTACGGTATGGTAGGGCATTATTCCCAAGGGCTTCCACTAATTTACTGTAACATTCCATCGCATTTATCCCTCGAAGAACGGCTATTTTGATGTAAGCGTTCTGCTCAACACGGGTTACTTCTATCTCGCACGACACTCACCACTTGACTGATTTCACAGCCTTCGCTGCTCTACTACCAGCTATCACATAGTCATCAGCTGTTCTGCATGCGCAATATGCCTGCAGAATTTCCACATGACACATATACATTTGTGAACCATTTACATATCTATAAGAAAAACATTAGTTGACATGACTTATGCCTGAACCCTCGTATATATATGCAACACTATACCTTTATACACCCAAAGGAATTCCAAATACAACTATTTTATTTATAAATAAGACCTGTTTTATATCTCCTTTATTTATATATACTCTTTAATCTTTTCCTCAAATTTTACTCAGATGGAAAGAGTCCATTTTTCCAACACCTAAATTCTGACCAACTATAGCTGTTAAATATCTTCAGAATAAGATTACTCAAAATATTTCTTACAAAAAGTTTTATTTCCCCAATTTAAAGACACCCATAAATGAATCTTATGAAAAAAGAACAAGAGTTCTCGATACTTCCATTAAAAAAAATCTTGCCATCTTTCTAAAAAACACACACGAAAAAAAAAGTAGAGGAATGCCTCGCTAAGGGTAAATCGGAAAACTTCTGGAGAACTTCCGAAATAGATAATACTAATAGCAATAAAAAAATTCTTTCACTTTCGTTATTTTTTCAACCCATTGCTCCAGGTTATCTTAGGCGGTGGCCAGCGGCATTTTTTACCTCGCCGGGAACTGAACGCAAAAAATCCGGAGAACGCCGGACGTCGAGAGGACGGTCGCAATCTGATCGAAGAGTGGCAAAGAGACAAAAAAAGCCGGGGCCTCGCCTACAAGTACGTGTCTCGGAAAAGAGAACTCGACAAAGTGGATCCTATGAAAGTGGATTATTTGCTAGGTCAGTAACCTATTTATGGGGATTTCTTTTTTTAATCAATAATCATTAATTAGTTTTTATTTACTGTAAATAATGTTTCAAATATAGAGTTTATTCACACAAAACTTTCATTTATAATTTAACTCTGATAATCAATCAAAATTTAATAAAAAGTGAATGTCTTGATATAAATTTTAAAAAGATATTCATTTTCAAAAAATATGAACTTTTTTCCTTGAAGATGATCAAGTCTATTTTTGACAAAAAAATAGATAGTTATAACATTGAATGCAATCTACTATGATTTTATTTATGAACAGTTCCTCAAAAATTCTTGAAAAAGTTTCATCATTTTATGAATATAAATTTACGTAGTTAATGAAATTAAAAGTTTCTGAAAATTTTTTTGCTTATTAGGCCTTTTTTATTGATATAGTCTTCACTTTATCTCTGTAACTCTGCTAGTTGTCTTACTGAAAATATTCGTTAAGTCTATCTCAAGCTCTTTTTATGAAATAATCACGTTTCAAAAGCAAAAGGTAGGTTTTGCTATTTGACATGTTTCACCGTAGATGTTACTGTGAGAACTAGACTATTTTTTCCAAGTTATTATTGAGAAAGAACAAACATTAAAATAATTGCATTTCTAATTTCTTTTCTCAAAATATAACGCTAGGTAGGAATTTATACACATCAGTGGTTTTTCTATATAAACACCTTTATTAATTACAAAGGCTGTTTTCTTTATATATGTATATATTTCCTTTCTTTTATGGTCAAAACTGAAATTGCAGTTTACTTTAAAAAATTTTTGAGCACATTAGACGATGTCATACATGTCATCAAAAGAAATTTCACTCTGTAATAGTGTATATATTATTGATAGACCTTATTCCAAAATGTGTGAATTTTTTTTATAAATAAAGAAAAAAATCTAAACAAAAGTTTATTTTAATTTGAGGCTTGTTTCAACCTTCTGTAATAGTCCATCTTCTGTTTATTTTAAGGTTTCATGCATCTTCATACGTTTTTTTTCGTCATTTCAACAAAGTTCAAAATTTTCAATCCTCATTGAAATTTGTTATTTTAGCATTAAATTACGACGTAATGATTGTTAGTTGAGACGTTAGAATTTCAAACACTAGATATATTCGCTGAAAAATTATAAAAAAATTTTTTTGTGAAAGATTCTTTTAACCGTACTCTTCATCTGAAATATTTATATGTTTCCAAATTATATTCTCAAATAATTTAGATACCAGCATCACACACTTATATTTTTTATAACATTCCCTGAAACACATTTTAAGGTGAAACAATTAATTACATTAGTAGAAATATAATAAACATTTAAAAATGATAAATACACAGATATTACAGAGAGATTAATTTTTACTTCTTGGTCAGAATCAAATATTTTATGCTCCTATCTTAAAAGTTGTGAATACAACCCTTAGTTCATATTTATCCAGTTAGTTTTAGTTTACTTTATAAGCTTAAGCTCTTTCTCACGAAGCCATTCCACTTTTAATCTTAAGCCTGAGATGCTTCCTCCAAAAATTAATATCATTGTTGTTATTCTCTTCCAGGTTTATTTAGTGCAGGTCACATGGCCTACGAGTCGGATCGGGACAAGGGTGTTGAAGGGGAACCTTCTATCGCACAGATGACAAGAAGAGCCATCGAGGTTCTCAGGAAGAATCCCAGAGGTTATCTCCTAATGGTCGAAGGTATAAAATCATCTGCACATAAATCAATGAGGGTTTCTTTTTGCTTTTGATATGTTTTACGGGACAACAAACATTATCTCAAGGATTCTTCATATCTCTCATCGAGGGATACTCTTAATGGATTGATCCATCTTGCTTCATCTTCAGTGAGAGGAGCACAATTGAGAGCATGGATGCATATGGGATAGACACACATAGCTATTGAAGGCTTGATGGTGATGAAAATAGTGATATATCTGGTAATTTACACTGAGAGAGACTTTTCTTTATTTTGTAATACGTTTGGGGACTTTAAGATGTCATAATAACTCTTTTTGGCTCATATCAGCTTACTGCTTGAGTTAAAATATCATGATATACAACGTGATGTCAATTACCCGAATTTATCCGTTCGGATTGTACATCGGTAGTAAAGAGCTCCCAATCATTGCTGTCACGCTATTCAAGGAGGAAAATCCTTTTCTTACGAAATAGATGCTTCGAAAAACAGGAAATTCTATTTGATTTTCTTTAATCCATAGAAAAGTGAAATAAGAAACGAAAGAGGTGAAGTTTCAATTGAGTACTGTGCGTTTTAGCTATCATATCTCAAAAGGTTTGAATATTATTTTTAAAAGTAGCCTAAAATGGTCTTTCAATTTGTATTTTTCACATGGACGTTTTCTATCTTTAAATTACATAACATATATGTAATTAAATAGATGATTAATGTTTTAAATTTCAGAAATCACGTGAAAATAAAAATTAAACCATCCGCTAGGTGTGGTTTTAAAAGTTCCGTGCACAGGTTTTTGTGGCACTTCTCAGATCCATCACATCATATTTACGTTATATGAATATTTAATCATTTTATTGGGGAGATTTGACATCAAAATATATCTGACATAAAATAATATTTAAAATAGAATCAGAAATTGGGATATTTACACGAAAAAAAATCAAAAAGGTAATATTTAGTTATCACAATGTTACCACTGTTTACATTTCAAGTTGCCTTGTTGTAGTATTCACAAATCTCCTTACAATGCTCAAGGACATGGATTTTTCGTATAATACATTAAATAACTTTATTATTATTTTCTTGATGTAATGACAAGAGGGAACAGTACCTTCTTTTCCAATTTCCTAGAGAAGTTTTTCTTGGTTTTTCGTCTTGAATGGGGCGTTGTACAACTTCTGAAAATAAAATTCGGTGAATAGTCCTGTAACATTTTAACGTAGAAGAAATATTAACCGAAAATTACCTTACTGTCCTTCGAAATAGCAACCTCCCATAACTATGCACCAGTGAGATCTGCTACACATGTCCTGGAGACTCTGTAAGAAGTCTTGTTTTGGGATGGAGTTCAGAAACCTTGTCACATTTCGTTGGATGTTAGGGATATCTTCAATATCGATAACTCGTTTTGTGACGGGCTCACGCGTCTTTTCTTAACATGTCCTTTGGGTTCTTTGGGGCCAGAGTTAATGGCAACTCTTTTCCAACCAAATCCAAGAAGTGAAGTGTGAAAGAAAGATGCAAATTAAGAACCTTTTAAATATCAGAAGTTAGAATGAGCGCGATGGCAATTAGAGGAATCTAAACAGTCCGTGGTTCTAGATTGAAGAAGTTTTAGATAACGTTACATGGCGAAGAATAGTAATTATACGTGATAGAGATCCATTAATCAATGTGCATGCCATTGCACACGAGTTATCGCAAGACCTCATCTAAAACTAGTGTGATCGTTTACTGATACTACAACAAAGTAGGATTGATAATTTAATATTAGGATCAGTAATTGTATTAGAATTGAGTGTAAGCGATTCAGTTATTGATAGTGGTCCGAGTTAGCTTAAATTGTTATTATAAATATATTGTGTGTGGTGTGTTTTACCATCGCAGATTCTCTAACATAAATTATTACAATCTAATTTGTAAAAGGTTTAAGTTAAGTTTCTTATAAAGTCATATTAAGATAATGTTTCTTTCTAGTTCTTTCGTTAATCCTACGCCTCTAGCTTACGAATAGCAAAGAGATAATAACCCTAGGGGAAGATTATCACAGTTCTTCTCATCCTTAAGCTCTGGGTAACGACTTTATAGCACGGATTCACGGCTGCAATTTACCAGCTATCATGCGCACAGTTAACTGACGATCTTTAGTGATTAATTTCCTCACTTTCTCTCAGTGTTTTCTTAACTGACGAAGGTTGACGGTCTTTCGCTACGGAGGTTTTTAGAAACATTTTCCCTTGTTTTCTAAAACGGTCAACGACTCGTACACATACTTTATGGACAGTGCTTGATCCTTATAAACACGTACCAATATCGCATCAGTTTATTTTGGTTTGCAAGTTTGAAATAAAACTTTAAATTGATGTTTTACACGTTCACTTTCCTGTTCTCAGTTAGGAACTAATGTACTAAGCATGCACTTTCTAAATCAAGAGTTACATGGAACGCAAATGAGTCGCAAATGGACAATGGTTGGCTCAGATGGCCAACACCTTCCTCAACGCATGTGCATCGTTTTGTTTTGCCATTTTTATCAGGTCAGTCATTCTGATTTCATTCAACGAACTTTAATCTCAAAGGTTGTGTATCAGATATTTCTTCAATCCTGAGTCAAACCGATGGAGGCATGTGAATGCTACACTCAAAACATCCTTGCAAGTGCTCTTTCAAAAGTTCGGGATCTAGTTTTCCTTGATACTTTTGCTGGGATCTGAGTGATTTTGATTCCCATGTAGATGTTTAGGGATTTTAATTCAGCCACATTCAGGATTAAGTACATTCACTGGCGCCCTTAACATAAATATCAACTTCCAGCAAAAAAAACAAAAAAATCCAGTCAAACATAAGTTACAAAATACTTGTTTCGAATTATTTTCGTATAAAACTGAAAACTACACTATATTACACGAAAAAGAATCAAAATTAATGAAACAGTACACAGTCATAAAAACTGACGCTGCTGAGTACGCTGAATCCAGGAGATTTAATGGCCCCTGTTGCCTGTGAAATGTGAAAATATCGCCCTCGTCCTTGTCGCTGAATCCTATGGTGAATGACGAAATGTAGATATAAGATCGTTGGAAAAACTGGCTGGAGTACCTAGACCTGTCAGTCTCTAACCTCCTATCAGGTAATTTTAATATGCCTTTAAAGAATTATACCATTTGCCTAGTGTAAGAAAAATATTAGAATAATAAAATATAACTTTCATAGATTAAGAAAATAAAAATTACTTGGATGTGAGATTAAAAAAAAATTAATGAAGAATAACTTTAAAAACTTTTTTTTAGAAAAACTAGATAAATTGAGCTAAAAAAGTACGCGGAGTTATCCTAGCCAATCTGAATGGAGTAAAAACTGAAGATCAGAAAACGCAGGAAAAATATCTTAGAACTCGAGTCAAAGTCAGAAAATGAATAGGGAGTGATCTGATTGGCCGAGACAAGATTTCGGCTAAGGGGGTATATGTAGTTTTGAAAATCGGAGCATCCAATCAGAGAGTGCCAGCAGTCCAACTTAGATAGAAGAAGGAGGGGCATAATTCAATCCTCCTCATTGGCCGCAGCACTAAAACTATTTTTATGATGTATCTGAGAGATTTGCGCAATTTAGGAGAAAGGAAATAAATTCGTCTGAAATATTACAGATCTTTTGTATGTTCTCTTTAGAAACATCAAAGATTGAAAGAAGACCTCCTAATAAAGCACTTAAACCAGGGGTGGGAAAATAGCCGTCCACAAAGAGTTTTTTTGCGGCACTTAAGGGCAGTCAGAAAATCAAATATTGAGAAATTGTTTTCTATATTTTGAATGACATTTAACTGTGTGCAAAATTTTTCTGGGATGAATATCATCAAGAGTAAATATATAAATGGAAGTTCAGTAAATATATAAATGCAAGTTGAGTAAATATATAAATGCAAGTTTTGAGTAAATATATAAATGCAAGTTTTGACTAACATATACATGCAGGCTGCTGTGAAAATTTCAACAAGCAATCTAATTTTTAAAACAAAAATTGTGGAAGTGTAATACAGGGCACATTTATCTCACTTTAAACTGATTCTAAAATTAGTTGTGTTTGTAACTATGGGTTACAAAATTGGCACAATAATTTAATTGTATAAAACTGACACTATTTCAAATTATTGATTCTTATGGCACAAATTACACCTTTTCTCTGAGATGAAAGTTAACTCTCCGTTAGGCGCACGAATCTTTCAGATGCATAATAAAAATAGTTTCGAGGCTGCGTCCACACGCTGGGTTGTAGCACGCCCTTTCTTCTTCTATTTGTTTTGTCACTTGCCCTAGGATTCAGTGTCAAGGACGGGGACAATTTCTTCATCTATCGGGTGGCAGGGGCCATTGAATCTGATAGATGCAGCGCGCCCAATAACATCAGTTTTTATGACTTTCAACTTTTTTGCTCATTTGGAATTTTTTTTTTCTAAATCAATGTAGTTTTCTGTATCATAGGAAATTAATTCGAAATAACTATTTTGTAGCTTCTCTTGGACAGATTTTTTCTTCTGGAAGTTGAGATACGTCTGAGGGATACCTCGTGCCAATGACTGTATTTTTTTCAATCATCAATGTAGCTAGAACAAACTCCCAAAATATCCATATCGGAATCAAAATCGCTCAGATCCTCAAACGCAAATCTAGGAAAACTAAGACGCGAACCTTTGAAAGAACACCTGCAAAGACGGTCTGAGTGTAATATTCACATATCTCGTTCATTTTGACTCAGGATTGAAGAAATATCTGATATGCAACACCCCATTCAAGACGAAAAACCAAGAGAAACATCACGAGAAGCTTGGAAAAAAAGTACTGTTCCCTTTGTAAGATTTTTTTTTTTAATTTTGTAATACACTATATGAGAAATCCAAGTCCCTTGAACATTGTGAGGTGATTTGTGTAAAGTCTGCAACAAGGCATCTTAAGATGTAGCTAGTGTTAACTAACTATTATCTTTTTGATTTTTTCGCTTAATTATCACAGTTTCTGATTGTATTTTAAATACTATTTTACGCCAAACATACTTTAATGTCAAATCTCACCATTAAAATAATTAAATCATCTTCAAACGTAAGTATGAGGTGGTGCATTTGAGATCCATAAGCGCGCCTATGGATGGAACTTTTTGAAGCACACTTAGAGGAGGGTTAAATAATGAATGCAACAATTATAAAAAGATACACCCATCTTTATCCTCAATTTCCACATTGTGGGCCTGGAACCAAAACAATTGCTCACCTTTTACATAAATGAATATGTCTATTGTGTTAAATATTATTATTTCTTCCAATTATTTCTATAATTGATCTCTTTCATTTGTTAATTATTTATTATTGAGCTATTGAAACTCTGTGTCAATTTTCATATTAATTCTGATATTTAATATTTTACTTACTGTTTGACGATACAATACCTTAAAGGTAATATTCAAATAAATCTTTGTAAAGCAATCAAAAACATTTGAGGAGGCGGGGGGATTTTGATAATTTTTTTACACAAATCTATTTTTAGGAAAATATTTTATGGTTTGTGAGAGAAACAAATATTTTTGCTGTACAAAAAATATTTCTTAGATTCCACGAAAAGAAAAAAATAATTAGGCTCTTTCATGTAATGCCTAATTCACTTCCAGGAAATATATTTTCAGACAGATATAATACCTAATAAATGATCCCATCCTGACTCACACGAAGTAATTAATTCCTGATTCCTTTGGAACATAAAAAAAAATGTTTGGATACCTACTAAAAATAGAATAAAGCTAATAAGAAAGAAATTATTCAAATCTCGTTTTCCATATTCTGTCTTGAGGGCAGAATTAAGTACTTCAAAGGGTGTTTTTTCTTTAGAGGTATAGAACTTTAATTTACAATAAAACAACGATGTATTATTCGATTGACATGAATTTTTTTATTCGAAAGATAACCTTGTGGCATTACATTTTACATATGATTTCTTGCATAGGACTGCCACGGCTGGCTCGGATGTAGTCCAATCTAGACGTCCAATTTTCGATGAATTTTTTCAACATTTGTGGCCGTATATCATCAATAACACGGCGAATGTTGTATTCCAACTGGTCAAGCGTTTGTGGCTTATCCGCATAGACCAATGACTTTACATAGCCCCACAGAAAATAGGCTAGCGGTGTTAAATCACAAGATCTTGGAGGCCAATTCACAGGTCCAAAACGTGAAATTAGGCGGTCACCAAACGCGTCTTTCAATCAATCGGTTGTGGCACGAGCTGTGTGACATGTTGCGCCGTCTTGTTGGAACCACAGCTCCTGGACATCATGATTGTTCAATTCAGGAATGAAAAAGTTAGTAATCATGCCTCTATACCGATCACCATTCACTGTAACGTTGTGGCCTGCATCGTTTTTGAAGAAGGATTCCACCAGCCCATAAAGCGCACCAAACAGTCAGTTTTCTGGATGTAACGGTGTTTTGACATACACTTGTGGATTAGCTTCACTCCAAATGCGGCAGTTTTGTTTGTTGACGTAGCCATTCAACCAGAAATGCGCTTCATCGCTAAACAAAATTCGCTTATGAAAATCGGGAACAACGGCAATCTCGTTTTAGGCCCATTCGACGAATCTACGCCTTGCTTGATGATCGTTTTGATGAATTGCCAAACCAAACTGAGAATAAATCACTTGACAGCCGCTAAATCGGTCGCCATCTTGGAAAGTAATGCCAACTTAAACTTCTATACCTGGAAAAAAACACTCCGTACAAGAAAATTATAAGAAATCTTTGATACATCTACATTTTTTAGAGAAATTTAAAAGAGACTCGTGAAATGCAGCCTAGCTTCTCTCTCTCTCTATGGAGGTAGAATATATTTTAAAGGTGTTGATTTACATTATTTCTCTTTTGAAAGTTTCTATTAAATTACATATATATATGCATATATATATATATATATGCAACTTGGTTTTTGCGTGAATACATATATATGTTAAAAACGCTCAAAAAGTTAAATAGAACGCTGACGTTACACAGTTTCTATGCATCGACATTTTTGAAAACCTTTCAGCAATATTGTAAGACTAACAATTGAATGTAGATAAATATGGACTTTTCAAGTTTTTTTTTAAAAAAATTACTATTTATTTTAAGATATTTTCATATTCTGTCTTCTACCCCAATTAATAATAACTTTTATTTATTGCTTTAAGAATTGGAATCACATTACAAATAGACAATATTTCATCGATAGAGAAGTTAATTCATAGTTCATCGGGAAGTTAAATTAATGATGCTTCAGTTGCCTTAAGATTAATTAATCTTGAGCTAATTGATGATTCTCTTACTTAAATAAATCATAGTGCCATTGAATTAAGTGTAGAGGTATATTTCAAACATAATAAACTTTAATTTAAATTACCAACTATTATACTTTAAGATGTGTAAAAAATTGAAGTATATTATTTGTAACAAAACACACTATTTATAAAAAAAACGCATAAAAAATAAGAAGAATAATGATCCAGTATTTATTTAGTTTTAGCTACGGTAAATATTACTACTACTAATTACACTTACTACTTACGTTCACTGTACAGTAAAACCTGTTTGTGTGCTGTAGATAGGGGGACCACATAAAAATATACCACACACAAAAAAAATTCGGAAATATATTTCATAAATTCTTAGATATAACAAACAACTTCATCGAAATACTACAGATTTGTTTTGTGCGGTGGATAGAGGGACTGCATAAAAAAAGCCACATTTAGAAAATGTGGAATTATTTACGAAATTTATGAGAAAGTACTTCCATAACAAAATGACTAATTAAATTACACATGAAAACATTTTAAAAACATTTATTTTTTCATTGTATACATGAAGAGTTTTCAAAATGCTCATACATATTTCACTGCTGCTCATTGTAATCCAAAGCGCTCATCTTCCTGTGATAAATAAGATCAAAATAGTTTTTGTCACTTGAAAATACAATTTCAATTGATTTATTTTTTGCCTCCGTAAAGTAAGAGATAAGTTTTTGTGACGAAGGTCGTTTGGTCAGTTGCTTGTAAATATCACGATAACCAGAGATGCATGATCGAAGCTCTTTTTGACATTTCCTACTCCTTTTGGAATTGATATATATTTTAAGAAAATATTTTTCTAATTTGTTGGAAAGCTGTATCCCTGCGTATATTTTATCCGATCTCAAAGAATACAATTCTTCTTCATAATATATCAAATTATTGATAATGTCACTGTCATTGAAAGTTTCGTCTTCAATCAAGATCGGGCTGTGGGTGCGGTGAGAGAAAGCAACTAAAAGTGCAAAGACGGGAGACTGTTTATAATAAATAAATAGAGCATTTTGAAGCGTATATACGAGTATGTACATTGAAGTGGCGTAATATACAATTCCGCCTTCCGAGGGGGTCCAAGATCTGACTAACACCAAGTACGTATTTACCCAAGATATAGAACATTAAAGGCAAAACCTGGCTTTGTGGGAGGGCCCTAACATTCTCCGTTTGCCACTGGTATATTGATAGAAAACTTTACAGTGGCGCCAAAGCCGCAGAGTTTCATATTCCGCATACAAAATAAGCTCACAGAAAAAAATCGCACAAAAATATGTTCCACGGTATTTCACTTTTCAATAAAATTTAATTCAAACTATCTATTAATCATTACGATGTGCTGTCATTTACGTTGGACAAAGCATTATTAAGAAATATTTTAGTTTAATCTCATGAAAAATAGCATTTGTGCTACTTTTGTTTATTTTTAAACACATGTGAAAATTTGTACACGTGTTCTGCGATGAAAGGTATACGGGATGTATATTTGTGACATATATATATATATTTAAACTTTTAGAGTCATAATCAATGCCTGTATATTATAATATTAGTCTAAATTCGACATTTAGAAATAAGTATAATTTATATTTTCAAGATTTTTTTTTGAGGATGTAGACTTATATACTTGTGTTATAGGCTTTTATTTTATGAGGGTTGTGAAAAAGAAAATTACAATTATACAATGTCGTTAAGCTTCATAAATGATATTGGAATAAAACACAAATTTTGCAATAAATATTTTAAGGACTATTGAATTGGACTATCTTTTGGAATTTGTATATATAAATTAATTCTTAAAAATTTAACTTTCAAAGATTTAGATTATCCTTGAAATATGTTTATGTCTCATATGGACTCTAATAAATATTTATAATTGTTAGTTTGATGGTTAAATCACTTAGTTCTTCCAAGCCTTCATCTCCTTTCATAACATTTTAGATGGCATAAACGTATCCGACTACGTTCGGAACCGTGAATTCGCAAAGCGTGTAAATGGATAATATTTATGATATTTAGTGTCACTTAAATTAGAAAACGCATGTAAAATTGTTTTAAGAATAGTATTACAGTAATAAGTTATTTAAGTACAATATTTTGACAAAAAAGACCATTGTCAAATTTTCTCAATTGTGAGAAATGTTTCTATTATAATAATATTTTGCTTGTATATAGCTCAGACCTTTGTACAGAGGATCAACTAGAATTTTTGAAATATAAAACTTAGAAATGGGTTTATCCATGTTTTACGACAACAGAGGGGAAAATTTTAAGCAAAAAACGCCGATATTTATTTCAATGGGTTGTAACTCTGAAAATCATGTGAATTTTTCCAAAATTCTAGTTGAGCCTCTGTACAGAGGTCTGAGCTATATACAGGCAAAATGCTTTATAATAGAAGCATTTTTCACAAAAGGAGAAAATTTTGAAAAAAAAGTTATTCTAAGTTAATTTTTCGCCGAAATATTGTATTTAAATAATTTTTTTTTCAAAATGTCCTTAAAACAATTTTATACAAGTATTCTAATTTAAATGACACTAAATATCATGAAAATTATCCATTTATGTACTTTTCTAAAATCAAGGTTCCGAACGTAGTCGGATACCTTACAGCGTTTTCAAATTGTCCTTTTTTAATAAATAATATATAAAATTTAAAGTATACTTAGTGTAAGTTAATAATAAGAAACGATTACGATGAATGAAATAAAAGTTATAAAACAAAGCTAAAAATTGATGAAAAAAAATGAAGGGAGTGGCCGGGGTGATGCCTAGCTAAGCTAGTTGCAACAAGGGAGTTTTATAGAACGAGACGGTATCGAGGGGATCTTCTGTGATTGGCTGAACAGAGGGGTCAGCTATTTTTGCATTTTGCATTTTTTTCATTGAGTAGTTAAGAACACGAGCAAGTCGAGCTGCAAAAATGGAGAGAATTTAAGAATAATAGTAAAATATAAGTAATTAAATAAAAGAGAACATATTTAGCAATTGAAGAAAAGGAGGATCAATTAGGATTGATCTGGCTCTGTGGAAATTAACTTTAGTGGGGTACATTTTTCGTTGCTAGTGATCGATTTTTTTTTATCAGAGTGGTAAATTTTAGTAAAGAAATTGGTTGCATTCCTGATCGTTGTCTGGGTCTGAGGTTTACATTCTTTATGAATCGGCGAGCAATAAGAATTTACCTCCCAATTAAATTTTGAGCGCTTTTGAAATAATTAACATGGGTCTTTTCTGCATGTCCCGAAACAGGGGGACATTGGTTAGGATTGATTTTAGGATTAGTGAGCAGATAAGTACTCTATTACTTAATTTTGAGTTTCTGGAAATTCAGGGTAAGAGTTTATGCAAGGCTTGTTTAAGTTGCTAAAGATTGTTAATTCTTAACAATTTCCTGGTAAATATTTTTAAATTTTGCTTTTAGTTTAATTCATTCTTACAATGCTTTTCAAATTTTTTAATTTAAGCCAATTATTTCCATTTCTTAGATAATGCTATGATTTGTGCAAATCGAATTTTTCATTCTAAAAAGCTAGATGTAAAACAGAGTTGTGTATGTAGTTTCTCCTTTTTTTTAAAAAAAAATTATCATAGATATTCATTTTTAGCTATAATTTCAGAGATAGCAATACATGAATGCACGTTTAACATGTCACTGTGAATCCTCATTTGGGCCCCAATGTGGAATACAGATGTGCTCAATAATAAAAGATTCGCGCGCGGAATCAATGATTTTATTGAGCTTTGGTACTGATATGCATTTTATGCGCCACGTAAGGGACAGTATCTTATAACAACGTCATCTTAAAAGGCCGATAAAATGTTGCTTCGATAGATTATTGAAAGCAAAAAAAATAATTTGAATCAAATCGTTTGTTTTTAAGAAGTATCTTAATCTTAATGACAAAATTTCAACGAAATCTCAGGTAAAATATGCTAGAATTTGCTTTCTGAAATCGAATAATCTACAAAGTAATAGTGAAACACACAGTTCAAGAGCAGATACATTTTAATGTATTCTTAAAATTATATCACACGAGGCTAAGGGAATTAGATAAATGTAAAAATGTCTTAGTCTAAGAATAATACAAATTTATTAAAATAAAAACGATTTCATATTTTTAAATTTTGCATTTGAGTGAGTCACAGAATAATTTAATCTTAAATCAAAATAATTTATATACTTAAAGGTTCAAGTAATAATTTCGGAAAAAACACGTCTATCTAGAGTAAAATCATACTTTAAGTAAGTTTCATAAATTATTAGATGCGTATGAATGCATATAATTAAAAACGGCTCAAATATTTTAACCTTTCTTACAAGTTAGTAGCTTCATTTCTCGTATAAATACCCCTTCCCTACCAACCTCAATCAATTAACGAAGTCCAAAGGAGGTTAATCAGAAGTACGTTCTAATCATCGCTAACTACTCAAATATTTAATCACATCCCTTACGATTAAAAATAAAGTTTTTATAAATTGAAGATGAAGTGATATTTGATGCAGTGTAATTTATTTGGTATTTTAGAAGTATTTTACTTAAGGCCGAAAGAATGGAAACATATTAATTAAACATTAAGGAATACGCATAATTTAACTATATTAGAAATTGTAATTACATATAATGCGAATATTGTAATATTTAATTTTATAGAGAGTTATATAATTTTAGCCCTTTATACAGGGAGATTCGATGCCAAACGAAAAACTTTCAGGGTGTGTAGGGGGTACCTAGACGACTCGGAATCACATAGGAATGCAAGGTCACATAAGTGCCGTAGTTGCTAACTGTGGTGAAAAAAGGCAGAGAAAAAGAGCATAAACATAGTAACACATTTATGGGACAGAAAACATTTTATTGAAAAGTTGTACAACAACAGAAATTCAAAATTTCGACTAGAAATAGTCTGGCAGGCTTAACAGCATGCTTATCTTCTGGAAGATATATTTTGGAAACAAGCTCATTCGACTACACATTCTGCCTAATCTTTTGGATGGTAAGGCGTAACTGATCTTGCAAGAAGTCCCGCCCGAATTTCTTGACACAGCACATATTCCTCAATCGTTGCGCCGCATGGCGAAACTTCTCATTATAGAATTCTTGTCCACCGAAACATAAATGTACCCTTTGGACAGAGGTGGAAAGGTCGTGATTGGCCGGGTTCATTGGCCTGCCAGATTACCAGACCAATCGTGCATGGACTTATTCTGGGGTCACAAAGTAGTTTGATGTACGACACGCCCGCTGTGCTTCAGTTGAAGACTTCACTGTAGACTTATCTGTAGCTTCCTGGAGGATACGCGACGTGCCAGACATCGTCTAGAACAGGGGTGGCAAACCTTTACGGATCAACGTGCCATTTTTATCAAAGAAATGCTAAATGAGGTATAAACGTGCCGTCAAATAATTTTGACTTGTGATGATTAAGAAAATAATAAAACTAAATACTAACAACACAAAACTCTTTATTTACTACAGAAAAATGCATTTCGTATTTAATAGTTGTAAGTGTTTTAGTTAAACGTATAATTCAAATTATATATAAAGTAACATTAGTGTGATTTCTGCTGTTGTAGATTAGATGACAAATAAATTATATTAGGATCGGGTAAGATGCTACGTTTAGCATAAAGCATGCTGAAATGGAGTCATCTGCCAACTGGTTTGTTCCTAAGCGAGTCTTTAATGTTATTCATCTCTGAAAATAATTACTCGTAGGCATAGGTTGATGAAAATATAGTTAAAATAGCATAAGCCTGCTTCTTCAAACAGTTAAACGTCTATAGAATCGAATTTAATGTTTCCACAAAATTTTGTTACTGCCATTTTTACTTATATTGCTTGTTATTCTTTCTCTGTTTCAATCAATTCTAACTCTTTCCTTGTTTAAATAAAGTTTTGAATCCATATTGAACTAGACTAGAAATCAAAAAGTTACATTTCAAATTCTTTAATTTCCAACATCGAATTGGGGTAAGTTCAGTTTATCAAATGATGTCACATCAGGGTACATAATAAACTTGAGCGTTTCTGATAATTCTTTGAACGGAGAAAATTTCACTGAAAATTCCTTGATTGAAGAATCAATCGTGGTTGATTGTTTTGATAGGTGGCGTGCCCAAAATATTGTGCCGCGTGGCCATCCCTGGTCTAGAATGTAAGGGTTTCCATTCAGCGCCGCTGTCAGACCTACCACACTGCTTCTAGTTGTAATTTCGAGCGCCTGTTTTAGTAGAACCTTTCAATATAATTTGTTCCATTCCATTTATCTGATGTTGTTTCTGTTATTTTTCTCCGCTCCGTTACACCATTGTTCGCAATTGCGGCATTTGGGACCTTGCTTTTCTGTGTGTTTCCTATTCGCCTATATACCCACCACACACCCTGGAAGTTTGTCGGTATGGTAGCGAACTACCCTGTAAGCGTCCATAAAAATTATTAAGAAAGACGACACAGAGAGATTTCGGTGTACAAAATACTTGCATTTGTAGAAAGTATAATAATTATTAGATAAAAAATACTATAATGTTATTAAATTAAATTGATTAATTAAACTATCTTTTAGTAAGTTTATTGAAATGTCCTCGAAGTTCCTCACATTTCACTAAACGTGTTTCTTAAAATTTCGAAAACTATTAATCAAGGAATCCAAGCAGAAAAATTACGGTTTTCTTTGCAAAAATTCTTAGATGATGTTTTTTGTTATTCTCGATAATTATTTTCCTTATATCAATCACGATATAATTAATTAAATACATTTTGGAAGAGATCTGCTAAAGATTTTTTTTTGTTTAAATTCGAAAGCAAAATCTGAAAAATGTGTTTGAGTTAAAAAAAAAAAAAAACTTATAACTTTCATTTCCTTTGTCGTTTTCTCGTATACGAGATGTTTGCTTTGGGGGTATGACAGTATATTGTTTCGATTGAATAATATTAAAATAATGGCGTACCACATATTGTTAATGACTAGAAAACAGATAACACAAATAAGTTTATATTTTAAACAGAATAATTTTCAAAAAGAACCTTTACACAGAGAAAAAACATTTTAAAACATTCATGGCTATGTGAACACAAATTACGTACTAATTTGAACTTAAGAAAATATTTGTTTTATTATTTTTTTTTACTAAAGAATGATTCAGAAACTGTTTTCTTCATTCTATTATCATCAGAATCATTAAGATAAATTTTGCCTATCAGTCAATTATGTATATAGATAGATAGAAAGAGATAGAGTACTCTGTTATATTATATAATAATATAATTAAAATAATATTGAATTAATTAATTCATCATTTTCTTGTTGTCTTTGCTTTCCTTTCAAAATCAAAAAATCTTGAAAAGAATGAAAAAAAAGCCTTTAAATCACAATTCAATTGTTCAAGGCTCCGTTGGCTTAGATTTAGCGTACTTGCTTCATAAGCCTAATGTTGGGGGTTCAACCCCGGCTGGACTCGATAAATTATCTGGATGTGAAAATGGCGAGCACATGCATGTTGTATGATTATGTGGTATGTAAAAAAACCCTTGTGAATATCAATTTGGCTCTGGTACTCTCGGTAATTTTTGATATTCAACACACACACACACACACAAGAGCTTAAATTAAAAAAATCCAAGCGTCCAAATTTTTGGTAACGAGGCCGTCACTAGATGGTGCCACCATTAAATGGATCTCACATTTGGGGATTTGCAGGGTCTGCAAAGGCTAAGTTGCTAAAATACAGCCCATTTGGAAAAAAATACTGAAAGATTGAAAATATATCTTCCAGAATGATGTAAATCCTAATTTAGTTTTAATTTTGTATTTCAGGAGGAAGAATAGACCATTCCCATCATTTCAATAATGCCCACAGGGCCTTAGTGGATACTTTAGCTTTCGAAGATGCAGTTATAGCTGCTTTGGAAATGACAAGATCTGATGATACTTTGATGGTCGTCACTTCCGATCACTCCCACGTCTTTGCATTTGGGGGATATCCTAAAAGAGGCAATCCGATTTTTGGTAAGATCTTTTCTTCTTGTAAAACTGCCTTCTAGACTTTGCACTCTTTAGCAATATAACAATGATTAAATAGTATTTTTGTTTCGTTTTGTTTTATTTCATTTATTTTTCAAATGTGTTGTTTCCATTATATAAGGGGTATTCAAATGAAACTCGGTCACTATTGGAAAGTAACGGTAATGATTTTATTAACTCAAAAATGTAATACACAGTGCACATACTCAAAAATAGACATGCAGGAAAATAATGCCATTGGACAACATGCCCAAGAGTTTTGACTGGATAGCTCGTCTAAGGTTCTGTAAAGTGGCTTGATAACGCTGGACATTGATGGCGGTGTCCCGTTCCAGAAACTAGATAAGCAGTGGGCCCTTTTGGTATAAAAAAAGGACATTATGTCCTTACCAGACTTGGTGTGCACGATCTTTGATTTCTTTGGAGGTGGTGAAGTCACACGTTTCCACTGCTTGCTCTGACGATTGCATTCGGGTTCAAAATGGTGACCCTATGTTTCGTCACCAGCGACAATTTGCAACAGAAAGTTGTATTCCCCCTCATGAAAGCGTTGCAAATGACTCAAAGACAGTGCCATTCGAGTTTTGCGCTGTTCGGCGGTTTGTTGGGTGGGAACTCACTGCGCACAAATTTTTTGAAAGTTCAAGTATCGTTGTATTATGGTGTGAGTGGATCCAATACCGAGTAACCAATGGATCTCGTTCACGATGATTTTACGGTTCTCCAAGACTAAAGCATTTATTTCCTCAATTATATCCGGTGTGATGATACGATCAGCCTGTCCAGGCGAGCATCGTCTTCCAGTAACTCACGCCCCTCAAGGAATCTTTTGCGCTTTTCCACAGCACTTGAGTGACAAAGACTGCACTCACCGTACACAGCCATAATCCGCCGATGCATTTCACGGCCTCCAACTCCCTATGCCGCTAAAAATCGAATCACTCCTCGTTGTTCCTTCTTACTCGCTTGCATGTTCAGTAGTGGACGATAGCTTGTGTGACCACCTTCTCTTCGACGTGAAAGAACACATTCGTTTTAAAGTGTGAAACGTTGCTCACGCGTCTCAGTATCTATACCAGCCGATAGTGCCACCATACACGCAGTTACGTGATGTCACCTTACGTGTAATGCAAAGTTAGACGCACTGGACGGGTATCATTTGAATGAACCTAATATATTCAAAACTCCAACATTCCCTTTACATACCGTGTGGCCATAATTAAGCGACCCTACTTCAAAAGTGTCTACATACGAAGCTATTGTTCAGAAAGTTGTAAAATTCTGTGTACGACATAAAGAGGGGACAGGAAATTGTTTGAGCAAATAAAAAAAAAAAAGTTCAAAATTTTGTCACTAGAGGGCGCTTTTGAATAAAGGTCACATCTATTACCGGTTTTCTATTTGTATATATTTTATCGTTTTTTTTATCCACAGGACACGGTAACACAATAACTGATGCTCATTAAAAAAATCTCTAAAATGAGCTGCAAACTTTAATTAAACTTCAATGACTAATTTTCAAAGGATTTACACGAAGGAAGACGGAAATATACAAATTTTTCGACGTCACACAGCAACTGTTATAAAAGCAATAAACTTTCACGTACTTTCAGTGTGCTCGGTATTGCTAATCACAATGTCACTACGTTTAACAGATCGAGCGTTGTTAGTAAAGTTATTATATCAAAACGATAATTCCTCAATAGTTGCTCTACGAAAATTTCGGACATTAAAGGGGTTGCGAAAAGGCCCATTGTCTGCTAAAAATCTTCGATTGAAGGTAACCAAATTTGAAGAAACAGGATGGTTGAATGTTCGTTCTGGAAGAGGAAAAAAACCTGTTTCTACGGATTGATTGATTGAATATTAACGTCGCACTGTTCAGCTACACGAGGGCTTTTGGCGACGGACCACGTAATTTTGAACCATGGTCAAGTGACGTGGACGACACCTGAGCTGGCACCCCCCTCTCCTAACTACCACACCACACCAACGGGAGGACGTTTCAGCTCTCGAATGATTTAACTTGCATCGGTGCCCTACACGGCGGATCTTTGGTGGTACTGGGCTCGAACCCGTGACAAAGAAGGCCACGGTCCGATACCTATACCACTCGGCTACTGCGGCCCCTGTTTCTGCGGAAGCAATAGAGAAAGTAGCACCACAGGTGGAAGAGGACAAATCATCCAACGTGCTGGTTAGTACAAGTGTCCGCCGTGTGGTAGAAGCATTGGATCTGCCTTGTTCAACTGTCCAGAAGATGATGCGAAACATCCTCCGTTACTATCCATACAAGCTTCAATTTGTGCAGGAATTGCTTCCACATGATTTCGAGACTCGACATCTATTCTCACTGCAGTTTCTTGCTCGTTTGGAAGTTGATCCAGAATGGCCTTGGAATATCCTCTGGACAGACGAAGCCCACTTTGATTTGGACGGTTCGGTGAATACTCACAACTGCCGAATTTGGGAAACAGACAATCCGCATTCCACCATACAAATTCCGCTACACTCACCAAAAGGAACGGTGTGGTGTGGGCTTTTGGCGTCTTTTATTCTTGGCCCGTATTTTTTCAAGGAATTAGGTGTTGGAGGTCCAGTAACATGTTCTATCACTGGACAGCGATATGCATCGTTATTACGGAATAAAATTATCCCGGATCAGCAAGCACGTCAGTGCCTTTCACGCATAATTTTTATGTAAGATGGAGCTCCTCTATACATTACACGTTGTGTCAAGGAAGTTCTCAAACATCACTTCACAGAAGAACGTGTGATCAGCCGCCAATTTCATCATCTGGGGCCCACCCCGATCACCTGACCTCAATCCATGCAATTTTTGGCTTTAGAGCCATTTAAAACAGCTGGTAAGTTGTGATCAACCAAGAACTTTACCTGATCTCAAAGACAGCATTTCACAACATGTTCTTAACATTTCCCAGAACACACTGCGGTCAACGGTGGAACATGCTATCTTACGTTTTCAAATAGCAGCTGAAAATGATGGTCAGCATGCTGAGCATTTATTGTTGTAACAAAATTTGTAAACTGTTATAAATATATGATAAGTATTAATGTCTGCTATATATGATCTCCATTAAAAATGCTCTCTAGTGGCGAAATTTTGAACTAATTTTTATCCACTCAAACAAATTTCCATCCCTTCTTTATGTCGTACACAGAATTAACAACCATAATTAAACGACCGTACTTCAAAATTGTGTACAGACGAAACTATTGTTCAGAAAGTTGTAAAATTCTGTGCACGACATAAAGAAGGGATGGGAATTTGTTTGAGCGGATAAAAAAACTAGTTCAAAATTTCACCACTAGAGGGCGTTTTTAATGGAGATCATATATAGCATACATTAATATATATATATATATATATATATATATATATACACTGCTGGACAATTGAGAAGGACAGATAACACTATCATCCATAGCTTTCCAGAACAATAAATATCCTTTATTCTAATGTCTGAATAGTGTGGCAACTATATTTTATCCTACTAGGCCTCATGTCTCGCTTAATGTTATGCTACATAGCAATTTGTGATCCGTCCTTAGCAATTGTCCAGCAGTGTATATATATATATAAAAGAAATATGTAATATATATCAAAAATAAGAAATAAAAGATAAAGAACATAACAAAAAATAGCATAATAAAAATATAAAACCTGAATATGAAGAACAAAATTATAGAGAAATAAAAAAAGAAACTACAAAAAAGAAGCACCTAGCGAGTCAGAAAGCAATTTCGGACTTAGGACCGTATAAGTGGGGTTAAACTAGTTTGAAGGCGCCAAACTTCCCACTTTGCAACTCGGTAGGAAAACCAAATAAAATAAAATAAACAAAACTTCAGAGTTTGGATAAATCAGAGAGTATGAAAAAACCACTCATAACTATTATGTAACAAACTCTCCCAAACTCTTAATGCAGAAAAATCACAAAATAATTACATAAGAAAAGTAGAAAAATGCTAAAACAAATAAATAAGAAAAGTATCTTTCAAGAAATAATTTAACAAAATTTCTTTACTCACAGAGCTTTTTCGAGGAGAATCAAGCGTCTTGAAATTAATAAAAATCGATTATTCACCAAGTTAAAAAATTCGAAAATACATAAACACATCTTTTGAGCTGACTTTTAAACCAGCCAGCAAAGACAGGTATAAAAAAAGACGACAATCAAATACGGTAGAATTTAAATTGGTTGATTGTCAAAAATGTAAATTTGCTAGGCTCTAATTTGGTTGGTTGTCAACATTGTGTAAGATGTTCAAGATGTGTGTGGAAAAAATGTAAACTGTGATATGAGTGTTATGATATAATCTTCACAGCAAGACCACTAACATGCTGACTTTGAAATCCTATTGTTGTGTGGTGGTTTTGGAATTCTAAGTAGCAATACGGTTAATGTATTTGTCATGAATATAAGTTCTTAAGAAATTAAAAGGGTATTCATGATCTAAACAACATTGAAAAAATTGTTTTATATTATTGTATTTATCTATTTTGTGGGTAGTTAAGTTATCATTTCTAAATAAAAAATTCAAAATGATATTTCTGTAAATTGATATATGCAAATTACTATTCCATACGGGAATTTTAATTATATGGAACTTAAACGAATCTCTTTTGTCAAAAATGTTACTGACTACATTATTGTTAATAAGATGCAAGTCTAAATCCAAGAATTCCACCATATTAGAGTTGAAGTTAGTTTTAAGGAGCTTGAGATAATCAGGGTAGAACGTAATATTTGGTTTGTATTCACTATTTTTACCAAAAATTATTATATCATCTATATAACGATAAATTAAGTAAGAATCATTTACAATATGATCTATTTCAAAAAAATGTAAATATAGGTTCGCTAAACAATTACTAGCTGGACCACCCTGAGGTAATCCTTTGATCTGTTTATAAAGATTCTGATCAAATGCAATGAAAATTTCTTTCAATACGAGGTTTACAAGAATATCAAATTTATCTTTTTTCATTGAAGTATATAATTCATATTTATCATAAATTAACTGTAGAACCTTAATCATTTCGTCAATATCTATAGAATTAAAAAGGTCCTCGAAATCAAAGCCATGCATGGAAAAAATTAACATATCCTCAGTAACTCTAGCAATCTCTAAGCTATTTTTAATTATTGCCGTGTTTTGTAAATTATCAATTAGATTTTGAAGAAGAGATTGTAAGATCTTCCCAGACCTCGTGATATATGTATTGTATCCATTAGTGATACTACGGAATTTTATAGGGCTTTTATGAAATTTTGGTGTTAAAAAAATACTTGGATATTTAATATTATTTAGATGAATATTCAGTCTTTTGTTCAAAGCTAAAAGACGATTATCATATTCTCTATTAATGTGAATTGATTTTTGAAAGGAATCATTATTTAAAATGTGGTTACATAAAAATTTACTGTAAAAGTATTTACAAATTATGGCATAATTAGCAGAGACCTTATCAACATATGCAATCACGAAGTCATTTTGGATATTTTCTATTGATGATTTAAGATCTTTATACATAATTTCATTTTCAACAGTGAAATCTAATTCAAGAATTTCTGTTGCTACATAAGATCTAAATTGATTGAATGCTTCAATCGGCATTCCGTATTTAATTGCAATTTTAAGGTAGAATTTATCTAAATCTTTTATGATTTGTTTCATAACGTTAGATTTATTTTTTGTGATCATCAGTCTAAAACCGGTACCTTTTTCCATAAAATTTCTTAACAAATCATCTTTCACGATGCTAAGGTCTCCTGTGACAACGTGCTGATGATAAACATCAATATAGTCTCGATATAGATTGCATTTGCATGATTCTGAACTTAGGAGCTCCGAGATTTGATTATAATTAAATATAAATCTACCAAGTTTCTTGTTGTATTTGAAAGCCTTTTAATAATAATATTTTTAATAGGAAAAAAGGATTGATATTTTTGAAATATACTTGAAAAATTAATTTTGTTAAAGGATTTATTCATAAATAATAATGTACAATATTCTGTAGAGTAATTTTCACTTGCATCTAATTTAATATTCATTTTTTGTACTAAAGAGTTATTAAGGTCTCGAATCATATGCATACCATGAGAATCCTGAAATTTATATCTGCTTAAAATATCTGTCATAATTTTAATTTCAGCTTTATTCACATGCCAAACATAAATGATTTAATTAAGCCTGTGTTGTAGTTATCATCAAATTTAACAGCTAATTCTAACATAGAATTCTTGAGGGTTGACATGTCTCTAGTAACTCTTTTTCTACGTTTAGCTCTTGAAATTCTCGCTAAACGAATATTATTACTATTATCAATAGATTTATCAAAATTCGGAATATATAATGAATCCTCGGATTTTTGTTTAAAAGCCAATAAGACACTTTCACCTTTCCATATAACATTCAAACCATAAGGATAATATGATCTAAATGAACCAATAAAATGTTTTCGAACCATAATCTTTGTTTAATATTTGGCACTATTCTAAGTATATGTACAGTTATGTTATTGAATCCATGTTTATGAAAGTGTCCTATCTCAATCTTAGCCTGGTTTTTGTTGTAATCAAATTTCCTTGTATCAGACCTATGTTGATTTAATCTAATATTGATAGTGTTTGAAGTCTGACCTATGTAAGCGAATTTACATATGTTGCATATCATTTTGTAAACACAGTTAAAAATCTTACAAAATATATAACCTGCATCCATATCCAACTGTTCACCACTCATCATGCCACACGCCTTGCATCTTTTATCAGTGCAAGATCTAAATTTTAGTTTTAAAACATGAATATCTCTGAAAACCCTTGTTTCCAATATGTTACTAAAATCATTATCTCTTTGATTTTTATCTATACAATCGAAAGCATGAATATTTCGTTTTGCTGTACGAGATAAATTATTATATTTAGAGTTCTAAAAAATTCGAGTTTTAAAAATTCTAACACAACAATGTTTAGATACAGAAGGGTAAGCAGAAAAATTATGTGATTACCAAAACAATTCATACATTTTTTGTATTTTTTAAAAAAATTATACTTTTTTTATATGCCAACCCAGAACCTCTGGGCCCATCTCCACAACTATCTAAAGCCATACCTAAATATATTCCAAAACTATATATAAGGGCTCATAAAATGGTAAATGGATGACGATGGTACAGATACCATTATACTGTACCACCGAGCAATGTCATACCCTGGTATAACAAATTGCCAGTCGAATAAAACTTGTTATTTTTCAAATTCATAGTTAATTAAAAGTTGAAGGTACATTGAAAAGACCCAAATACAGCATCATTAGTAAAAAATTTTTCAGTCACAATAATATAAAGTGAAACAACGAGCAATAACTCCAAAAAATCTAATCCACTCATAGACAACATATCCACGATTACTTTATAGGCACAAAATCCGAAGTTGGCATAATATTTTTATATAAACAAGATAAACACACAAGGAAAATGAACAAAGCCAAATTAAAGTTCATAAAAGAAAAACATCCATAGACAAGATTTTGAATCTAATGGCGATTTCAAAATTCGCTATAAGCAAACATACTCTATATTGACTACATCCATAACTGAACAATCTCATTAGGAAATAGATTTATACATAGATAGGCGCCAAGCAGCCAAATGAATGCATAAAATATATATAATGGAATATGTATTATATATCAAAAATAAGAAATAATAGATAAAGAACATAACAAGAAATAGCATAATAAAAATATAAAACCTGAACATGAAGAACAAAATTATAGAGAAATAAAAAAAGAAACTACAAAAAAGAAGCACCTAGCGAGTCAGAAAGCAATTTCGGACTTAGGACCGAATATGTGGGGTTAAACTAGTTTGAAGGCGCCAACCTTCCCCCTTTGCAACTCGGTAGGAAAACCAAATAAAATAAAATAAACAAAACTTCAGAGTTTGGATAAATCAGAGAGTATGAAAAAACCACTCATAACTATTATGTAACAAACTCTCCCAAACTCTTAATGCAGAAAAATCACAAAATAATTACATAAGAAAAGTAGAAAAATGCTAAAACAAATAAATAAGAAAAGTATCTTTCAAGAAATAATTTAACAAAATTTCTTTACTCACAGAGCTTTTACGAGGAGAATCAAGCGTCTTGACATTAATAAAAATCGATTATTCACCAAGTTAAAAAATTCGAAAATACATAAACACATCTTTTGAGCTGACTTTTAAACCAGCCAGCAAAGACAGGTATGAAAAAAGACGACAGTCAAATACGGTAGAATTTGAATTGGTTGATTGTCAAAAATGTAAATTTGCTAGGCTCTAATTTGGTTGGTTGTCAACAATGTGTAAGATGTTCAAGATGTGTGTGGAAAAAATGTAAACTGTGATATGAGTGTTATGATATAATCTTCACAGCAAGACCACTAACATGCTGACTTTGAAATCCTATTGTTATGTTGTGGTTTTGAAATTCGAAGTAGCAAGACGGTTAATGTATTTGTGATGAATATAAGTTCTTAAGAAATTAAAAGGGTATTCATGATCTTAACAACATTGAAAAAATTGTTTTATATTATTGTATTTATCTATTTTGTGGATAGTTAAGTTATCATTTCTAAATAAAAAATTCAAAATGATATTTCTGTAAATTGATATATGCAAATTACTATTCCATACGGGAATTTTAATTATATGGAACTTAAACGAATCTCTTTTGTCAAAAATGTTACTGACTACATTATTGTTAATAAGATGCAAGTCTAAATCCAAGAATTCCACCATATTAGAGTTGAAGTTAGTTTTAAGGAGCTTGAGATAATCAGGGTAGAACGTAATATTTGGTTTGTATTCACTATTTTTACCAAAAATTATTATATCATCTATATAACGATAAATTAAGTAAGAATCATTTACAATATGATCTATTTCAAAAAAATGTAAATATAGGTTCGCTAAACAATTACTAGCTGGACCACCCTGAGGTAATCCTTTGATCTGTTTATAAAGATTCTGATCAAATGCAATGAAAATTTCTTTCAATACGAGGTTTACAAGAATATCAAATTTATCTTTTTTCATTGAAGTATATAATTCATATTTATCATAAATTAACTGTAGATCCTTAATCATTTCGTCAATATCTATAGAATTAAAAAGGTCCTCGAAATCAAAGCCATGCATGGAAAAAATTAACATATCCTTAGTAACTCTAGCAATCTCTAAGCTATTTTTAATTATTGCCGTGTTTTGTAAATTATCAATTAGATTTTGAAGAAGAGATTGTAAGATCTTCCCAGACCTCGTGATATATGTATTGTATCCATTAGTGATACTACGGAATTTTATAGGGCTTTTATGAAATTTTGGTGTTAAAAAAATACTTGGATATTTAATATTATTTAGATGAATATTCAGTCTTTTGTTCAAAGATATATATATATATATATATATATATACCGGGGATCTAACGAATTTTTTTTCTATTTCCCTAATCAAAATCTAGGCAAAATTATTTCAGCAACTGAAAATTTTTTTTTATTAGCTTTTATTAGAAAAAAAATGGATATCATTTCCAGTGACATATTCCTTTTGTCCGAAACAGAAAATCTTTCCTTGTAAGCAGTAAATTCGAAAAAGGACTCTTGCGAGTCAGGCATCAAAAAGGAGTCAGGCATCAAAAGTCAGGCATCAGCATTTAAAAAAAATTAATTGACTGCTGCATGATAAATAGTAAATAGTATTTTCAGTTTCTAAATCAAAAGAATGTAGTATTCAACTATGGATATTTTATGTGTAGCTGCTTGTACTAGAATTTCTGAAAAGGTTAGTGCAAAAAATAAGTATTTTTTTTTGGACCGTGATATTAAGAATAATCCCGATTTACCGAATAAAATGTTTGTATCCGAGGAGTTCGATAAATCGGAGTCTGACTGTATATATTATTATTATTATAACCATTATTTATTTATTGTATATTACCTTTACCACTGAAAACTTACACTACATGTAAAACATAAGGCTTTTACTTAATATACCCAATTATGAATTGATTTAAGAATAGTTTATTGACAGTTCACTGAAAGACAATGAAGAAACAACGCACCATGCAATTTTCAACCGCTTGCAAGTGACAAGGATACTTGATCTGATAATCCAATATCCTAACTTCCACCTATATCAAAAGTCTAATTGCAAAAGATCAAGAACTGTGTCAATATTTTCTAATTTATTTTATAACCGTTTAAAACAGAATGTTATGTTTAATTTACAGTGTAAATGATTAAACATAACGGAATGTTATGTTTAATCATTTACACAAGCGGTTCTAAAACTGTGGGGCACGCTCCGTAGGGGGCGTGATGACTCTGTAAAGGGGGCACGGGCATATATATATATTATAAGTCGTAAACAAAAGATTATTTTTAAAAAAATATTAATTTACTGAAAGTAAACAATCAAAATACATTCTGACATAATAAAAAATAAAATATACATTTACACCGACGTAATCAACTTATAAATGTATCAGTGAAGCACAGTAAATCGTATGATTAATTTAACAGTACTGTAAAAACATCTTTAATAATTACCATTGATCCCAAGGGCTTGCCATGCATAAAATTTTATGAACAAAAATTAATACTTATTTTGATAATTTGTACGGTATACAAATCCATTAACTGCTGATAAAAAGTTACTGGATTCGTTCCCCAATGCCACGGCTTTTCACGTAAGCTCGCGTATGTCATGTATTGAGAGAGCGGGGAGAAAATGAGTATATAAGCAAATCCTCTGAAATAAATAAATCTTTCGAAAATACTATCAAGGTCCTTGTATTGTAAACCAAAGCCTGGTTGAGTCCTAGGATGACCCACTTTTGTCCGCCAAATTTTTTGTCGCCAAATTTTGAGCGATAAAGGTTACAATATGGTAACCCTTCCATTTCATCCAAAAATTTGGATTTTCAAATCACCGAAAAAAAGGCAGCCCTAAAAAAAGTGCAACGTTTTTCGCCTTTTCCGAAAAAATGTCTTTTTGACATTTGACTTCGCTTGAGAAGGTTCCACCGGTTTTTGTTAAGAATGGCTTGTGAAAGGAAATTACTTGAAAGTGAGGCTACGACAGGCTTCTTTGTGCTCCTGGGCACAAAGGGGAAGAAAAAGACGTTAGAATGGTGTATGAAAGCTAATTTAATTGCTTCTCGTTATGAATGTCCGAGGTGTAAAAAAGAAATGCGTTTGTAAGAGCGAAAGGGACGATTGACGGCTACGAATGGCGTTGCCGCAGCCAGTCGAAAGATAGTCCCCACGGCGTCGTTCGGAGTGTGAGAAAGGGCACTTGGTTTAGAGAAAGCAAACTTGCTATAACTATTATCTTGCGTTTGACGAGATATTGGTTCGGCAAGAGCATGAATGCGTTCGTGGTGAATGACGATCTAACGGTCACAAGTTGGTGGATGACAATTTTCATGAATTCCTTGCTTCCATCGCAAGGGTGTATCCACCAACGGAACATGACGAAATGCAAGCGTAAGGTAAGTGCCTTTTAAATTCTTTTAAAATGATTGATTTCATGTATTTCTTCGATTTTATCTTTGCGAAACGCCCCTTTCGTCCTTTTTTAAAAATGTAAATCATGTTCTACACACTGGTTTTAGAATGCTTTTTTAAAATGAATTTCATTGCTTTCTCCGTTTTTATCTTTTTATAATGATTAATTTAATGTATTTATTCGATTTCATCTTTGCGAAACGCCCATTTCATCCCCCTTTCTCCCCCCCCCGCTGACACATACGCTTCCGAAGAGTTTTTCGTCATTGACGCCTTTTTGAAAACCTTCAATTTGGCGCTTTTTGGCGAAAAATTTTTAGCGCCAAAAACACCAGTGGGTCCTCCTAGGATTTTACCCAAAGCCTTCGGAATAATTTTATGGATAGCAATGTACAGATCATACTTCGAAAAACGTATATATACGTTCGGGGCAATCAACACTTTGGCTGCTCGAGACGTTTATATACGCCGATGGCACTTTTGCCTGTAATGTCGCAATGTATATTTACCGTCTAGGTTTATAATTTTTGAATTCAATACATTGTTATTGTAAGGAAGAGGTGGTGTGATGAAAATTATGATTGAATATATTGGGTCACCAATGTGGAAAGTTTGAGAAGCACTGATTTACACTGTAAATATTATTGCTGTTAAGGAGATGGTGTACCTTCACAATGTCAAATTTTGGTCAAAATTTCGATTTTAGTTTTTCATAATAATAATATTTCTTTTATTTCATAGAATAATTATATCAAATAGTTTTGTCATTTTGATTAAATTTTACAGAATTATTTTCTTTATTTTATTCAAACATATGTATAAAATGCACTTTTCTTAGTTCGTAAATTTTCTCTTTTCATTGTTATGTAAAATGTTCCTTCCGTTTCGAATTACGTCATATCTCTTTGGAATTTTCACAACCTATTAAAGATGATATAATTCACAAATTTGTGCATTAGTTTTGTAAAAAATTCAACGGATCATACTTTGTGTCGTTTTGAATACCTTGAATGTGTGATAATTGGTGAAATATTTCATATAGTATAGAAAATGTATCTTTTTCTCATCATATGTTACTCTAAATTTAAAATCCATGCGCAGATATATTTGGTTGTAGTTCATCTATATATAAATCAAAAATTACGTAAATATCTTAAAACTTAATTCACAAGGAGTACTTTTAAAATAGTTTAAAAAATTTAATTTTATTTAAAAAATCAATTTATAATAGTTTTTAAGAAATATCATTGAATTGTGATAAACACTTAATAAAAACTTACTTTATTGATACCCTTTTCAGCTAATTAAGCGAACAAATTAAGAAATTAGTTTTGATGGTCCACTGTCCTCTCAATCATTAACAATATAAATGATTATGTAAAATACGTATAAATTTTAAACATAAATAGGATATTAACATAAACTGCAAGAGTATCGAGAAAACGGTGCAATATTTTTAATAAAATTAATCATTCATTACTTGTGGATTTCAAGTCGAATAAAAAATAGCCAATTTCCTTATGAATAATTCACTAAAAATGTGTTATGCAATTAATTAGGTTTCGCCACCTCTTATCCGTTTTTATTAAAATGCAAAAAATATAAAAGACATAGTTAATTTTAAAAAAAACAAATGGTGGAAAATAAAGATGTAATTTATCTGCTTTATAAGTATTTTATAAGATATATAGATTGCTAATGGCTTAACATATTGAATTACATTTTTCAAAACTTAATTTATAACTGTTTTGGCATCGTCAATAGATACGCAAATTTTATTTTAACTTCACTAACTGCGAAATATGTGTAGATTTTATTAGGTCTTAAATGAAAATGTGTTATGTTACCTCTCATGTGAATCATACTTTATTTATATTATAGTAATTGTACTTATTTATTAATATCTACGTAGAATAAAAACGTATAAATAATTTAATATCTATACATTCTCAAAATTATCCCAAAATTTCATATTTAATGTATTAAAGGGTGGAGGGGCCGTAGCTGATTGATTCTGATTGACAAATTGCATCCGACATCACTTTTGTCGAGTCGGGGCTTAAAATGCGGATATCATTTAAGACGCGTGGGCATGATAGCCTAGTGGTCAAGGTTTCGGATCGTGACAGGCCTGTCATAAGTTCGAGCCCAGTACCATAAAGACTCGTCGTGTAGGGTAGCCATGCACGTTAAATGTGTCGAGAACTGAAACGTTCTCCCTTTGGTTGTTTCTTATTTGCATCGCTTCAAATTAAAAACTACTCCCAATAGACTTTGTTGTTCTGTTGGGGATGCTGACCATTATGTGTTGGCATGTCCTCTGACTAAGGGTTTTCATTTGGTCTCTCCATCTCAAAATGCTAAAAAAGCCTGGTTCCAATCTATCGTTAGAAAACCTTTCATCCACTCTCTAAACTAAAATCATGTATTAAAATTGCCTATTCAATCCGGGATCAAATTCCTCAGGTGGGAATGGATTTTTTTTTCTTCTCAATCTTTAGACCATATTTTTTTCCTCACATAATATATTGCAGCTTCCTGGTTTAACTCTTAGTTAACATTGTGAGTATACTTTTGGGTTAATTTCTTGTTGTTTTTATTTAGCAAAAATGATATTTTCAATAAAATTCAATAAATTATCTCGTCCCCCTTTTCTTTCTCTTTATTTATTTATTTATTTTACCCAGCTGGTTTCGAAAAAAATAATCATTTGTTTCCGGTGTTTTTTTTTAAATATCAACAGGAAGTGATGACGCCATATAAAATTGCCGTTTTATTGGAGTGAAAATATATATTGTTTTAATAATTATGTTGAAAAGGCAACGGTTTCCTAGCAAAATATAATTTTTCTAAAATTTTAAATATTAACTGCCTTAGACGTATACATACGTTTTTCTCAACCCTTGTTTTAAATGTCCCGGACGTATATATACGTTTTCCAAATAAAACAATAATTTTTTGCACTAATATCAGTCAAAATATTCCGAAGATTTTGGGAAGTAGTAAAGTGACCTTGACAAAGTTTGCGAAGGATTTATACTTATTTCAGAACACAATTTGCTTATTTATGCTTTTTGCTCCTCTCCCTCCCCGCAAAAAAAACCACTGCATACGCGCCTGTATGAAAAATGGTGGACACTGAGGAGAGAATTGATCAACTTTCAATCGGCAGTCAAGGGGTTAAAAGCAAAGCTTTTAATTTCTTAATCTAAGCATCCCTGTCCTCTTTCACGTCTATTCTTAGTTCCAATTAAATAAATAACCATACTTCGAGAAAAAAAGTTAAATTTTCGTTTGCAAAATCTTATGTAGTCCACAAAATTTTAAAGGTCAAATCAGTTAACTGAACTACTATAGAGTTACTGGCTTTTGCATATTTAACGTAATGTCGCATAAATATATCCCTCGGTTAGGAACCAAAAATAGTAATTGAAGACTAAACTGCGTTTTTCCTCAAATATAACATGTTTTCTAGGCAGTTGAGCCTTTCTATTTCATTTAAATCTTTCTTATTCCTATAGTCTCTTTATCGTGTTTAATTTATTGACATTATCGGCGTTTAATAATAAGACTTCCGCCTAAATTAGTGTTGTAATGTACCGATTCTTTTTCACTTAATGTATAAAAACAACACCACCCCCAGATATTAAATTTATTCCTTTACTGTTTCCTACAATATCGAATGGAGGATGATATTGAGATCATAAAATCTGGATAGTAAAAAAAAATTAAGAACTATTAATTATATATTTAGTATTTTTCAAAAGTATACCTTTTATTCTAATTCAGATGAATTTTTTTAAAAGTTTTATGAAAAAATTGTATCAGCTAGTTCTCAAGTAATTAAAAAAGGTAAAAATATGAAAAAAATCAAAGTTTTAAATTGAATTTCAGTCAGTTTTTTGTTTATTGCAGAAGTGCAACACTGCGCAGTAGTGCTGTAAATTACAATTTTTTTATATGAGGATTTTATTATTCATCATAATTTTTTTAAATTTCTTACCTGGTAATTTATTTCGTCAATAAACAGGAGGAAGCATAACATATAATGGACCCTTTTTATAGCAAAAACACAGTTTTTGAGGCATCAGAAATTTTTATAATTGTGATTTCTGGAAAAAAATGTACTTCCATCTAGTGACAAAATTAGCATGTATTTCGTTGCAGTAATCTTTTTTTCTCAGCTAAGTGATTTGTAGGTAGTTAAAAAATATATTGAGTCTTTTAAATTAAGATAAATTATATAATGCAGAAGTGCAACACAGTGCGAAGTTAAGGGTTAAAACATTCTATCAAGTATAAAATTGCACCTAATACTATATTTATCTTGAAATATTATTATCATTAACATTATGCTTACAAAATTATTATGAAGCGTTGATCCACATTAATTAGAGCAAAATATTTTTTTTCAAAAAAGCGAAACTTAAAAAATATGGGGATATTAAGGTCAGACATTTTTGTTATTTTTCCAAACCACATTCATTGTTTTGATTGCCGCGGTAGCCTACTGCTCAATGTCAAGGACTCGTGGCTGAAGTGTCATGAGTTCGAGCCTAATACCACTGAAGACCCACCTTGTAGAGGACGCTGTTGGAAGATAAATCTATCGAAGCTCAAACGTCCTCCCCTTGGTATGGTGGGAAAATTAGGAGAGGGGGATGTCCTCTTCACTTGACCATGTACCAAATAATGAGATTTGTCTCTAATATGCCCGTGCAGCGTTGTACTGCAATGCTAATAAACTCCCTTTAGATTGTATAGAATTAAGCAAATTTCAGTTAGAGTATCTATTTACATTTGTATAGTCTTAAATCTATTACATTCCTGACTAGGATTATATTTTCTAACGTACTTTTAGTTCGTACTTTTAGAAAAGAGATTTATGTAGAATATTTGATTACTAGAAGAATTATTATGAGTTTGAGATTATTTTACAGGCAACTTCGCATTCTTGAAGGTTAAATTATATAAAACTATTTACGAATCTTTAACTATAGTTAAACTTAGGATGCCTTTTAATCTCATTATTTATTTCTAGTATTACATATTCTTTCACACTTCTTTTATTGATTCTACATCCTGAATACAGATATCTTTATTTTAAACATCAATGCAACTGTCACGTAAAAGAAAAATGCTCTATGCTTTTTTCAGAGAGCAATCTTCCCCAATTCCAATGCACAAAAAGAAAGACACCTTAAAACATTATTTTATAAATCCGAATATCGCATTCAATAAAAAGGAAAACATTGATATAAACGACATTCAGCTTATTCAATAAAAATATATAACACCGATCAATAAAGTCGATGGCAACTTCCCAACCTATTTTTTTTCCAAGTCATTTTCTTAGGAGTCATTGAAAAATTCGCATTTGATTTCTCAGCCATCTGTCAAAGGGACCTCATTTGCATGAAAGCGTCTGAAAATATAAGATCTTCCTTTTCAAAAAGAAAGAAATGGTCCGAGAGTGTCACAGAACGTGATTTTGAAAGGTATCACCAGAGGGCTTTCAGACAAAACGATTTGCAATACATAGGAAGTTCACTTTATCATGCGCATAAATATAAAGGGCCACAGATTGAACGGAAAATTATGCGATCCACCTGCATCGAGTGCTGCTGGAACGAAGTATTTTTTATCCCATTTGTCCAGCTTGGACATAACAAGTATTGGCTTATTTATTCGTGGAGTTTTTTCTCCCTATCTATTGTGTTGCTTTTAATATCGACATTTTTGTAATGTGTATGGAGACTGTGTCCTTTCTTGAAAGTGTATTGTATGAATAACGTTATCTGATGGCAACAGTTATGAGTCTTTTTCTCAATTTCTATTACAATAGCTTACTCTTTCTCTCTATATATTTATTTATATATTTACCTTGTTGAAATTTTCAATTGTGTTAAAAATATACTTTCTATTCATCCAATCAAGTTCAAATAATTTTATTTAACTTGTAGTAGCTGACACTTGATGTTAATACAGTTTTTCCAAATACTAATTAATTAATTTAATTATTTATCGGTATTTGACGCCAACTTAGATTCTTCTCTATTGTTGTATTAATGTAACTGTAAAAATAAAGACAGAAATTGGCGTCGAAAACCTGTTTTTCAGCCAAACGGGGTGTGCATTGTCACAGCAATGCAGACAAACCATGCTCTTTCTCAGTTCCTACACACAATAAGTTCACTCTCTCCCTATATATATATATATGTGTGTGTGTGTGTGTGCGTGCGTGTATATATATATATATATATATATATATATAGGGAAACCCTATATATATATAGGGAGCTTAATTTTTTTTCATATTACTTGTTTCATTGCACGATACAATAACAGATAAAACTTAACGAAGTTGCAAATTTCGTTTATGTAATTAGCAAATTTAAGGTGCCTAACTACGTTTGGAACCAAGATTTTGAAAAAGCGTTTAAAAGAGTAATTTTTTGATATTTATTGTCAATTGAATAAAAAATGCACGTGAAATTGTTTTACGAATATTCTTACGATAAAAATTGTTTCAAAGCAGTCTTTTGCCCCCCTCCTTCAAAAAAGAAAGAAAGAGAATGGCATATTTTCAAAATATTCTTTTATTAAAAACGCTTCTATAATAATATTACTATGTCTATACATACTGCGGTTGAGTTGAAATCTTTGAAAAAATCATCTTATTTTAAGAATTAAAATGAAATGAAGTAATAATGGGTGTTTTCTCCTACAATTTCTGTACTCTGGTAAAATAAAACATAAACAAATCGTCTTGTAAATTATATATTTCTGAAACTTTATTTCAACTTAGGCATCGGAATTTTAGCTAAGTATAGACAAAATATTTTTATTATTATGGAAGCATTTTTCATAAAATGACATGGTTTGAAAATATGTGATATTTTCTTCGTTTTTTGCGGAAAAAATGCATTAAAATAATTTCTTTATCATAATAATATTTTTTAAAAAAATTATGTGTATATTATAATTCAACTGGCTCTAAGTATAAAAAAGTATTATCGGTTTATATGCTTTTTTTTTCAAAATCACGGGTTAGAACGTAGTCAGTGCCATTAAAGGAAATGCTACTTTATAATAAATTCAGTTAATATTAAGTCACACAAACATTTCGGGGGACAGACTAATATTAAATTCAGAGGCCAATACATCAAATTCTAAGCTATGTAAATGATCAATTAGTGATAAGTTTTGCAACACTGTTTATGTTACATGTTAAACCTACTTTTTTGTTCGAAGTATTGCATTTTAAAGATATTTTGCTTTATATATATATATATATATATATATATATATATAAGTTCTCAGCATTCAATTCAATAAGACGCAATGAATAACATTTAAAGTTACTTACATTTTAAGCTGAAACAAATAAAATTTGTTTTGATCTGGGATTAAGTCATATTTATTTCAACAGAAATTAATTGCATTGAATCAGATGGCTCTAATAAGGATTGATTGATTGATTGCTAATTAAAATTGTAATTCGAAGGTGGCAATATCGAATTTCCTATAAACTCTATAGTACGGCGAATGAATAACTCATTTCTCATTCCGTGAAATATTTTATTTTGTTTACATATCGAATAATATGTGATAACTTGAATAGTTAATCCAGATGTAGCATTTTCATCTAATTAGATTTCGATCTCATTTCATTTATAAATAAAGCGTAATACATTTATTTATCCGGTATAATAGTTACTAACCAGTAGTTTTTCTTTGTTAACTAGCATACACAATCAAAAAAATTTCAGTCTGTTATTAATTCATATTGATATAAAAAGCTCATAAAGAACTTAATGTGAGTAGCTCATATATGTTCTTATTTTAATTGGAATGCTCTTGTAATTATACTGATGAAATTTGCTGTTTTTAGAAAAGGTTTTATATTCGAGTTTTCTTAATCTTTTCAATCATTTTTTTTCTTTCCGTGTAACCATCAGAAAAGCGTGTTTTTAATAGAAACTATTTAAACTTTAATAAATGAAAGAAAAGTTTTCAGGAAAATCTTGTCTCTCTTCTAAGCTCCTCATCAATATTTTTATATTTATTATCTTGCTTTCATTTCTAATAAGATCTGTTCCTAATTATTTTGATTGATTCATTTCTGTCTTGTACAAGCATAAATTTTTTGAGTAGACTACGTTTTAAATGAAATTCACAAATTGCAATTTCTCGTGCATTTCACAATGTTGTTTTGCATGTATGGTTTGAATTAACACTATTGCATGAAATACAATTAACATATCATTTATATTGAAGTGAAGCAAAATTTGTTCTCAATCCTGTGATTTCGGAAACTGTATGCAAATATTGAAGTATTGCTTAATTTTTTTTTACTTAATTTTAAAAGTTGCGTATCATTTTTGCTCGGTCTTATCAGGAGCCAAGTATCAGTTGTATTTTCTACCATTACAATTATGATATAGTAATATTTTACGCTCCTTTTCAAATAACAGTCATTGGTGTAATTATGACAATTTGATTTCTGAAAATTGAGTCTTAATCCGCATATCACAACTGATGTGTACCGGAGTAAAAAGTACCAAATAAAAAGTTTCAGTAATACTAAGTATTTTGAATTTTCAATGTGTTTTACTTTATTTAACCCGCGGTCACTCTCAACTGTTTTTGCTACCGTCGTTACTCGCGGGGTGTAGAGAACAACACCTCAAACTTTTAACACGTGTATTTAATTACGAAAATAAAATTAAATCATTATATGATACATATTTATAAAGTACAAGATGTTTATTACAAATACAATTATAAAATGTATTGCATAGAAATGAGACTAACATTAATTTAAACTAAACACATACAAAATTTCATTTTAAAACACATAATTTTATATTTTTTCATAAACCAGTAAAACGTATATACCAGTAATAAATATACTTTATAATTAATGAGATAATGATAGTAGAAAGTTGAAAAATAATATTTTAATCACTTTCCAAGCATTCAGCGTAGACTTCATACGTATGCTCAACTTCTCGCGGAAGTTCTCAGCCCCCCTAAATAAACTTTTAAAGTTCATTACATTCCAACCGTTCGAGAAAGAGGGATTGCATCAGGCCTGAAAGTTCAATGACCTAAATTGTGCAGCTACAGAAGAAATTGTGGTTCTGCGCATTCTTTCTAGGATCCTGGGAGGATTTTCTTGTTGCTGGAGTGTACAGAACACCCCGTGCGAGTGATCGCGGGTTAAGCAAAAAGTTTAATGATTTTCCGGCATCTTAAATTTTTTTAACAATACCATTTTTTTTATTACAAGATATCAACCTTCAAAACTTATATTTATTTAAAAACAGTCAGTGGTTGAAAAAAAATGATGGAAATTTGTCATCGTAATAAGCATAACTATGTTGTTCTAAGAAAATGTCAAAATTTTCATCCATAAATATTTATGTAATTAATTTTTACGACGCAGTGGCAAACTATTTATCACTGTTAAAAATCAACATTTTCCTCTTTAGCTAGAAAACTTTCTCCATTTGAAATCGGTGTTTTATCTCGCATAGTTCTGGAAATAAATATACGCTCTTCTAAATTGTTTTACTTTCCTTAATTCTAATTATTGCTTGAAATGAGGCTTCAGTTTAGAAAGTAATATATTTGTTTTGGATACGTGTCAATGTACTAAGAAGAGAAATTAATGATTAAATTAACTGAGTTTAGTTTAAGTCTCTCCAAGGATATATAACAATTTATTTGTACAATCTCTGACGTTAGGGGTGATTCATCAAGTCTGGCCTTAAGTTTAGACGTCGATAAGGCACTAATTATATACTGAATACTTTTTCCTCAGGTTTATTTACTTACCTTGTGCTTCATTGAATTGGAGAGTTACATTCATTATTCTTCTCAAGCTGAAAGATGTCAATAGATCTTTTTGATTTAAAGGAGCTATTAAGTTTTTAATTTAATTTCTTAGAGAGCTAAGCTCGATCTTTGGACAATTGCATGGAATCTAATCAATTGAGTTTCTCCACATTTTTTACACTAAATTGTATTAAAAACGTTCATCTGAACCGCTTTAATTTCATTAGGAAAATACTATTTTACATAGAATATTCACACATTCCTACCTTTTTGAGAAATAATCAATGGTTTTATGTGTGGTATAGAAATTCCAGGGCTCCATTTGCCGAAACTTTCCATAATCCGTAGAATAATACTTCATTGTGATACGGAGCCATTGATTATTAATTGATTGATTCATTTCCATGTTCTTTGATAAAAAAAGATTGACTCTACATCATTTGTAATTTAGTTAAATATATTTTATTGAGATAAAATTTTTGAAAATAGACTACAAAAAAAAAACATTCCTTGTGTTTGTGTGAAGAGGTGGAGAAAGGGTTAAATTTTGTTGTTTGCATATTAATGTAAATAATTCTTCTACCGATTCTGCCTGCTGTTTCTGTCTTACACCGCCAAGAGGGCCACATCACACTAAAGTCTCACCACGAGACTCTTTTTTTCTAAGGTGCATTCATGATCTAATTGGGTGAAGACGATCGTGCAATGATACATGACAAATCTTTTAAGGGCACAACGACACCTTTTATTCCTAAATTTCCCCTTTCTGAGGAATTTAATCATTTCCTGTCAACAACTACGTATACGGGACCATATACAGCACACAGCAGTATCCCTTCAATTGAAATTAGATATTTAAGATAAGAATATTATAGACCCCTATAAAAGCCATTGGAGCTATGTTAGAATGAAATTTATTTGCAATAGAGAGAGAGAGAGAGGGTTTCTCAACTTTGTACCCAAATTCTGCATACCTAAATTCCTCGTTAGGAATGCATAAAAATGTACAAAGGATTGTACCTGCATGATCCATAGTTTAAAAGAAAAATGCGAAAAGCTAAGTATGGTGGTGGAGAAAAAAAACACATCCACAGCAGTATTTGAAAATATTTATAAAGGAATATGTTCACAGTATCCACTGTGTTTATCGCACAGGCTTGAACACGCCGTGGAATGGATGAGTGCGCTCGTTGCATCAACGCGGTGTCCACTGAAGTAGAAGATGCATGTATGCAAGCAATGATTTCGTTTAAGCAAGTAATCATTTTGATACACAAAGTTCTCGAGATGGTCTCATGGGGGGGAATCCAACGGTGTCAGATCAGGTCATCATGATGGCCATAGCTCCACGTCCAATCCACTGACCAGAGAATGCCGTATCCATCCAATCACGTTCAGGAGAACAAAATGAGATGGAACCCCATCATGGACCTCATTCTCTTATCATATGTCATATTTTTCTCGTAAACAATGGATCGTACAGATGCAGTTCTTTGGGTGTTTTTATGTACTCCCAATGAGGAATCAAGCTCTTCAGATTTCGGGTTCTATTTTCGGAACAATTGTAACGTAGATCTGGGGTTTCAGGATTTTATGCAAATCAGTCACAAATAACAAGGCAGTTCTTTAAGATCGATGAGAATTTATTTTAGAAAACCCAATCCTTGAAATGCAGGATTCAACAGCAAAATTCACCGAATTAAATATCAGAAGGACTTAAAACTTCTACAGCACTCAGACATAATGTCAGTGTCTAAATTACAAGTATGTGAAAAATTATTCTCAAACAATCGCTCGTTCAATGGCCGAAGTAATCACTAATCGCTTCAATGGTTAAGGCAAGCTTACTAATCGCTAGTCAAAGCGATAATGACTAATCGCTGGTCAAAACCATACAAACTCCGCTCGGCGAGCGTCTCCTTATATAACGACCTCGCGGATCTTTCGTAAAAGATCCGCTTGCGTCATAGATCGTGAAATCATTATTATATTTCTCCATTTATTTCCAGAAGAATCCAGAGGGTCGCAAACTCACCAAACATGATGACCAAAGTCGATAAAATGATCACTAAAGTCGCCAAATTGATCGCCAAGTCACAAACTGGTTCGCGAAAAATGATGCCAACTTAGCTATACCGCCTAAATTTCGCCAATTCTCATTGAATCCCCATTATTACGAAAGGGACGGCGTTGCTTGCCAATATTACAATTTCAACATAAATTAAATATAGCATAGAGAATTAAATAAATGCATTGCACATCAAAATACATATTATTAACTCTATTTTACACAAAATTCGCAACACAGCCTTTAGATCCCATAAACTGGGGAAATTATTCTTCAAAAATTTGAAGAAATCAATTGATGCCAGTAACAAAATGCTGTAAACCTCTTTGATTAATGCAGGCATAAAAAAGCCTTAAAAATTTAACATGTGTAATAATATTTATAATAAATGTGAAGCATATTATTGGTTAATATGAATAGATGATATATTTACAATGTTTTATAAAAAATCTATGCCAGTATACAAGGGTTGAGTTTGGAGGCTTAATTCCCTCCCATGCACCAAGAGATTTTTAATTTTTTTGAAAGATTACTCCTCCGTGGTTTTGTCCTAGAGTTTTTTAATACATTAATACCATCCATAAAATTATTCTGTGTTAGCTACTAAAAGTATATATAATTTTTTATATGAATCTAATATGTTTTTAACTTTTCTAAAAGTTTACATTATCTCCATCAAAATATATTAACCAAAAAAAAAACTTTGTCGGTAATAAAGGTGAATAGTTTACTAAGTAAAGGATTACATTAACTTAATTCGCTTTTATTCTTACAATATGCTTTTAAAGACTTAATATTTCTATGCTCGGGATACTTATATTTCATAAAAAAATATCAGTTTACTTTGGTACAGTCATAAGGAATCAATATCAATATTATATATATATATATCGGACAGAATTTCAAGTTCTGGAAAAATATATAAGATATCAAAAAAATTGTTCCAAAAAAAAAGAGGTGACCACAGTAGCCAAAAGGTTAAGGTAATGTAGCGTTTCTCAAAACTGTGGAGCGCTTCCCGGGGGGGGCGTGATAACTGTACGAGCGGATACCGAGCACATTGAAAAGTCGAAAAAAAAGATTATTAAAATAAATAATTACTCTTTACTGAAATTAAACAAATAAAAATGCATTCTGACATAATAAAAAAAATACTCATTTACACTTATAATTGTATCAGTAATGCACAATGTATTTTATAATTAATTTAACAATCCTAAGTTAAGAAAAAGTATAATTATCAGCGGTCTTATCATTTATATATAAAATTATTTACACAAATTAACACTAAATAATTCAGATGGTTTATAATTATTCCTTTAACTGCGGATTAAAAGTTACGCGATTTGCTTCCCACAATGCTAAAGTTTTCCATGTAGGCGTGCATATGTGATGTATCGGAGGGTGGGGAAAGAAAAGGAATAAATAAGCAAATCTTCTTAAATAAGTATATCCCTCGCAAACATTGGTCATTTTATTGTATTCTAAACCTTTGGAATAATTTTATGGACAGCAGTGAACAGAAAAGATCGTACTTCGGAAAGACGTAAATTTACGTCAGGTTAAAATAACTCTTTAGCGGATCAAAACGTTTATATACGCCGGTGGCACAGAACAGGTTTAAATTGTACACTTTAGCTTCAGCATCAAAATATATTATTATTGAATTCAATGCATTGTTATTGTATGGAGGGGAAGAGAGGAGATGAAAATTATGATTGAATATTGGGTCGCAAATAGTGTGAGTGTTGATAAGCACTGAGGTAATGAATTCGTGGTCGGCGTAACTTAAGTTTGAGCCTAGTAACAGTGAAGACCCTCCTTGCGAAGAGGAATGATGCATGTTAAATATTTCGAGGCTCAAACATCTTTTAGTTTGTGTGGAAGTTAGGAGAGGGGGTACCACAGTACAGGTGTCATTTCCATCACTTAACAATGGTTCATCACCAATAGCCCTCGAGTAAGTGATTAGTGTTTTAATATCCACTCATTCAGCATGAAGATGTTACTATTACCCTCTGTATGTGATAAGTTTTTATATTACTGACCATGTTTATTATTGCTAGGTGTCGATGATAAACCTTCTGATGTAGATAACATGCCTTATACAACCTTGCTGTATGCAAATGGTCCTGGATATAATCACAACTTCCCTACTGGTAGAGAAAATTTGACAACTATAGACACAGGTATGTAAAATGCTAATTTCAAATATGAAAATTTAAAATAGAAGGTTTAATAAACCATTGAATCCAATGAATACAAGATATTTTACGTTGCCAAAAATTATATTACGCTGTTTATATGAAGTTTATAGATAAAGGTTTTGGAAACAACTTTTTGTATGTTATTTCAAAACTTTCTGGTTATCAAAATGTATTTTGCTTGTACCAAGACAAATGCCTTAGATTTACCAAACTTAAAGAATTTGTAAAAATTTCTAATGTATAGGTTAGACTTATTCACTTAAGATACACATGTAATATTAATTCAAAAATAATGCAGTTATTTTTTAATGACTTAGAATCACAAGATGTAACAAAAAACTTGTTTTCTCTTTTAAAGTCTGGCAAAAGTATTTGACTTAGTTATCATGATTTTGTAAAATTTTCAAATGTCAAGTTATTGACATTTAGTTGTGCTTCCATTTGATAAAATATTTAATTTGGACTGCTTTATGCTACTAAATTCGGTAAATTTTACTGGATGACTACCTATTGTTTTCAGTGTAAATGCTTTTATTGTCGAATGCGGTACCTCATTATACTATTATGAATTCCCAAATCAATCATTTTGTTGTTGAAAAGTACTTAGCGCTGCATTTGCTGCCCTGTTCCGGCAGAAATGTTTGTCATATCTAAGAAAAGACACAAATAAATCTTATCTTAGTAAATAATTCCTAATAATTTTCTTTCTGGGCATTGATTTATTGACTAATCTTTCATACCGTAGGATGAATTTTTATTTCATATCGCGTTTCTTGTTTCATTATGGTCGCCATACTTTTTTATGATTCACGTTTAAAATGTGGTGTTATTCCATGCGAATGATGTCCTAAACTGCCTAACAGGCTAATTGCAACAAATCGAACATGCTTCTGATCTATCATTCCTATGATTTTTACATCATTACGGATTGAACTTTAACTTTCCTCTATCTAGTGAAAAGAGACATTTCATTAGAAAGTACTACATGAGTTTTCAGCAAAGATTTAAATAGTCAATACATAAATACCAGGTGAGTCAAAAGTTCGTTCAAACTTTAAAAATTCATAAAAAAGGAAGACATGATGATAAAAGAAGTGTAGTTTACAAGAAAATGATCACAAGAAAAACGGAATTTCTTTTAGTGTAAAAAAACATTTTTAGTTAGAAATATCATCGGTAGAGGGTGTGGACACTACGAATCATAATGTATAGGACAACAGTATACGCTCTATTCATTTATTCTTGAAATAACTGTTCAACATACCTACAGAACATTGCCCAAAACAACCTCAGTAGCCTTGCTATGTTACAACATCGATCAATTACTTTGTACTCATGAAAGGTAGTCAAAATGGTCCATTCTGCATGAAGCTTATTAAAGATAACACGCCTCTTTTATTTAATGCAAGCACTCTTAAAAATGTTTTTGCTGCTAAAAAAAGACTTCCTTATTAGCCTTTTCTTGTAAACTGACTTTCTTTACCATATTTTCTTCCTTTTAATGGATTTTTAAGGTTTAAACGAATCTTTGCCTCTACCGGTATATGTGAATTCTATTTTAAGATAACTGTATATCGCATTGTGCATGTAAAATAATTATTAATTGTTAAATATCTACTTACCTTGTGTTTATTTACTTCACTCAGAGGACAAAAATTTCATTCAGCAAAGCGCAGTGCCCCGTCGATGGGATTCCCACGGTGGTGAAGATGTTCCAGTCTATGCTCATGGCCCAATGGCCCACTTGTTCAGAGGTGTTTTCGAGCAGACCTACGTTCCCCATGCCTTGGCTTTTGCATCCTGCATCGGGCCTCAGAGAGACGATTGCGAACGCCGGAGGCAGTCTTACCACAGACAACTCATCGAATGTCCTTCTCCACACATCGTGGAAGAACATGCTTACTCCGCAGCGAATTGGGAAACATCGCGGTGGTACATCGTCATCACATATTGCCTGAGTCTGTTTCTGATGAAATATAAAAGGACATGAGGAGATGTGATCAAAGACTTGATGATATATAAAAACAAACTGGTCGTGTTGGTGTACATGCTGATCCAGCTATATATTTCGAAGAACGTAAATGGCAACACAAAATGTTTCGTTTTTTTTGTGCTAGAATAAGACAATAGGTGGAGATTTGTTGAAACATGCAATCGGAAATACATTTTCAAATTTTTCTTTTACTTGTATATGATGTAATTTATTATGAAAGTTAAGCGAAAAATTCGAATTAAAATGACCCGGAAGAGTGTCTTGAAAATCTAATCTATTTATAAAGAATAATCTTTTTTATAATGATTACATTGTAAGTTCAAATGCTTATGCAGGGTGTCCGAAAATTAAGACTTTCAAATATTAATTATGTATAAAAAATATAAATAAAATTTATTTATGGTTTTTTTTGTTCCATAAAGAAAACATTAAAGTTTTTTTTAGAATGCTTTACAGCACGATTTATGTAAGCACACCATTAGTTGCACAAAACACATCGCTCCTATACGAAATTCGTAGGCTCCTTCTATGAAGCATTAGGAGATCAACAATCTGTCTGACCACTTTAATTAGGCTTTTCAATTCCTCAGTGTCATTCATTGAGGAATTATTAACAATGTTTTCCCCTTATCCTTACAAGGAGTTCAAAGGGGCTATGTCAAGAGATTTGTTTGGCTACGCTATTGAACTTCCACTTCCCATCCTTTGCCACGGACCTTTTTTTCTCTCACTTCCGAACTCCAGTTTCGGTAGTGCCCAATTTACGCTGTACATGTGTTACAGATTGAAAGTCGATAAACCATGCTACATCTTACGCTTGTTTATGTGGTGAAGCAGTTTCAAACGAGAATGTTGAAAACCCGGGACATTGCGACACGCAGTTTTCATTTCATTAAGCCAAAGCCTTATCTTTTCTTTATGGTTCATAAAAACCCTTAAGCGTAAATTTTTGTTTATTTTTAATTAATTTTTGAAAATGTAGTCATATTTTTCGGATACCCGCTGTACAGTGGCGTAACGGAGAACATTTGGGCCCCCCTGCAAAGTCAGGTTTTGGGCCCCCACGTTGAATTTTACAAAGGGTCACTTGCCACTTTTTACACTTGTGTCAGTCAGGCTTTGGGCCCCTTTAGAACCCTGGGCCCCCCGCGATGCGGGGGTGTACGTTACGCCACTGCCACTGTATAATTACAGAAAAATCATAAAAATAGAGTTATAAAACATTCTTAAGCTCTAAAACTGTTATAGAACCTTGCAAATGTCGTGCTGACTTGTGATTTAATTAAATCAAGAAATTTATTGTATGTTTTTACATCCAAGTGTCTGTAAATTTAAAACATTATTTGATCTTATGGAGGGCGTATTAAAAAGTTAATGTGCTTATTAATTTCAGTAAGCAATGCTGCTACTTGTGAAGGGAATTAATAATTGCATAGATTTTAAGTAAATGCGATTGTTAATATCAAGTGTTTATGATCTTTCTCTTTAAAATAATTATTCTTGTTCATTGAAATTACATATATAAATTAGTTCCTCAAAGTATCATTCGTTAATTTTTTTTGCATGAAAGGTGTACATTGTATTGTTTAATATCTTAATAAATTATCCTCATAATATTTTGAACAAAATACTTTTCTTGAAATTTTATGTAAAAAAAATAATAATAAGAGAGAATGTGAGCTATGAAACTATCACGTGAATTTTTATTTCTTTTATTATACATATATTCTCCATTATATTGTAAAAATCCATGTATTTCTGCTGTTAAAGACGAACGTTATTAGTATTGTTGAGATAATTATATGATCAGATTTAGTATGTTTTAAACTGTTAAGCGGAACACATATTATACTCAGATAAAAAAAATTTAATTCTTAAAATGGTATTTACACTTTAGATTAAGATCTATAATTCAACCTATATATATATATATATCTATATATATATATATATATATATATATATATATATATATATATATATATATATATATATATATATATATATATATATAATAAAATATATAAAAAATTTATGTAAGTCTATTTTTCTTAACTTAGATTTGATTTTTATGAAGGTAAAAATATCACACCTGTTGCACAGGCCTGCGAATCTTACGAAAACATGACACTAAAGATAGAAATATACCGAGGTATATCAAATATGGAAATTACATTTCTGTCGTCTTTGTATCCCAGGATAATGTTTTAAAACTGTGATTAAAATTTGCACTGAGATTATATAAAAAGCATTAATGAAAAGATTTCAATAGAAGATTTTATACTAAACTGAAATATATATATCTTTCAATATAAACATATACAGGGAGATTCGCTACCACGCTGACAAACTAGTAGTGTGTATAGGGGGTCCCTAGATGACTAAGAATCTCATAGGAATACAGGGTCGCAGATGTCGCTGTTACGAGCTATAGGACAAAGAAACAGAACAAAAAAAATTCTGTGTGCTTATGACCACACGATAGAAGTGATAACTTCAAATTTTGTAATGCTATTTCAGGGATTAGTTATGAATAAAAAAGTAACTGAAATAGGTTATAAATCATTTAGATTCAAAATTTTAAATACCTAAAAAAACCGTTAAGCGTTGTTCCACACTTCCTTGTGCTTCATTTAGATCATTTGATATAATTAAATTGAATTTTGATTTAAAAAATCAACTAAAGGTTTTGATTTGTCTTTTGAAAAATCTTCTTTAAAATTCCCACTTAAAATCATAGCTAATTTTTTCAGAAGACTCGATCCGTCTTTGTGAATTTTGGTTGTAATTTAATAATATTCAATTATATCCATGAATTAATTTAAGCAAAGGGATAGTAAGCCAGGTAGTTGAATGGGGAAAAAGGAATCTAGGTCAAAACCTTTAAAAATGGATTTAATCAGAAGATTTATATCACATAATCTCTGGCTTATACTAGCTCTTTTGCCATTGTATGGTAATTTTATACAAATATATCCGGCGGAAAAAGCCTAATAAGCGTTACATTCCCGAGAGTGACGTTCAGTCAAGTTCACTCTCGAGCACATCGCGCCATTAGAAGTTATCACTTCAAAAACAAAATAGTAACACATAAACATTTTTTGACAGGTTGTACTACAACAAATGTTCGAAATTACGGTTAAAAGTGGTCTAGTAGGCCTGACAACGGCACTGCACGGAATTCCTTACATTCTGGAAGATCCCTGGCTTGTCACGTATCTTCTCAGCAGCTCAAATATTTGAAAGTTTCCTTTACACGAAGGAACACGTGTCCCGTATACCAAAATCTTATGTGAATCTCGAAGAAGTTTATGCGCTTTTGAAAAACTGTTGTAGTACAATATCTAAATAATATGTCTTCTGTCCCATTAATGGGTTACTGTTCATGTTCTTTTTCTTTGCACCATTGCTCGCAACTGCGGCATTTGCGACCCTGTATTTCTACTTGATTCTGAGTCATCTCTGTACCCACTACACACCGTGCAAGTTTGTCGTTCTGGTAGTGAATTACCCTGTAGATATAAATATTGCATTGTTGTTTCATTAGCAAAAATTTTTATTTTACACTTTGATTTAAGTTCTTAAACAGCATCGTGTTAACCACAATCCGAAATTTGATTAAAATTCAAGAACACAAAAAAATTTCCCTTCTTTCTTCGAAATTTTGTTTAAAATATTTCTACTTTTTTCTGTTGCTTAGAAATTTTATTTACTATGCCAGGTTCAACTATTTGAATGTATTCAAAATTTGGAATTATAGTATAAAATATATCAATGGAAATTTTGAGATAATTGAAGTCTTAATCAATACTAGTGCTTAACTTGAAGAAAATATATATATATTTTCATTTTCGGAGTGTGTGTGGGGTGGAGAGGCTGCAGTTTTAAATATCCATTTTTTGTTGAACCATTAAAATTCAGAATTTTTTTCAGCTTATTTTCTATTGGAAAAACAATTTACTATGAATATTTTTAATTGATTTTGATTAAAAAAAATCAAAATTCTTACACAACACTTATTCTGTTTGTAATGCCATTTTCTCCTTGATAAACTCTGAGAAATAAAGGGAACTCTATGAATAATATTTTTTTTTATTTGTACAGTTTTGGATTATATGCGACTATATAATATAAACCAAAATGTTTTCAGTGTGCAAAATAAACCTTTTACTTATTTTTTTTTCAAAAATTAGTAATAATGTTGAAAAATTAATAATATTTTTTGAGAACTAAATGTAACAATTTAATGAGTTTTAAGAAGTATCATGAAATTGCTTCTTCAGATTTAAAAATTCTTTACAAATTTTGTTTCTGGCACGAAATTCATTTATAATCTTAAAACACGATTTCATGTTTCATGTCATTTGTGAAATTTTTTTAAAATAATGTTTGTTCATTTTTCAACTTAAAACTATTTTAAAATTGTATCAAAATATTCAGAATGAGAATTATTTATTGATGTACGTATTTCTCATTGATATCAAATAGAGAAAAAGCATTCCTTTGAGAATAAAAATTTCAGACATAAATTATCTCCATTTGAAAATTGAAAACTGTGTATTACACTTTATCTTCGGTTGATAAAATAAAATGTTATAATGAATATTTTGAAAACTAGTAAGAATTTTTACAGTTTTGCCGAGTATTATAAAGTTTATAAATACCACCGTTTAATCCGTATCTCGTAATACCTTTACAATGTAGTGTTTTAAACAGAAAATACTAATTAATCGTAATAACACTTTTTGAAAGCTACATAATGAAAAAAAACGTAGCGAGAAATATAATTGTTGACACTTTAAACAGTAATCTGCATCTCAGAAGCTATAATTATAGCTTGATAAGAAAAGATTAGACATTCTTATAAAATGGTATATGTTACGTAATTTGTACGTAAGGTATTATTAAAACTCATTTAAGTTTTCAATTTGATTTTGGAATAAATACATAAGATCGAAAATAGAAAAATGAATTATTTAAGGCAGGCCTGTGTCACTCATTAACTCAAGAATAAGTTTGAACATATATTTATTGGTAATAATTTTATAGAGATTCAAAAACTTTTATACTTGTTTCTATTTATCCTTAAACTTAGTTTTTATCAATCGTTATACAGAAATCAATTTCTCATTTCAAAAGTAATTTATTCCTACATTTTAACCATTTGGTATATATATAGAGAGAGGTAGATAGATATACTTCGTTACTGCAATGTTAAAGTTCATAATTTCGTACTTACGTACTATCGCAACCGTATTGATGACATTATATGAAATCAAGCACATGATTGGCGATGCAAGGCTTACAACACATGCGAAATCAGGGGTGAAAATTTGGCGAGTTATCTTGTAAGTTGGAATTTTTGAGATAATACGTAAGTACCTATATTTTTATAATAATTGATTACAAAAATTAATTTTAATTACATTTAACCTAGAAGTCAATCTCTGTTCTTTCTTATTCTGTATTTCAAATTGTAATTGTCTCATGATTCCAATAACAATCACAACTGTGATATCACAATTTTGATGTGTATAACATCTTTCAAAGTAGAGGAAGCAGCATGTTTAGTTATAGTTCCCTCATTTCAAAAATATCATAACTTATATTACAAAAGTTAAGAATGTTGAAGTTAAAAAAAAAACTCGAGTCTTCCAAAGCTACAACAATTACGAAGCATCAACGATTAAAATGCTGCATGTGTGATTCATCGAAAAGCTATTTTTCAGTAACTAAATTTCTATTAAAAATTTACATGCTTAGAAGATGTTAAAGAATCAAAAATATGTATCTTTACAATTTTCTTTAATACTTATGTAGAATTCACAATCAGTTTTATTTTAAACACTGAAAAGCACTTTTCATGAATCAATTGAAGGAATATGCTCAATTTTTAGAAGGATGTGATGAATTTCCTTTTTTTTAGGTACTTCATTGAATTTTTACATTGAGTGGAAATCTTTAATTAGTAAAAAGTACGTAATACAAAAAGACTAATACATGGTCAAATTAGAATTTCTGAATGCCAATGTTAGCTTTTTTTACATTATTCTTTCTTTCTTTTTATATAAAATCAATTGCATTGTATATAAAATTATTTTTAATGAAACTGAGAGAAATATTAGGTATTATGAGTGGTTATTAATAAATATATATAAAAAGGATGAAGTATAATTTCCTTCATTATTTAAAATTCCTATTTTTTATTTTCATTTTTTAATTTAATTTATAGATATATAAATTTGAGCATTAATAATCAAAATTATCATTGTAATTGTTAGAGACTTACATAAGAAATTATATGTTTGCAAATTGATATAATTATTATTAAAATTTAAAATTATTCATTTGAGAAACTTAAATTATATGATTGTTTATTCGAGCCTGAAAAGAAAATTAAGTCATGTTTTTTATCAAATTAAAAAATTGTTGATAATATTATTAAAATTTTTAAACATGTAATAAATCAACTATAATTACTTACCTTTCTCCAAATACCATTTGTAATAAATAATATTAATTTCTATAAATTCTTTACTGTCTTGAGTTAATGTATATCATCATATTTAATTATATTAAAATTATTTAGCAATTTATACACCGTAATAAAACAAAAATGCAATTGTGAAATCCTTTTCCTAACTGTGTTTAGAAAATGACAGAGTGGTAGACTGTAAAAAACAAAATGCTTAGTTAAATCTACTTTATTCGAAAGCATAAGTTATGCTTTAAGACTGCTTTTGCATTATATGGTGAAACGAAACATCTGAAAGTACTTTTTTTTTATAAAAATATCAGTAAAATTTAAATTATTTCAGAAAAAAGAATTTTTAAACAAAAAAGTATTCAAAAATCCAATTGTCTTTTTAACTTAGAGTCAGTTTTAGATTATGTTTTTATAATATGTTAAGTGTTTTCTAATAATACAAACATTTAATTTTTTTTTACCTTAAACAATTTGATAATTTACCTGTAATTTTGTATGTATTCAGAGATTTTGTACATATTTCATAAGCTTAATCACGAACTTAAATTCCTTTTTAAATTAGAACCAAAATGCAATTATTCTCATTCACAAATATATAAAAGGTTTTGTTGATTTAATTTATTTAGATAAGTATTAACTTTATTATGTGAATTTATAATTTTTTGTATTATTATATTATTGAATCACATTATATTTTGTATTAAATTGAAGGATTTAATTACTTTATTATTCAAGATTCTCTGACGTAATGTTTATTATTCTGAAATTGAAAAATAATTCAATTACTGACAAAAGAAATTTTCTTTTATTTTTGAAAAAAAATATTATGTATTTAAAAATGTTTTTCGTTATTCAAATGTTCATCACTTTAGTAATGTATATAGGGTGTCCTATTATTATTACAAACAAGGGCAGAATTTAAGGGGAGATAGAAGACATCACACATACAAGGATTCAGATTTGAATATTAACCTATGGACAAGTATAATGATAGGTACAAGAAACGAAGAGACACAAGACTGATATCCGAAATACTTATTGGTCAAAGACAAAAGCTGTGGCGGTACTCTTTGAAGAAGGTATGCGTGTAAGTCTTCACATTGCAAAACACACGATGAACACTTCTCTATGATTCTCCTTATAACAGCTCGTACACTGGTGCTTGGATTCCTTCGAACGGTATACAACGCATTTTGTTCCCTGTTGGGAGTTCGAATCACTTGTGGCCTACCTTGACTATGCCTTTTACCTTGTAAAGATCCATATTCTCATAAATTGTGATGCAAATTAGTAAGCATCTGGTGGTCTGGTGCATTTCTTTGTGTGTACTACTAAAAACACAATCTTTCTGCTGCTACTGCATTTCCGTTTGCCAATCTTTAAATTAGGTCCATATTTGCCAGCTGGGTGTTCGTAAAATGTTTAATACTGCTTTGCGTACGATGACATCTCCACTGACTGCGTTAAACATCGGAAATTTCTGTGGGCATACGGGTTACAAGGCACCCTCAATCCCATATCTGGCAAAAAGTATCTGATATGGAATTAACAGTGTGGATTTAATTTTCTAATGTGTGCTGCATGGCTATTAGACGAGTGGTGGAGGGCCAGTAGGCAGAGCTTCAAGGCGAGAGCTTGCCAAGGACGATTTTGGCAGGTTGAAAGTCCATCGGAACTTGGGAAATCGGGAGGATAATGGCTCTAAAAGGCTGCCCAAAGGGGGGGAGGGCAATAAGTGTGTTAATGCAGTTCGGTTTCATTGAATGCTTCGGCCACCTATAGCCGAACGAAGACGTTTTGAACCATAAGTTGAATGCAAATCTGAATCCTTGTAATGTCCTCTATCTCTATTTAAAGTTTGTCCCAATAATCCAGGGGCACATCCTGTACAACTGAATTTTTGTTGGATTAAAGTAAGGGTTATAACATTTTTACAAGTTTCTCCTCTTCATCTTTTATGCATTAGTGAACTTTGATTTTGGGCAACTATTACTGTTTTTCTCTCTTAATCAACAATTTAGTGACATGAACGAAAGCTACTGCGAAGAATAAATGTCATCATACGTGAATTATAATTCATCTTTTCTTTTCAGATTACTTGTAATATTCAAACATATACACAGACTTGTCATTAATATAAGAGATATTTTGAAAATGATATTCGCTAAAAAAGCTAGAAAAATAGAAAAGATTTCAATCATCATAAATTAATTTCTTGTATTTATTTATTCAAAATGACAAAGTTCTGAAATGTCATTATTATAGTGAAACATATCATGTTAAAAATGTATCATTATAAAAACTGAATTATTTCCTCATTCAAATTCAATGTTAGATTTTAATCACCATTTTTCAGTGCATGTTACACTATTCGTGATTTTCATGCATAGTGATTGTAATAAAGTTTCCATTTTGTTTTCTTTTTATATGACTTGTGTGTTTTTTTCTTGTTGGTTCATTGGCTGGTTAATACGAAAACAAACAAAAACCTTTTAGACCTAAAACATAACTACTTGAATAACATCTATTTTATCACTATTTCCTTACGTTAAAACATGTACAAAATGCTAACTGTGATAGGTAAATAAAAGGACTAATGTGTCTAATTTTTATTCTAAAATTATTTTTTTGAAAAGAATATTTGAATTTCTGGATCCTCCGCATTTAATGACAATAACACTTCATTTAGGAAGTTCATGATTTACCGCAGTTTTTCTCATACAATATTTTTTGAATCACTACATTGAAAATTAAGGGATATACATAAACAAAATACTCAATTTTGGGAAATTTAATCCATTAGAGGTAATTATTTAATTAAAGATATTCAACTGTAAAATTAATTATATACACTGTTCACTTAAAATAAATAGTCGAATCATTTTCTAAGGTCTTCATTAACATAACAAAAAAAGACAGTTGCCTTTTGACATTAACTATTTCTTCGAAACAAAAATGACAATCTTCGCAATGCGCTGAAAACGCCGTTGGCTGAAAATGCAGTTTCTAATATACAACTATTAACCTTCCCCGCTTAAATACTCATCGAACTCATGGTCCCATATATCTTGGAAGAGAAGATTTAAACGAATATTCATGCTAAGTATCTTCAGAGTATTCGTAAAAATGGTTATCCTAAGTAATTTTAAAGTGAGTGGTACTTATAAGTACCGTCGGTTGATAAAGGGTTAAATACAAGGTAATTTTATTTAAATGAGGCTTTTCAATATTACCTCGTTCTCTATTTAACAATCACAATATCGTTAAATTTAGTATGGGAGCTATTGATAATATGATATGATTCCGTAAGAAAATATTTAGTTCCAAAATCCTCATTAGAGGCCTTCATAGCGCTGCTGTAGCTTATCAAACAGAAAATCAGCATAAAACACAGGTAAGAACGCAAAACTCAAATCTATGCTTTTATATGCGGCAACCGCGCCAGTAATTTTAAATATAAAAACACATAGACAGTTCCAAAGAATAGTATTCGTTGCTGAAGTGAAGGAATACGGGACTCTCATCACCAGAGCACACATTATTATTAAAGACTTATTAGGTTATACATCCACGGCTGTTCATGAGCTTAGAAATGGACAAATCTAAGTAAACGGCTTTTGCCTCTCAGTGCTTTGAAATAAATGATTAAGAAATTCGAAGAAACAGAATCACTAAAATTTCGCCCATGCAGAGAACTTAAGCCTATGTCAAAAAGCGGTGGTATAGATGCTGCGACTGTATTTGTCTACGGATCACAGTAAAACATTTTTGGTACACATATCACAGACAGGGTTGAATATCTCTTGTGACATGTTGCGTAAGGCCGTTGGTAAAGTTCGCTGTAGTCACTGAGAATGGCAATCATATTGAATGTGGTCAATTTCCTTGCCAGGGAAGAGATGTAGCGAAGGAAACTTAATGCTGTTTTCGGCTAATGTTAAAAAACAGGACCCGAATTTCGGAATACTTTTTCAAATATAAAAGTACTCAAACATTAATATTATATTCTGGCTTCACTATCCTGTAGAGAATCACTTATTTTATCATACTACTCATTTTTATCTGAGTTGACACATTTTTTCTTTTATAAAATGTGTTTCGCATTTTTCCTTCAATACCATAATGGTAAATGAGCTATCCTTTGCATGTTAAAAGGAAAAATAAATTATTTATGAAATATTTTGAAATTCTAAAAATACTATATTATAAATAAAAGCATGAGTTACAAATTTTTTATAAATATTGAGGCATTTTTTCTGTCTGTGCTTCGCGTTAAATTCACGCTCTTGTGTATATGGAGAAAACAGCCTTCAGGTATCCGACTACGTTGGGAACCGTGATTTTCAAAAGCGCATAAATGGATAACTTTCAGGATATTTAGTGTCACTCAGATTCGAATATAAGTATGAAATTGTTTTGAGGATTTTGAAAAGAAAAATGTATTTCAATACAATATTTTGGTAAAAAATTGACTTAGAATAATTTTTTCCCAAATGTTCACCTTTTGAGAAAAATGCTTCTATTAGAATAATATTTTGCATATATATAGCTCAGACCTCTCAACAGAGGCTTAACTAAAACTTTTGAAATATATAACTTAGAAGTGGGTTTATTCATATTTTACGACAACAGAGGGGAGCAATTTTAAGAAAAAAACGCCATTAATTTTTTCAATTGGTGGTAACTCCAAAAATAATGGGAATTTTTCAAAAATTCAAGTTGAGCTTCTGTAGAGAGGTCTGAGCTATACACAGGCAAAATATTATTATAATAGAACCATTTTTCAAAAAAGGAGAACATTTGGAAAAAAGATTATTCTAAGTTAATTTTTTGCCAATATATTGTATTTATATGTTTTCTTTTCGTCAAAATGTCCTTAAAACAAATTTATGCATGTATTCTAATCTGAGTGACACTAAATATCATGAAAATTATCCATTTATGCGCTTTTTTAACATCACGGTTCCGAACGTAGTCGGATACCTTAAGATTTCACTGGAATTTAACATGCGTATTTTTTTCCCTACTTGCAAAGCTTTCTGCATTGTGAAGCGCCACAAATATCACTTTTGGCGATAATTTGGAACCAAATTGTCTTCAGAGGAATCCTACTTTTAAAGCTATAATTCGTCTCCATAGCAAGTGTGGTACTATTTAATTTGTTATATCGATGTACAGGTGTATCTAAATAGAGCATTTTTACATTTAATCACCCTGTACATCAATAAGTCAATTTCCAAAAAATGTTTTAAGTATTCATTTTAAAGAAAATATTAATTCGGTTATACTTTAAAGATACAGAAGTAATTATAAAAGCTTTTCAGATAGGTTTCCATTGCAATTAACAAGTCATCCCCGAAGCATTTATTTCTGAATCATCTATGCATGTTACGGATCTGATGACTAAATTCTTCCTACATTTGTATATGTTTTTTTAAATGTTGCAATTTGTTATCTCATTTTTATGAATAAGAGTTCACTTAGATTATTTAAGTGAATCACACTGTATTTGTAAGGATATCGTCAAATGATGCAAAATATCGATGGATTTCATACATTTACAGTATTATATTACATTTTTTTTTGAAAAATAGCTATATACACTTAATTATAACTTTTAACTCTATAAAAATCGTATTCTTTTTTTTATTATAACAAACAAGAAAGTATATAATTTACTTTTGATTTTAAGTAAGTACTTTTTCTACTCGGTGTTCCATTATTATGTCTTTAAGTTTTGCGAACGGTTAAATTCATTTAACAAAATTATTTTTTCGTTGCATATTTCTTTTATGTAGTATTAGGCATGCTTTTAATTTAGAAACAGAAAACTTCAAAAACCTTTTAACTGTGGATCGCAATGTGAAAAAAATTGCAGTAACTAAAACGAATAGGAGCTACCTAAAAAACAATTTGTATTGTTTTCACTGTTTATTCTTCACTGTTGCAGAGCTTATACAAGTGTTACATCTATTGAATCACGGTTTCAGGGGATTTAATTTTAATTGCGTTTTATTCTGTAAGAATATGAATTATTCCACACACACACATGGTTTCAAATATTTTGCAGGAATTCTTTTAAACAAAAGAATGGATTAAAGTAGGCATATAAGAAAAATATTGATAAAAAAGTACTTCATAAAAATTTTTAATAATTTGATATATTATTCATCAAATGATCATATCTGATGTCTATAATAAGCAAATTAAATAATGATTTTTGTATTTCCATTTATTTTAATCCAAATAAGAAATTTAGCTTAATTAAAAATATTTATTACACAAATAGATTATTGAAGGCTAAAAATTAATTCATATAGGCTCTAATTTATACATGCACAGAAAAGATTGAATTTATTTGTTTTTCATTTATAATTACATGGAAATAATGCATAAAATAGAAAAAAATAAAAATCCATGAAAATGTTACTTAAGAGAATAAGTACCTGATCTATCTGTACAAAAAGTGTTTCTCTTGCTACTAACATTCCTAAAAAAAAAAAGACTGTCATTTCTCAAACTTGATCATTGCTGGTACTGAAACAGTTACAATTTTAATACTTAATGTTCGCTTTTACTGTAAAAGGCATTGACATTATATTTCTATTAAGTAAACATTTTTTAAAAATACTATTAAATACTTTTTACGCATCACAACAAACTGCAAAAACAGAAAATAATTGAAGAAAATAGAGCTTATAAAATTAAGCGGTGCAAGATTTTTTTTCTTGCAAAATATTTAACTTCTCGACAAGTTTTAAACTGTTATGAAGAAAAAAAAAAAAGGGGGGGAGGACTTATCATACAAGGCATTTTGCAGAAACGGGTTTTTTTCCCCTGAAACGTGTTTTTTTCCCTGACAATAAGGCAAAACAAAGCTACTTTGTTATCTTCTTGCAAAAAATGAAGTATACTTACAATGGTCCACAAAAGTGTTAGTATACTTGCACTTTCTTAAAAAATGTAATGTTTTCGACTAGTAAAAATTAATATATTGTATTTGAAACTTGTTCGTAATGGAATGACATAATTAATTTTTTAAAAATAGTATAACTATTTTTTAAAAAAATAATAATCAAAAAGTTATTAAAAAATTACGCCACAAAAGTCTTCATGCACTTAACAAAAATCTCAACCTAGCTTTAAATATTGTATTTCTTTCATAATTTAGTACTTAGTAGGATATCTTTTAGTGTCCACAACAATTTTTAAATGTATTAGTATAGATTTAATCAGTTTTTTGTAATTTCTGAATCAATGTTCCTCCATTCTTCTGTAATTATTGTTTTTACTTCACATTTTGTGTTTATTTGTGATGTTTTTTCTCACCCAAATCTTCCCGAATATGTTCTACTGGGCTAAATAAAGTGATTGAGGTGGTATTTTCATGATTTGGGGATAGTTATAGAGACACCAGTCGCGTACTTTGAGAGCAGTGCTCTTGGCGTCATTACCCTGTTAAAAAATTAAGTCGTCTCCAATATCCAAATTTCGCGTGGATAATTTAAAATTTCTCTTCAAAATATTTAAATAGAGTTCATCATTCACAATATCAACAAAAAAATACCAAATTACCTAATTCTGAGGCTGATTTACACTCCTACATCCATATTTTATTGAACCAACTAGATTCTTGGGATTAAGTTTCAGAAAAATCAAAATTGACAGCAAATTGATTGGGATGGCATATGATTCAACTTTTGTGGTTCTGATGGGTCTATAATAGCTTGAAATTGAAAAAATAATTAATTTAATCCCATGAATTTATGTGGAACAAGAACTCATCCACATTCATGATTCAGCATGAAAGTGAAGGTGTTCTGGCGTGGGGGTATAAATTGGCCTCAGAATTAGGTAATTTGGTATTTTTTGATGGTATTGTGAATCTTGAGCTCTATTTAAATATTTTAAAGAGAAATTTTAAATTATCCTCGTGAAATTTGGATATTGGAGACAACTTAATTTTTAACAGGGTAATGACGCCAAGAGCACTGCTCTCAAAGTACGCTCCTGGTGTCTCTATAACTGTCCCCAAATCATGAAATTACCTCCTTAATCACTTTATTTAGCCCAGTAGAACATATTTGGTGAGAGTTTGATGTAAAAAAAGAAAACATGACAGATAAACTCAAAATGTGAAGTAAAAACAATAATCACAGAAGAATGGAGGAAAATCTATGCAGAAATTACAAAAAAAACCTGACTAAATCTATACCAAGACGCTTAAAAGTTGTTGTGGACACTAAAATATGTCCTATTCAGTATTAAATTAAGAAAGAAATATAATATTCAAAGCTAAGTTGAGATTTTTGTTTAGTATACGAAGACTTTTGTGGCGTATTTTTAGTGGCTTTTTGATTATTAATTTTTAAAAAGAATACTTATACTATTTTTAAAAAATTAGGTCATTCCATTAAGAACAAGTAGCAGATATCATAAAAAAATTACAATTCAAATATATTAATTTTTATTAGTCGGAAACATTAAACTTTATAATAAATTGCAAGTGTACGAACACTTTTGTGGTCCTACGTATATAAAGAACCAAGCATTAAAAAAATAAGATTTTTCAATTACATCTGGAGAACACATTCCTGAAACAGCTACAATTTTAATTTAGTAGCATTGCTCAAATAAAGCATTTGGTAAATATATAGGTGCCTGGGATAATTTTATACAACATACTGAAAAAGTTTGACAAACAGGCGCTCTTACCATGAAACTAGCAATTTAACTGCATTAAGTAGATCTATCCGAGGTTTCAATTAAATGACAAATGGAGTTATTTGAGTTGTGGGAATGTATTCGGTTGGTGTATAGCTATCAGAAGCTCTTGAATAAGTTTTATTATGAAAAAAAAACTTAAAACCTCAACAGTAACATTTTTTAAATGATTAATCTGGATCGTAGTCACCATCTACTTCAATAACTGCTTCCCATTTTCTTGGGGGCTGCGGTAGCCCAGTGGTTAAGGTATCCAACCATGGCAGGCATGTCATGAGTTCGATCCCAGTACCACTAAAGACCCGCCGTGTAGGGCAGCGATGCACGTTAAATCTGTCGAGAGCTGAAACGTCCTCCCGTTGGTGTGGTGTGGTAGTTAGGAGAGGGGGGTGCCAGCTCAGGTGTCGTCCACGTCACTTGACCATGGTTCAAAATTACGTGGTCCGTCGCCAAAAGCCCTCGTGTAGCTGAACAGTGCGACGTTAATATTAACTAACTAACTAACTAACTAACTAACCCATTTTCTTGGAGGACAGTTGATTCCATGGGAAGAAATTAACGGTTTTTGGAAGCAATCCTTGATTTGACATTCGATCGCAGATTCGATGGTCGACCTATTCCTGGCTTATCTTCCAAGTCAGTGTCGCCAAATTTAAAACGGGAATACCATTCCCTGAATTGACTTTCGTTGATTGTGCCACCGATAAATATGTTGAGATTGCGAAATGACTGTGCTGCTTCCCATCTTTTTCAAAGTGATACAGCATAATATGACGAATATGAGTATGATTATCGACACACATTTTAAAATCATAAAAGTAAAAGAACATTTTCATTCATGTTTACAAAATATTGTAAATTTATATTAAAATATAGCACGTCAAATAAACACCTGATAACTAGGCACCAGCACAATATTATTCCTTTTTGACACAAGGATTCAATTAAATTTCTCTGCGACAGTTGTATGAAGAGCAAGACCTGGTGTGTGACACAATTACGCGGAAAGGTCAAATGGACTTGGTGTAGACTTTCCTGCTCCAAGGGGATTGGAAACAACAACAACCACATGATTTAATAAAAATTTGATAACAAGCAGTTCCTGTCTATGAATGCATGCGTGCTGTTTATTTTACTGCTTCGGCAGTACTTATTAATACATGTGAGCACTTTCTCTTATGACAAAGAATAAAAATAGTTTTAAAACCAAGTTACACATGCTCATTTACAGGAGCAATTACGACTTCACAAAAAAAATTTCAATCCTAATATCTTATTAATTTTAATCAAGAAACAAACGTAAATATCCACTTAAATTTTCCATTGGATTGAAGAATTATTTTTCGTATTGCTATCATATTAGTTTTTTTATTATTAAATGTCATAAATTATCTTTTTCTATTGAATTTCTTAACAATGTAATAAATTTAATTATAATACTTATGTCAATATTCTTTATTTTAAAATTTAATGTATATATATGTATTGCCGGCCACAGTTTTCAAACCACTCGCTATTTTTCCTGCACATGCCTAGAAGCGTTCTCAGTGTGGGCCTGCCAGTTGTTAGACACTCACGAACCTCGCCATATTAAGAAAAGCACACGAAGCATGAGGTATGACGCCATGATAGGATATGACGAACGACGAATCTAACAACAAAGCATTGTTTGAAGACGAACTCTCCCTTAAATAATGAACTAATCTGTGTTGTAAATATGCAAGTAATTATGAACAATTAAACTTAAAACTAAGTAAAGCGAAGTATTCTTGAACCCCAGCCACACCACACCCACATTCATATATATATATATATATATATATATATATATATATATATATATATATATATATATATATAATCCACTATAAAAGAATTTTTTCAATATATAATCATATACATATACATACACATATATATAAATTTATACATATATATACATATACACAAATACATAACAAAAATATAAAAATAGACATATAGTTATATATCTAAGATAGCTAAAAGTAGGAAGGAGGAACATAGTATAAAGACAAATTCCTGGCCTAAGGAACCAGTATTGCAGGTTTAAACAAGTTTTGCGGCGCCAACCTTCACCTGTAATTTGTCATACTATGTACCAAGAGGAAAGGAAAGAGTTATATATGTAGAATTTAAATATTAAAAAAATCATTAAACTAAATAACATAGGAACATAAACATAACCTACTAATTCGGAGTCAAAACGATGGTCAAGAGTGCAGTAACGTGTTCCCGCCAAATAAGGAGAGCAGAACCGTATAAAGTTAATTGCAATACGATATAAGAAACGATTAATAGCGATATATATATATATATATATAAAAATATATATATAAATATATATATATATATGTATATATATGTATATATATAGTATATATATATATGTATATGTATATATATATATGTGTGTATATATATATGTGCGTGTAGTAGTAGTTGTAAGTTGCGCATAAATTAGGACATTTTGCTGGAGGAATTAATTAATGAGTTAGTTGAAGGATCGGCTTTATTTCGTATTTTAAAATGCTCATCTATTTTACACAAGCATAAAACGACGCCACAAAATACAGCAAAAAAAAAAAGCACACGTGAACATAAAGAACATTTCTAAAAAGCATTGACATGATGGCACACGATTGTATCATCTTTACTTAAAACCCTAACGTGTCGGTCTTAGGAGATAAACTTCCAGTTTGGAGGGTAAATTAAAAATTAATTATCAAACGATGTCTTGAATGGTTCAAATCCACTTAAAATAAAATCTCTTGTGGAAAAATTTTAATGAATCATTAAACATAAGTGCATGAATACATAAATAAATATTAAAACAAATTAAAGTGACCTCTTTTATTAATGCCTAATTAAATTGAGGCCTCTAAAAAAAAAAATGTTCTCCATATCGGCTCTAATTGCTTCGATGCCAATATCTAATATGAAACATAAAACCCACTTGCATCGAAGACAACCCAGCATCTATAGATAATGCTCAGGTATGCATTTTCCTCTTCTTCTAACGTTTATTACGCTGGATGACAGTTCCGTAACAAAGAATAAAAAGATTTCCAAGAATGTGTCGCCTCCCTAAGGTAGTGGGAGAAGTTTCATTTTCGTTCTCATGGAATGCGAAGCCTGAAAATTGCTTTAGCTGTTGCTCGTTCCCCATCTAAAACTGAATGCCGGGAAAGACATAGCCACTGAAATTTTTGTCTTTTTTTCCCCCTTCGATATTTCGGCCCTTACTTCCTTGACTTCTGGAGACAGATTTCTTTTATCCTACGACGAGAGTGTATTTCGGAGTTTAAAACTCCGTTTGGATTATGTTTAGTGTCAAATTTTTTGTACTCTGCTCGATATTCTGAGTTTATAGAGTTAGAATACTACATTTTTAGGTAGAAAGCGTTTTACAGATTTTGAGTTTCAAAAAGATTGTGGGTGTATTTATGGGAGTTTTAGAAATAGCAATCAGAGTGGTTCAAGATTCAGTTTTGGAATTCAGTTCATACAGAATTAAATAAAATTATGCGCTATCGGTGGAAAACTGTTTATCCAAATATAATAAATATATTATGGATAAATTGATTCAGCCATTACTTATATAAGACCCACGTAACTTCCTTCTGAATCGCTAATACGATAAAAATAAATAAATGGATCATGAGAGAGAGAGAGAGAGAGAGATTAATGCATAATTCTTATTTTTTTTTTGTTTTAACACTTTTGCATTAAAAATATTTTTCATAATTCGTGATTTTAAAAATGTTTTTGTTTTGAAAAAAAAAAAAAAAAAAACTTACAATACAGAAGATTTTATTGCACAGTGCATATATATATATATATATATATATATATATATATATATATATATATATATATATATATATATATATATATGTCATGATAAAACTTTAGCAGTGCATAATCTATCGTGGCGAGTGGTTGATTTAAACAATGGCGAACGAAAGGTAGGGCGTGGCCGTTGAGGGGATTTTCTGTGTTACGTGGTCGATTACAGTAGTATCGAAGAGGCACTCATGTAAGTCGTTATTCCTTTTTAATCACATCCGGACACACATAAAGATCCAGTAGGGTGGCATTCCACATAATAAGAAGCAAACATCATTAGACAAACATACAACGCGTTGGATCCAGCGGATTACATGATGAAGGCAGGTAGACAAAAAAAAAAAAGCGATTACACAAGATTTTTGCTTTTATACCAGCAGTGCAAGCACGGGATGATTGCGTTATAGTAGTTCTGATTGGATAGAATGGGCGGGACAGGGATTTCGGACTAGCCGATTACGATTAAGATTACAATGTTAATTTTAAATCAAAGAGTTAAAGTTATTTTAAATATTAGTACAAAGAGTTAATAAAAAGGATACTAGAGGGAATTATTGCATATATATATATGGACTAAAAAAGTGTATGTTCTTTTCTTTCAATTATTATTTCTCTCTCATTGTTAGAAAACTTTTATATAACAAATCTAAAAAATTAATTTCAGAATAACATATAAGGCCCTCATACACTCACATACATATTGCAGACATCAACAGAATTTTTTTTTAATATTATTCTCAGAATTGTGTTAAACAGTTTTTTTATATTCAATATTTAGTTAAAAAGAATTTGTACAAACCCATTGCATCACTATAGACTCGACTTTTTTCACGTTGTACTCCAAAGCTACGTGAGAGCTATTGGCTTCATGTTTAGTAGTTTTATAAGCCTTGTTCAATCGACGAAGATACCCTCTAAGTTGAATTGGCTTCTCACTTTCATATCTCCAATTCAGATTTTTGAGACTCGAAAGGTCTTCAGTGTGGCACCAGAACTCGAATCGATGACCATTTGGCTGTCACGTAGCCATTACATCAGGAAACGTGATTAGAAAAGACAATAATAAAAACAAAAAAAACAAACAATTTATAAAACAAAAAAATAATAATTTAATTTTTTGAACGTCAATTGTGCTACCTCATTATAATAATGTACTGAAACCATCTGTTGCAGCTAGCTGTAACTACGACAGAAATAAAGCTGAATAAATTTAAAATTAAAAAAACAAAAAATTATATAAATGAATTAATATATGAAAAAAACTGTATCAGCATCAAGTGTCATCCATTACAAGTTTAAAAATTTTATTTGAACTTGAATAGATGCATAGAATGTATTTTATTAATGATTGAAAATTTGAACAAGATATATATATATATGGAGAGAGTGAACTAATATATTAGGAATTGAAAAAAAACATTCAATAGATCTCAAGATATTGACATTTCTAGCAAGTTTTCAAAGCAGCATATACTACTATATATTAATAATGAGCTTAATCAGAGTTAATTCTTTTATATTAAAAGCGCGGGAAACTTAATTCATGCTTTGTTCTGCAAACTGCTTTGACCATGCTAACCGATTGGCCATGGTAATGGACACAAGGCCATGAAATTTTCTTCATGTTAGGGTTTGAAACCTAGTGTCATTAAATTCAAAGGCTTATCGAGGCTTGAAGTCATCACATTAGGGTGCTGGGGAAGTTTCAACAGTGAGGTGCTAGCTTAGGTGCCTTACTCGTTCTTTCACGATAATTTAAAATTACGAGGTCAATCAACAATAGCCTTCATATTACTTCTAAGTGCAGCACTATTAATCATTTAAAATTCAGCATCATGTATTTTATGCAAGGAAATTTTCATACCTTCCATTCCGACAAAAACTAGTGGCCGCGGTAGTCGAGTGGTATAGGTAGCGGATCGTGGCTTGCCTTGTCACGAGTTCGAGCCCAGTACCACTAAAGACCCGCCGTGTAGGGCAGCGATGCACGTTAAATCTGTCGAGAGCTGAAACGTCCTCCCGTTGGTGTGGTGTGGTAGTTAGGAGAGGGGGTGCCAGGTGTCGTCCACGTCAATTGACCGTGGTTCAAAATTACGTGGTCCGTTGACAAAAGCCCTCGTGTAGCTGAACAGTGCGAAGTTAATATTGAATCAATCAATCAATCCGACAAAAACTAATTGATGAGGATTCTTATACTTAACTTATTTTTCATTACATTCAAAATAAACTTCACAGACAAGGCACACAATTCAATCCATGATCTTTTTCATCTGTATTTGCAAATTATCTTCAAAATAATCATACTCGATCTGAAAAATATGGTTTAAAAATAAAATTTGACGTAATAAAAATTTATATCACATTTCACACATGATCAATTTTTAATTCAAAATATTTTGAGTACATAAACAAGTCCCCATTGCATATATTGCAAATTTTATTTTATTATTATAAGAATGATTCAAATAGGCAACTTCGAAGGAAATATCTTAAAATCTGCTAAAATATGCATCGTAATTACATTCAAAATTCGTAATTACGTACTATAATAATTTGCATATATGTCAGCGTTTCTCAAATTGTGGGGCGCGTCCCCCTAGAGGGACGTGATTATCCTACTAGGGGGCGATAGCATTTCAAAAAGTCAAAAATAAATAAAAAAAAAATATTGATTTTATGAAAGGAATGAGATTAAAATACAATTCTGAGGGAAAAAAACATTTATACAATAATATAGTATACTTATTAATGTATCACTACTACACTACGTATTTGATCATTAATTCTCATCCATATTAAGTTCAAGTTGAATACTTAATAATGGCCTCCATTGGCTTTTAACATACAAAATTGTATGCACAATTTAGTACTTCATCTGATAATTTATACAGTTTATAATTAAAGTCGTATTGTGGCTTTAGCGTCAAAGTATTATTGAATGGAGTACATTATTATTGTATGAAGGGGGGTGCCATGAAAATTATGATTGAAAATTAGGTCGACAGCATTGAAAGTTTGAAAGGCACTGATATATTTATTTAATATACTTTTTTTATAATTTAGGTTTTATTTCAAATGCAGAACATTTAAGGGCTCACGGGACTCTTAATAGATATCCTTGCACTCGAAAAAGATATCCTTCTTCAATTCAATGAAACTCAGCAATTAAACAAAACAATAGTTTGACATTTTTATCAAATGATAACTATATGTATTTACAACATTTCTTAAATTTTCAGAGAATTTGAGAAAGGTTTAAAGAAGTTATAAAGAAATAAAAATTGGACAATTTTTCAAAATCATGAAAATCAGTATTTCACACCACGCAGGATTCTGAAGTACAAAATTGGTCAAAATTAACAAAATTAATTTTACTTTGTATAAAAATGTTCACTTTCGAAGTTATGCAAATTTTTAAAAAATTTTGAAGAAGGAAATATTGTGTAAATACAATTACATCGAAAATTTTAAAATTTTAAGAAAAAAAATAAATTCTAATTCAAAGAAAAAAATTCAATTATTTTTTTTTCAAAAATGATGTATAAGTTATGAAGAGCCTTATTTTGAACGCGTGCATAAAATTTCAAATTGATATCATAAATAGTTTCTGAGAAATCCTGCACGAAATGTAATTTTTTTTTTATTTTGCGAAAAATGAAGTTAAAGATAAGAAAGATATAGCCATTTTAATCTCACTACTTATTTCTCAATAACATCGGAAATTTTCACAGTATCAACACAATTTTTGTACCAAAATACTTAGAAATATTGAGGTTTTAGCATATATATTTTTCAAAAAAATTGAGATATTTGCAATTTAAGAGTCCTGTGAGTTATTAAAACAAAATATTGATTGAAACATATTTATGTTTCGTATGATTGCTGGTCAGGAATTAGTGAACTACGCATCAATTCTCACAATCATACTTTCTTGAATATTTAATTAAAATTGCTCTTAAATAAATTTTCAACAATACCTTAACATTTGTAACAATATCCGATAAATTATTGGTGCATTTCTTCAATCTCTCACAAAAATTGATTAAAACTTTCTAGAACCACTTCAATATTAATCAACGTGTGAACCGCCCAAAGTTTAAGTGTAATAATTGTTACGTTAATAATTGTTATCCGCTAAATATTTATCGTTACATAATTCTTCGGTTTGTGAGTCGTTTTAGATTTAACCTTCTTGAATTATTGAATTAGAACTTTTAAGAACAAGAAGCTTATATATCGATCTGCTTAAAAGATGTTTATGCTTTTGCAGAAAGCACCAAGCAGAAGAATGTTGCTAACTTATTGTGAATTTAGCTGAACCAATTATTATCCAATTGAAAATGCTATTACGGATCATCGAGTTTCTTCCTCTTCTTGGAATAAATTTATGGTTGACTTTGCAATCAAGATACATCAAGTAAGTCGAGAGAATGTCATTTAATAATCGGCTTAGATGCGTAATTTATTTCTGTTTCACCAGTAATTGTGAGATAAAATGCTTTAAGGATATCAAAAGCTATATTATATGCAAACTTCGAAAATCGACGCATTAAAACAAATTTACACATCGAAAGTTTGTGAGTAATATTCTCAATGGCCACAATATTTCGAGTAATTCATTTAATTGCATTTTCAACTTGTAACTTAGGTTAATTTAAAGTGTAACTATTTTGCTTTTGCTTACGAGTATGAATTTATTTAAACTCATTAATTTTAACGAAGTTTTATTTTCGTAATTCTATAAGCAAATCGAATTAAATGTAGACACAGATGAATGGAATTCTGCTTCTTCCATCTGTTAAATTTAAAGTAAGGAAAGTGAAATTATGTATAACATTTAAATGTGTAAAACGTTAGAGTGAGCACGAATATATTAAAATTCATATATTTCAACCATGCCCGCACTGTATAATAGAATAAAATATCAAAACAGTATTGTTAATCGGATCATAATAAAAGCATAACTGTGTCTCCAAAGCGAATACTCTTTTGTATTGTCCTGAAGATACAGGAATCGATACATATCTTCACTAATGCAGTGGTATGTATAGCTTATGATTCTTATTATACACGCACACACACACATACATACACTCCACTCATGTCCATAACTTAAGGATAATTCAGAATCCCACAGAAATTGAACTCTAAAATAAAAATTTCACCTGTAGAATTATCACACACATCTTGAAGAAGAATATGCAAATTACAGGAAACCACCAGATGGCGCGGAAAGTACATCACAATGATGAGAGTGTAAGAGAGGAGTATATAAGGAATGGTGGCAATAAAGTAAAATTGTTCATAAGCGCTTTAAAAGACTTTCAGTGCAATAACAACATAGTTATGGCACAAAAGAAGCATTTGGATAATTTTTTACGTGGTAGAATTATTGGACGAATGGAATGTAGAGGTACACACCCAGCTGGAAGTACCCGAGGAACTTGGAATCGCCCAAAGTGTCATCTCCAGGACTTGGCAACGATTCCAAGATGATGGTAATGTAAGTAGATGTTACAGCACAGGTCACCCCCGAGTTACAACGCCGAATGAGGACCAGCACATTTGGCAGTTACTGCCAAAAGAAACAGACGGAGCACAGCATCAGACCTGTCTCGTCAGCTCTCTTCAGCTACCGGTACGACACTTTCAAGGCAGACAGTGTACAGATACTTACGGTACATTGGTCTATATGCTCGTAGGCCTGTCAGATGTGTTCCACTTACCGCAACTCACTGCCGCCTACAATTAACCTGGAGTAGAGAACATGCATTGTGGACACCACAACAGTGGTGTTGTGTGAAGTTTTCCGACGAATCCAGGTTTAGTTTGCAGTCTGATTCTCTCCGGACTTTAATATGGAGAGCACCAGGTACCCGTTACCCTCAAGAGAACACCATTGAACGACACCGATACGGTAGTGCAGGATGGCTCGCGCGTTTCGGAAGGAATTATTCTTGGTTCCAGAACTGACCTGCATGTTCAGAGAGTAATGATGACAGGCTACATCTATGGGGATGTCATTTTGGACAACATGTACGTTTATTTCTGGGCGCCATGGGTGCTGAATTTCTTTTTATGGATGATAACGCCCGTTCTCACCATGCAAATATTGTAAACGAATACCTTCAATCGGAGGATATCACCCGTATGGATTGGTCAGCATACACCACGGACTTGAATCCAATAGAGCATGTGTGGGATATGCTTGACCGACGAATTGCAGCCCGTCAACTCCCTCCCACCTGTCTACCGGAACTTCGGAGGGTATTGCTTGATGAGTGGTGTAATATTCCCTAAGATAAGATTGATAATTTGATACTTAGCATGCCTAGGCGTTGTAAGGCCTGTATTGCATCGTCCGGGAGACATACTCCGTATTAACCATCAAACTAACCATGTTATACTGCTTTTTGTAAATAGGTTCTTTTTTGAAATTTGCTCCAGGGAGTAAAAAATCGCAATTTTTATTAATTATGTCAAACATATAGCATCAATTTTGCTCTTTACCTTTTGTTTAATAAATAGACTTTATAAATGATTCAAATTTGTTTTGCTTCTGTCTCTTTCTTTGCCTGAATTTCATTTTTTTTAATTTATGGACATGAGTGTTTATATATGTGTGTTGAATCACCAACCCTGCAAGTGTCAGTTGGGGCAAAACCTACCAGAAAATCACAACCCGCCTCCCTCATAAGAACTTTGACTTCGACTCCGGTGAACTAACGAATAACCACGTGAACGAACGACGCATTGGCTGCTGAACGATGCTGACTCGTTTTGTCATGGTTTGGAGTACAGAGGTCTTTGCTGAATATTGAAATAAGATATAATATGATAAACGGCTGCACGTTGCATTTCTCCTGTCAATACAAAAATTACTCCAATACATGATATATATATATATATATATATATATATATATATATATATATATATATATATATATATACATATATACATGTGCATGTGTGTGCGATGATTACCAGACCCATAATATCTGTTGGGATCACCTTCCGTATTTCTGTTTCGATTGTTACTTTTACCACACTCTCTAATCCCGTGCACGAATTTCCCATTCTCTCGAACGACGCTTGTCACAGTGGCAAGCTCTAGCCATGACTTGGGGTACATAACGGTTTACTGACTCATTGTAACAAATTAAAATATTGATAATGGCTGTATGATTAATTAATCAATGTTAGAATTACCTCAAGTTAAACAGATGGAAAGTTTAAAAATTAATGGAGTAATAAATAAAAAATAGAGCGAAGTCTTTGTTACAGCGTTGGGATTTTAGGGTGAGTGGGTCTGCTTAACACTTCCGCCAGGAATCTGTCATATATGCACCAGTCTCAAACCCTCTTATAGGACGGCAGGGCGTTCAATGTACTTTTCTGTGGGGACGAGGAAACCTGTAGAACCTATACGAAACGTGATTGATATTGAAACGTTACTGATGACATTTAGGGATGATGCATATGTCACACACTCGTCTCTAGTGTGTTTTTTGTCGATAAGTACGTCGTCGCAAAGGGGTTGCAAATATTTTAATAATGCACTAATGCTTTTGCTACATCAAAAATTTAATGTCATATTATATATAAAGCTATCCTTCTAAACTAAATATTATGTGTCAATACTTATCATATTGGTTAAATATACACTCCTGGACAAAAAAATTAGCTCAACAAGAAATAATTGCGGATCGTAATGAAACATGGCGTGGAGATACATGTTGAGGGAGATACGCAAATGATTAGAAATGCAGCGTGATTGCGCATTACGTATAGCTTGTAGAGGGCGTTTAACGTCGGTCCCCGAAGAGCAAAAAACAGGTAACCAATACTTCTTTTAGAGTGCTAAATCGTATACAAAAGTAGAGCTGTGGTAGACATGTCATTACACCGTTTTCGAAGACAATATGAGCAGCTGTCGCACTTTAAGAATAGGAGGATCATCGGCATGATGAAAGCTGGGGGATCAACTAAGGAAGTAGCTCAGCAATTAGGCCCCTCTGATTATGTGGTGAGGATGTATTGGGATCAGTGGATGCGAGGAATGTCAATTACACGAAGAACAGGCTCAGGACGCCCTCGACAGACCAGTCATCGAGAAAACAGCCAAATCATAAGAAATACACGCGTACAGTCAACTGCTTTATAGAACGCCATTCAGGCACAGGTAGCACCTTCACTAGTGGCTCCTGTGTCTTCTCGAACCATAGGAAGACGCCTGGGTGAAGAGCATTTGGGATCGCGCCGCCCATTATGTGTGCTGCTTTCGACGCCCACCCATCGACGCCTCCGTTTGAAATGGTTCCGCGCAGGAGGAAACTGGACTGCAGTGGAATAGAACCAGGTCGTCTTTAGCAACGAATCCAGATTCAATCTCAGCAGTGATGACAATCGTGTTCATGTGTTGAGACCTTGGGGTGAACGCCTCAATCCTGCTTTTGTCTTACAGCGACACACTGCTCTCAGAGCTGGTGTGATGTTTTTGGGTGCTATTGCCTACAATTCACGGTCACACCTAGTATTGATTCATGGCATTATGACAGCCCAGTGCTATGTCGATGACATCCTGTAACCACATATTTTTCCACTCAAACAACGGCTCCCAGGAGACATTTTACAACAAGACAATGCTCGGCTTGACTCGGCAAGTGTATCACAAGACTGTCTCGGATTCATTACAAGCCTTCCTTGCCCTGCCCGATCCCCAGATTTTTCTCCAATCCAGCATATCTGGGATCATTCGGAACGGTGAGTTGGACATCCCACGAGTTTCAATGAACTAGAGGCAAAGTTACTGCAAACAAAGAACGAAATGTCTCAAGACATCATACATAATTTTTATGTCCTAATATCCGATTGTATCGTATCATGCCTTCACGCTAGAGTGGTTTCAACATGGTATTAAATCCCCCATTCTTTTGCATCTTTCTCTGAAATAAAAATTATCCTTTCTTTCTTAGATTTTCTAATTATTTACTTATATCAAAGTAGACATTACGTATGTAAAATTTAGTTTCATTTTGACGACTCCTTCTTGGTGCGCAAATTTTTTTGTCCATGAATGTAGATATATAGTTTTGACTCGTAGTGTGGCAACATTTCTGTACAAATTAACATCGTATTTTATGAAAATATTAATGTAAAAGAGATAATTCAATTTGTTTCAGCATGATTGTGATATTTGTGAAGATCGTTTGTGTAAGTGTGCACGTATGCATGTACATGTATATCGAAACTAAACTTTCATAAAAAGTCAAGACTGCCTTTAAATTTACAAATTAGCTTCAGTCGTATTGTAATCATATAATACTTGACACAGTTAGATCCTTATCCCAGACTTCAAAGAATCTCTCCTCGTAGATACGAATTCAATTGGAACTTTTTCAGAGCGTAGTCATTTCGACTATTCCAAGTGTTCATTTCTTGATTCTCTTCTAATATTAATGTGTAACCAAGATGATTGAACTACTAAACTGCGCTTTCAAAGTGCAGTTCATTAAAACAGGTTTACTTCAATTGGAATACCGTAGGGAACCTTGAAAAATAACACACATTTTTTAGGGGGAAGTAAGATGCATATACAGGGGGATTCGCAAAGAAGTATACAGTTTCGATGTACTATAATTCAAGAACAATGTAAGATGTTGAATGTAACCTATAATAGAATTGTATGGGACTATTTTATGTTTTGTTAAAGACAGTCACAGATATTCTATATATGAACCCTCAGTCACACGGCATGCATCGATCTCCGTCTATAGCAGCTATGATATGCAGTTTCAACTTCGTCCAGGACTTTTACTTTTGCACAGACAGCCCATAATTTTAACTTGTTCATACCATTGTTAGATAGATGTGTAATGGATGGGTGGTCCATTAATGCAGAAGGGATAGAAGGAAGATTAACCATAGTCAAAACTAACTCAATTTATTAACAATTCTCAACAATGTCACAAATTCCAACAACCCAAGTTATGAAATGCACCAACAGATAAATATGGGAGCAATAACGAGGTAGACGAGATAATTGGAGATATAATTATAAATCGGATCACTTACTCTTAGTCCGTCCTGGCAATATACCTTCTCAATATTTGAAGATAAGTTCTACGGTAATCTAATTCAGGCCGACACTAATCAAATTTAACAACTAATTGATTAAATCATCCATATTAATATTAATCAAATAATGTACGAAGCTCTCTCGCCTAGTTTTACGTTAATCACTAGCTGCTATCCGTTTAGCTTCTCACCTCTTTCTGTTTAAAACTTGAAAGTTCAATCTTTAAATACAAGCCTTGATTTGAATAATTCGCGTCTTCTTCTTTGGAGGAAAGTTTTCAACAGAATAATATTTAAAGAACCATTGTTCTCTAAGAGGATTTGCAGCAAGTACGTGAATAGACCCGTTACAGATGTTCTAGTTAGTTGTTCTTTTCCAAATCGTCGTTAAAAGTAACGTTGCGCAACAGTTGTGAATTCCATTTTGAAAAATTCAAGAATGCAAAAGCCTCTTCCTCTGTAGATACCGCCATTTCGACTGATAAGTCACATGACACGCCGACTATTGCTTACGTCACTTTTGTCAGGGACTAGACATAAAGTTTAAAAGTACATTTACCTTATGTACTGCTTAGAGCTGAGATTGAGCTTATCTTTCACTATTACAGTTCTACAATACTTCGAAAGTGTATACTTCTTTATGAATCACCCTGTACTACCAAAATCATTTACTTTTTGTTAACTTACTAGATGATTACAGTATTTCCCCTTCTTCCGCCTCCTGGTCAGCTGGATGTATGACCGGGAACATTGGTTTTAACTAATTTAAAGTCTTGTACTCTGGTCTGCATATTTTTTACACACCTAAAAAAGGGAACTGGTAATATTACATATGATAAAGCTGTTAATAGCTATTTAGATGGTTGCCAACGTGCAAGGTATTTTGCTTCTTTGTTGTAATCTAATTGCATATTGCCAAGTATTACGTTAAGATCATTTGTTAGAATAGTAATGATCGATTTTAAAGCACAATTTCTATTATAAACCTCAATAAAAGATACAGACTTTTAGAGATAATATTACATCTTTCTTTTCTCCATGCTTCAGTTTTGATTTTAAAAAGAAGTAAAACATGATTTTTTTTCTTAACTAAAATAAGTTTGCTGATCATTGTCATTAAAAAACATTTGTTAGTGATAAACAAGAATATGTGTCAAATATGTTATACTCCTAAAACTTTTTGATTAGAATGATACTTCTCCATTGCAAAAACATTTGTAGTTAGTAAACATTGATTTGTATTTTCATTTTCTTATATACATGGTCAACAATTAGAATTTGCGTCGACTGATTCAGTGAATATTTTGCAAATGTAATATATTAAAGATTGAACAACCATTCAAAGTGACCACTATTTTATATTCTCAAATAATATGACAGGATTTTTTTTCCATCAGGGGATAAACAAAAACGTTTTCCAAATTAAAATTGTGCTTAAAATTAATTTTACGTATAATTGTTTTATTCTAATAAAACGTCAAAAGCGAAGTGTGAACCACGTTGAAAAATGTTTTTCGGTACATCATGGAAATTTATGAAATTTAAAATTTCCAAACAATATATATGTATATTTGCTAATTGATAATTTTTATTATAATTATAGTTGTTAGAATATACTAAATAAAAATATAAAATAAACGCACGCATCTATAGAACAAATGCCCTCATGACAATATTCTAGAATGCAGTGCCTTAAGTAGCAATGACCTGATATTATTTCAACGATGCTCTGTTTTCCAAAGCATTTCCGGAACTTATCCTAGGGATCTAAAGACCACAAAGGCAAAGATGAAGAAAATAAAAACCCTCCAAAAGCTACACTTGCAAAGGAGTTAAACGAACACCTATTGTGTCTGGAGACCACATCAATGTTGACACAACTTCCACTAATGTCCTTACAGGAAGGGTTAAATAATCCATTACCAGAATGGTGGTCATGTCTCTCTTCCTTTGATAGAGAATGGCCGCTAGCTCAAATGCCCAGAACAATTTGCTCGAAACTCCTGAGCATCGGGTCCCTAGAGTGTAGGGCGGTGAATAGGGTATTCTGCTTTGTGTTGTAACAACGAAGAATTGTTCCAACTCCTATTCCTCCCACTTCTCTGGAGTTGAAGGAGTCTTTGAAGTGTGAGTGTGATTTAAGAACTCGCTGAAGACTCACATTCTTCACAAGAGAATAGTTGAAATTATTTTAGTTGAGGTTGTGAAGTTTGATTTGGATGGGGAAAAGAGTTTGAGGATGTGTAAATGTTTTAATTACAACTGAGTTATGTTGAAAGAAAAGGTGATGGAGAGAGAAGAGATTTTGTTGTGTTTAGTTGTACTTATTACGAACACAAGGTTATTTGTATAAAATATTCAAATCTCTATTCTCTCTATATATAATAACAACAAAGAAGCTCATAAGCTAATAAAGATATACAGATATAATATAATATATATATATATATATATATATATATGGATGCCCTCATGTACATAATTTATTTCAATAGATTGAGAATGTAACATTAAAGGGATTATATGGTTATATTATTTCTGTATTTTTTATTACATTTCATTTGTTTTTTAAACCAAAAAAAATCACGGAAATACTGATAAATGGTTTGGAATTGTTAGCCTATTTTCTCCCAATTAATCCCTAATAGGTCCCCAAACTTTTCACATTTATATAAATATTTGCTCAAATATAATTTCTTTTACTAATTTATTCATTTAAAAATGGAAATGACTGAATTGAAATTAAAAGAAAATTGGATCTCCTTACGCGGTAAACATTCTCAATACTGAATATCTTGGCAGCTTATTATTCAGACAAGGTCACTTAACATTTTACTATTCAATTTAAATATTACGTAGAAGTATTGGACGTAAAAAGGATATTTGAACAGTACGATAGTAATAAGATGTTAATATATATAAGATATTAACATCTTATATATCGTATCAAATATCCTTTATATATATATATATATATATATATATATATAAAGAAATATGTATTATATATCAAAAATAAGAAATAATAGATAAAGAACATAACAAGAAATAGCATAATAAAAATATAAAACCTGAACATGAAGAACAAAATTATAGAGAAATAAAAAAAAAAGAAACTACAAAAAAGAAGCACCTAGCTAGTCAGAAAGCAATTTCGGACTTAGGACCGAATAAGTGGGGTTAAACTAGTTTGAAGGCGCCAACCTTCCCCCTTTGCAACTCGGTAGGAAAACCAAATAAAATAAAATAAACAAAACTTCAGAGTTTGGATAAATCAGAGAGTATGAAAAAACCAATCATAACTATTATGTAACAAACTCTCCCAAACTCTTAATGCAGAAAAATCACAAAATAATTACATAAGAAAAGTAAAAAATGCTAAAACAAATACATAAGAAAAGTATCTTTCAAGAAATAATTTAACAAAATTTCTTTACTCACAGAGCTTTTACGAGGAGAATCAAGCGTCTTGAAATTAATAAAAATCGATTATTCACCAAGTTAAAAATTCGAAAATACATAAACACATCTTTTGAGCTGACTTTTAAACCAGCCAGCAAAGACAGGTAAAAAAAAGACGACAATCAAATACGGTAAAATTTGAATTGGTTGATTGTCAAAAATGTAAATTTGCTAGGCTCTAATTTGGTTGGTTGTCAACATTGTGTAAGATGTTCAAGATGTGTGTGGAAAAAATGTAAACTGTGATATGAGTGTTATGATATAATCTTCACAGCAAGACCACTAACATGCTGACTTTGAAATCCTATTGTTGTGTGGTGGTTTTGGAATTCGAAGTAGCAAGACAGTTAATGTATTTGTCATGAATATAAGTTCTTAAGAAATTAAAAGGGTATTCATGATCTAAACAACATTGAAAAATTGTTTTATATTATTGTATTTATCTATTTTGTGGGTAGTTAAGTTATCATTTCTAAATAAAAATTCAAAATGATATTTCTGTAAATTGATATATGCAAATTACTATTCCATACGGGAATTTTAATTATATGGAACTTAAACGAATCTCTTTTGTCAAAAATGTTACTGACTACATTATTGTTCATAAGATGCAAGTCTAAATCCAAGAATTCCACCATATTAGAGTTGAAGTTAGTTTTAAGGAGCTTGAGATAATCAGGGTAGAACGTAATATTTGGTTTGTATTCACTATTTTTACCAAAAATTATTATATCATCTATATAACGATAAATTAAGTAAGAATCATTTACAATATGATCTATTTCAAAAAATGTAAATATAGGTTCGCTAAACAATTACTAGCTGTACCACCCTGAGGTATATTATACATATTATATATATATATATATATATATATATATATATAATATGTATATATATATTATATATATATAATATATATATAATATATATATATCATACATATATATATATACATATATATATATATATATATATATATATATATATATATATATATATATATATATATATATATATATATATATATATATATATATAGGAGCTTGTTTGTTTATCCTTACAATATATTCGCAGATATTGGGAGAGTTCACTACAGATGTAATTTAGAGCAGGGGTCGGCAACCTTCTCTAGCTGTGCCATGCAAAGCTAATCCACCTATAAGATTCAGGGTGCCACACTGTAGGGGATTTTTGAAACAATTCGATTCCCACAATAATGCATGCAGAGTTAGAGAATAGAGATTAATAGTATAGATACATATTTACAGTTTTATTAAATGTTAATTTTACATCATTTAAAGATATTTCTTAATATAAAAATAAACACCATAAAAATATAACTATTTCTTCAATGGAAATTCATAAAAAATTTAAATTTCACACATATGTATTTTAAACGTACTTATTTAAACAAGAAATAACATAAAATATAAGTACTTTCCATCATTATAGTTATACAAAAAGGTGAATAAAGATTTTAAAGTGAGCCTAGAGCTTGCACCGCTCTCCTTTCATATTGCAATAACAAGAGTAAAATGTGTGACTTTTAAATTGACACGATTCTGAGCATTCAGTTATTGAGCAATTTCTTTAAGGATTCGAATTTTGTTTCATATGAGTAAAGGGTTTTTGTATTTATTTAGATACGTAGAACCAAAAGAGTGAAAAGCAGAATACATGGAATTTTCTCTCTTCAAATAATTAATTCTCTTCAGAAATGACATCCAATAATTTACAAAAAAACCTGTAAATTTATCTTTAAATTTATCTTTCAAAAACTTTCGTAATTCTTTAAATGTCCATAATTCTGAAGATGCTTGTGAAAAAAAATCCATTACAAATTTATCAACTTCCATCCACTCAAACATTGACAAATTCGTTGAGTAGTGCAGAGTGCAACTGAGAATTGTGCCGTATGCCACATGTGGCACGCATGCCATAGTTTGTCAACCCCTGATTTAGAGTATCGATTGAATTAGGTGGGCCTTTGATTATTTAGATGGATTTGACGGAGGAAAATTATAACTATGACAAAATTAATGATCGCTAAGGAGGGTTGAGATGGTAGGTGGCTCTAGTCTTGAAGTAATTTGTTATCATGCGATTAAATTTTTCTTTGTTCAGAAACGAGAGCATTTGTTGATGAATATTATTTAGCGTTATATGAAAGTGTCAAAATTGTTGACTTAAATAGATTTTATTTTAATTATGGTCTTTCTAATATTTTAACAGAGTTCGAGTAATAGATTTCGATTTTAGATAAATTTATGATTACATATTAAGTCAATATTTTTACTATCCTGTACGCTAAAAGAGCAAGCAAAGTATTTTTTCAATTTATAAGAAATCGTTTTTCACTATTTCCCACATCGAAAAGTTATTTTTTCTCGAATTATTCTCAAATGTATCGTTTCTAAAATCCAAACAGCTGCAATAGTTTTTAAATAAGCTTATTTTGTTCACTTCTAGGATATACTTTATTTTCTTAATTCAGGAAATAATCTATATCATTTTCATTGTTACTAATATTCAAACATATGTTAAAGTAAACAAAAAATCACTAAATAGCGACAAATCACTGAAAAATATTTACAACTTAAAATAACTGAAATAAGTTCTGAAATTTTCTTAAGCATGTATTGCAATTTTTGATCAGAGGGAATAAAGAATTGTTTAAAAGAAACTGCTTTATCCCTGCAAATATTTAAACGGAATATTTGCATCTTTATCCTTGTAAATATTTACCCAAAAAAGTGGCATATTTTGTTAACAACTATTTTTTCTCTGGATTAAATATGACTTTTAAACTTTCAAGTTCACCGAGTATTTTATTTGGTAATAAAAATGTACACATATGTTGCTTTATAAAATAAAATTTTGTAGTCTAGTTAAATCACGGTAATGTAAGATATCCTTGAAACTCTGACTATAAAATGTCTTAGGCGGATTCATTATGCCTAAAATCTGTTAAATTCCTGTTTATTGGAGTCAAGCATAAAATATGCAATTTATGTCTATCTCTGGTATGGAAAGGAATTTCATTAAATATCCATTTTATGTGTCATTCTATAAAATAATTAGATCTTGATATATTTTCAGTAAGTTAGTAACAATTGAAACTGTATTTCTGAATAATTGTAACTTTTTACTAAGCTTACGGGAATGTGTTCTATATGGAATACGCAATTTAAAAATAATTTTTTTTATTTTGTTTTGTTTTTAAAATGAGAGCTGGAGTATATATTATTATACAGCTCTGTAATTTAATGTTCAAATTATGCCAGATTTATATACTTTTATAAACTTATCTGTTACTTTTCTTCCCAAGCAGATTACGCAGATTGAAAGGAATTGCTGGTGCAAAGCACACAGTACTTAGGTGGTTAAATAATGCAAACTTGAAGCATTGTGCATTTGAATAAATAATTAAACTTTTTAAATAAAATTACAATAAAAGAGTGATTTTATACTTCTTTTAATACTAATATACATTAATTAAAACTGTCTTGGAAAGTGTGTTCAGAAAAGACTCATAAGAAATACTGCCATTTTGTACTTATTTAAAGTCTAGGAAGATCCCGAGACAAAGAGCCGGAAGTTCAAATCGGTTACTGAATAAAAATTTCTACATCAGCTCATAAACTTTTATTCCCGAAGTAAATTGAAGAATTGCATTCCATAACACCAAAATAATCTCTATTTCATGTTCTTTATTTCTATCCAGTTGCACGGTTGTCAATATCTAAAACGAAACATAACCCGCTTGCCTCGGAGAAAGAAGGCTATTTTTAGATCATACCTATAGGTAAGTTGCTCCTTTCTTCTGACCTTTATTACATTGGGTGACAGTTTCTAACAAAGAATAAAACTCGTATCTAAAAATGTAGCACCTTTCGTTTGCAGTAGTGGCCAAAGTTTCATTTTGAAAACTTCTCTCTTTTGGATTGCGAAGGCTGAAAATTGATTTAACTATTGTTGTTATTTTTCGTCACACTTCGAATCTAGGAAAGCCGCTTTTTCTTTGTGTTTTTCGATATTTCCATCTCTGCTTATTTAACTTTCAGAGGTAATTTACTCTGTACACAATAGGGGAAACATTTAAAGTTCTATTCCAAAATTTTATGCTTTTTGAGTCTTAGATCATTTTGGTTAGATAACTGTTTTGACATTCTTGGCTGCAAGCTCGTACAAGACTTTATTTCAGATTGAGTCCTGATGAAATAAAAGAATGGTTGTCCATTGGAGTTCGGGTATTTTAAATCCATGGGGATTCAAAGTCTTCTCATTTGCGTGGTGGCGGAGTTTCAAGAGTGGGAGATTCACGTCCAGGATTCATCATTATCACCAGACTGTGGATCCATTGAGAAAACTCTAATAATGCTTTATATGAGATGTAAAATAAAACGATGAACTTTTTTTTTTAAATGAGGCTGCGAATTAGTATATTAACATTGAGTGAGGGAATACTAACGTCGTACTGTTCTTACTTACTTACTTACTTACTCCAGAGAATCGAGCTCACCCAAAGGGTCGTCGTACTGTTCAGCTACTCGTGGGCTATTGGCGACGGACCTCGTAATTTTAAACCATGGTCAAGTTACGAGAACGACAGCTGAGCTGGCACTCCCCCTTCGCCCTCTCCACACCAACGGGTGTATGTTTGAGCTCTCGACAAATTTAATGTGCATCGCACCCCTACGCGATGGGTCTTCAGCGGTACCAGACTCGAATTCGTAACACGCAAGCCACGTGTCCGTTACCTTGACCACTAGGCTACCACGGTCAAATATTACCATTGGAGACCGGGAGCTAGTATCCCTTTTAATTTCGGCACCATACAGATGGGTATCTATTACCCCCATGTAATTTTGATGCCCAGTTTCTTTCCCAGAGAGAGGCGCCTGAGCTCTGACGAGAAGAGGAATCATACCAGAAATTTAATTTTTCTGACAACACCCAAGCTAAACAGACACACTAGGGATCTTTTTTATACCATATAATCATACAACAGATTACTTTCAATTTTGTGGATTGTAAAATTCCACTGACTTGGGCAGGGGGTGAACATGTAAACTTGGATGTAAAAGACCATCGGCAAACAAATACGCTACCCAGTCGGTAACATTGAACTCTCTAGGTTCATTTATATCAAATAAAATTTGCATTTCGAAATTACGTTGCCAGATGTATCTTGAAAAAGTGAAAGTATATCTTTATAATTGTATTACTCAAAGCAATTCTGATGGTGTAACTAAACAGTTTCTTAAGTGTATCCCGCTTATACTTTGTTTTATGAACACGAAGTAAGTTATTGTAACAAATTATTTATTTAAATTACTATTTTACATTACTACTATTTCAATTATATATTTTACTTTTTCTTCTTACTCTGTGATTAGAAAATGATTTCTCCTAAATATATTTCTTAATATAAACAATTACTATGTTCAAAAATGTGAAATTTTTCTTTATAAAAAAAACATGATATTGCTTAACTGTGATTGTTCTTTAATGTTTTTTTTAAATCATTATAAAATGTATCAAAAATAATTTATCTTAAACCTAAAATACTTTTTATACATTCGATTTCATGTGAATTTACTTCTATTCGTATTTTCTAAAAATTAACAGGTCTTTGAAAACAGGATTCAAATTTAACTTCCAAAAATTCAATTCTCAATAAAACATGATTGTGCACATATAAAAAGTAACCGTGGTTATTCCATATTCAAAGGTAGGTAATAACAGCTTATTCACGGAATTTCATTTCTTTTTTGTTTCCATCCATTTCAACACAAGATAAATTTCTGTAACTCATTTCGTAGGAAGCGAAATCTTTCGTTGAATTGTGGGAGAATATTAAACGTCACCTTATTTAGATAGACAAGGGCTTTTGTGGTGGCGGACCACGTAATTTTGAACCATGGTGAAGTGACGAGGATGAGACCTGTTCTGGTATGTCCCTCTACTAACTTCCACACCACACCAACAGGTGGACGCTTGAGCTCTCGAAGGATTTTACGTGCATCGCACCCCTATGGTGGGTCTTTGGCAGTACTAGGCTCGAACTCCTGGCTTGCCGGTCACGAGTCCCTTACCTTGACCACTAGGCTACCACAGCTACAATTCCTTAGTTGAAAGTACTTTGTTATTAAGTATAGCTTTCAAAGACAACTTAATTATAAGATTCCTCAATAAGATTGAAAAAAACAGTGTGATTAAATAACTTAAATATTTGCCATTAAGAAAGTCCTTGGAGTTTTAACATACTTGTAGAGCAACTATTCGAGTTTTAGTCCCCGGAAAATCTCCGTACATTGTAACCTCCGCACTCTCAACTTCAACGAAATGTATCTCAAATTTTCTAGTATTCTGCCACTTTGAAATATTCTTGATTTTTGCCCATAGTTTGCCCTTGTTAGGCATTCACTTCGATTTGAAGAGGCTGATATCATCTGCTGCTATTCATACTTAATCTGAAGTATGTTTCCGTTGATTTGAAATTAATTAACTAGATGGAATAAGATAAGAATTCTTCAGACATTGGAGCACTAATTAAAATCTTTTTCAATTTCCCAATGATTACTTTAATTCCGTTTGAAACATCTTCTTCAAAGCTTATTCATACTACAATATACGACTTATTAATACTGTAACGTTATTTGTATAGTAACCGAAATAATGAATGTTTTATTTATTGAAAAGTATATAACGAATTTCATAAAATATGTAATTATTGCCTTATAATCCGGTGTATAACGCGCACTTTTAACACAAATATAGGAACAAAATTTTCGAGTGGCACGTTATACGCCGGATATAAAAATGATATTTTTAAAAATAAAGAAAAAGAGCATAGAGAGATAAAAATTAGACTTCTGCATACATATCGAAATACTTTTCTTAAAAAAGTAATAAATGACGTATTTAATGAACTTAAAGTATTCTAATTAAAAGTATACTATATTTTTCTGAAGCTTGAACTAATATACATCGAATAAATAACTTCAAAACATACCAGCATTGCGTATGTACATTTTAACTTTCTTCTTAAAAAAGGAGATTCGCGTTATACGGTAAATATATACCTAAAAATAAAAAAATTGCACCTTGAAAGTGTAAGTGCGCGTTATACGGTGGTGTGTGTTATACGCCGGAATTTTACGGTCAATTTTATAATAATTATGAAAACTCAATTCCTAATTTTCGGTCAATTTTGTAATAATTATGGAAACTCAATTTCTAATTTTCGGGAACATACTGTTAACAATTACCTAAGGAATTCTCATTGTAACCGCCAGAGGGCATCTGAACGCTTATGTAATTAGAAACTTATGTTTTTTTTTCAAAACACTATGTACTTGCGTATATATCTCTTCTAGCTTTAAGGTACCAGGGCTAGTAATACTGAATAAAATAAATGTTAACTTTATTGTTAACTATACTCTTCCATATTGATGTCTTGCATTTAATTTCTGTACACATAAAACTTACTTCCTAGAACAACCTCATACAAAATTCCAAAATGAACCCTAACTTCATTTCTTCATTTATTTGCACAAATTAAATTCTGAAATGAAAGTTGGTTCATTGAAAGAGGTATAGTTGAAACAGTAGAATAAAAAAATATAATTCCAGTCATAAAATATAAATAGAGAAGTGATTCTCAAATTATCAACTTTATTCATCCGAAAATAATGAATCACATAAATAATTTTTAGTATACTATCTCAAGGTAAACTAAAATTAAAAGTCATTTACAAATTTTTTTTTATGTTAAACTTATTAAATTATAATGTAAACTTGTTTGCCATTTAATACAAAAATTAAATTTTATTTCTTGAAATATTTTATTTTTACACACATGAACTTTAAATATTTACATTTACATATTCCATATTAAATATTTTTATATTATATTCAAATTACCATACTTTAATTTGATCTTTCATATTTAAAAAGACTGAAAACATTGCTTTTATGTCTCCCTTGAAAAATTAAACATGAAAACAAAGAACTAATTTTATTCAATATTTCTTTTTGAAATACACAATTCATATAATGGACATATATTTGTACTTTTATCTAACAATTAATTTTTTTCTGTGCATACAATGTATTACAATGGACTTCTTATTTGTCTAAAATATTTAGAAAAATAATTTTGTAAGATAAAATTACACAAATGCAATCTTTACATGACGCTTCTTAATTGTAAGTTTGGTTTATTTAAGTAAATTAATTATGCATTTATAAATAAAAATACAATTTGAGAATTTAAAGATAACTTTCATATTATAAATTTACTATCACGAGAATTTCAATTTAAAGCATCTAATTAAAAATGTTGTAATGTTTAACATTATGACAGAAATACATTTTTTGCTCCGAGAATGAATATAACGTTTACATGAGGAGGAGTTTTATTCCTATTATTATTATTTGATATTTTATAAGAAATTCCTCGATGTGAATTTTAACTCTCCTTTTTCAATTGATCTTAGCAAAAATTTGAGGAATTTTAAACTTTAAAAAATTAAGAACTGACATGTATGAATATTTTTTCCTCAACGTTGCGTTACAGAACTGCTTCTCTATTGGCGACCCATTTTTGAATCGTAATTTTTATCGCCCCCTTATACAGTAATAATGCACTTGGGGGCGCTACAGCTACAATACGATCTTAATTATAAACCGTACAAATTAAGAAGATAAGTATTAAATTTTGTATTTGTTACTTTTAAGTAATATTTAATTTAAACAAAAACTTCTAAGTAATAGGATAATTATTGCTATTTTTATTTTCTCTAATTTTTAAATTGGAACAGATTGCAAAATGATAGTTAATTGAAAATTATTTTCTTCCATCCTCAATTTCTAAAAGTATAAATGCCATTAGAAAAGAGTCTAGTCTATGTTGCTCTCTATCATATCCATTACATTTGGCATTTATATTTAAAGCAAGAAGACTTCAAAATGTTTTAACCAGGGAGAGCGATCGATACTAACATTAAAAGTCGCGCGAGGTGATTGAATCACCCCAACGTTTTTTTTTTGTAATTTTTTTTACTGTCAACGATAAAAGTCACAATTCCAGTGAATAATTTAACTACTTAATAACTACTTTATAATTTAACTACTTAGTATACGTACCTACTTTCAAAGACTTTTCATTTTTCCTTTGATAATTTGAGAAAAAATCCATTAAAACTGAACTAAAATGTTTCAAAGGTACATAACCTCAATAAAGGACACAGATCACAGACACTTTTCGCTAACATTACAGGAATGATATTTGCAAGCAAAGCCGTCATATTCTGTTCAAATTATTGTAGTTTTGCTGCCCTTTGAGCTCCACGCGACCACTCCCGGGTCAAAAGTGTATTCAAGAAAAAATATCGATGTTACTTCTAAAAAAAGAATTGTGTAAAACGCGTATTTCATCATGCTTTTTATGTATGTTTCAGTATACACATAAAAGTAAATCTTAGCAAAATAATCCTTCGATATGCTCTTTGTGCTTTTTCAAATATCACATCTCTTTCACAAGGAAAAAAGCGCAGTTGAAATTCGAAGGTCAAACGATGATCAGCAAATCTGCTTCCTGGGTGAAAAGTGAATAAGTCTCATTTTCTTTCAACAGCTAATGTACAACATTTCAATAATAATATTAGTGATAAATTTTTTTATCTTCCTAGAGTTTTTTTGGGTCTGAGTTTTATTTTTTCTGAAAGAGTAGTATTTTAGGTATAAAAAGTAAACGCAAAAAATCTCTCATCGAGGGATTATAGCAAATCAAACAAAATATGGTTTTTTTATTTAATTATAGGATCATATAATTAATGAACGTGTCAAAGTGGAAACTTTTATTTTTGATTAAGTAATATAGCAGCTGATGTATATAAATTATATCAGTGTAAATGCGTATTTTTTTATATGTCAGAAAGTATTTTGTTACTCCCTTCGTTCCATTAAATAAATTTTTTAAACCTTTTATTTTTGATATGCTCGCGGTCATTTGTAGGGTTATCACGCCCCTACATTTAAGAGTTTGAGAAACACTGCGTTACAGGATCTTCTTGATTACTCTTATTTTTAAATTCGTTCTTATGTTTCTTGTACTTATTCACGTTTATGAAGGACCAAAAAACCGCAATTCTTCAGATTTTGTAATACAATTTCTAAAAATATATTCAAAAGAATCTATCTTTAAAAACAACAGGCAAAGTTCAAATGAAATGACTTAAAATGTGAAAAATTGTAAGCTTGTTGTCTGTATCCAAGAATCAAAACTGGCTGTATTGTCAGTCAGCACAGGAAATGCAACATCAGCAAAACATTTTGAAATTCTTGGAATATTTTAAAGGGCTTATTCATTTAAACCTGGGAAATAACGAATTTTTATGTAAGAAACATATTTTCTGTTGTCATTTGATTTAATTTGTCTTGAATTTAAAATTCTTATGCAAATTCAGAATTTAAGATGCAATTCCTCAGTATACAAAAAAGTATTTTGACATTTGAGTTTTATCGAGACTATCAACATTAATAAAATCTTTTATTACCATTCATTTTATTATTTATATATTTTACTTTATTTTTATGTGTATCAATAAAGGATGCAATGGAGAAATTAATGTAGTAGTTTCAACGAATTTTTCTTTTGTTATAGTTTTGTTAAGGGAACAGGGCACGATTTCACTAAAATTTTTAATTTAAGGATTTCGAAAAGTTTTTTGGTTACCTCCTAAGTATGTATACTATGATAAACAGATTTTGTGCTCAAAATTTCACATAAAAAGCTAGCCATGTAATTGTTTAAGAAAAGAAACTTAAAATTTGTGAAGTGACTTTAAAAGGGCTACACTTCCTACAAAAATTTACGTACATGCAAGATTTACAAGTACGTCAAACTATGTATAGTAAAAGTTGGTATGGCTTTTGCGTTAACGTGATTGGTATTCATACAATACTTCAGTTTATGAATTTTATTGAAAATTCCTTAAAAAATGTATAAAAAATTCTGAGTTAAATTATTTTTAAAAAATAAATATTGTTTTGATTCAAAAATGCGTACCAACTTTTGTTACATGTATTATTAGCAATAGGTAAAAAAAATTGAAAGCATTAGGCACAAAAAAAAAAAAAAGCCTTAGCATTTTAAATGAAGACAAACTAGTTATTTTATCTTTCTGAGTCAACTTAAAGTTTTGATTTGCCATAGGGATGTGAATGAAAACGAACGTGAAAGCTAACATAATTCTGCGTTTTTTAAGTTAAGAGCTTTCAAATGTTGTGAGGTTATAGAAAAGTATATAAAAATAATTTAGGCTAAAAATATTAAATTTGATTTTTTGACCGACTTTGGTCAATTGAATTGTACCGTGTCCCTCTTAAAGTTCTTTTGTTTTTGTTTTCCAGCAAAATCAGTCAGAAAATCGCTGTTCACTGTGTTACTTTTGACATAGTTTATAAAATATACACGCAAATATCTGTATTTAAAAAATAATTATGAAAATTCATCGAGGGTAACTAAAGTCATAAAAGGGAGTAAGATAAAAATCTAATAAATCCAAGGAACACATAGCATAAGATTTGACAAAACATATTCATACATTATCTTCCAATTTCAATGACGAGCTCGAATCCAAATACTTATAGACAATAAAAATCATTTAAGTCGTCGACATAGAGTGGTTTTATGATTATTCCTCTTGGTAGTAAAAGTATTGCTATTATATAGTCAGAACAAGTAAATATTTTTATGTATAAGTAATATGCTTATGTCATGCTAAATATTCAGTTATATCATTCCTTTTTCTCTTCATTTTCTTTTTTGATGCTTAAGCCAGCGATTCAAAAATAATTGAACTGTAGAAGTGTTTTCTTTTTGTCACTTAACACCGTCATTTTATGCTTACTTCATGAGTATTTGTTATTGTGGTGTTTCTGCATCACTCTATCATTTATGAATGGAAACACAGAGAATGCTTCGGAAACCGAAACATGTTATAGGATGATAGGGCTTATTTCCTACTGTCTCTACAACGTGTTCATCGAACCAGGTGATCGATGGAACATTCAAGTAGAGATATTAGGAGCTGCATAATAGGCGTGTTCTGATGCTTAGCATCTTGCTTCCTTAGCCTTATATTGTATACGCGGCGATGGCTTGACTTCATGTTATGGGTAGGAATAAGCCTGTCTATTGAATGAAATGAATCTGTTGCATTTATTTATATGAGTGTGACGAGAAGTGATTTACAAAATGAAGGGTAGTTACGATTAAAAACATAAATTCGAAATGGAATAGACGTATATTTGATGATTCCAATATGAATTACACCCATTTGTGAAACATTCTGATAGAAAATGAATATTTTATTCTATTTCGAAAACTGTTCTTCCTATAGAAAATATAGTTATATAATTGCATTTCTCTAATTATATATGTAATATAAAAAATTAAGGTTTTTAAATGAATGTATATATATATATATATATATACATTCTATATATATATATATTTGTACTCAATAAAATTTAGTTTGATAACTTGAATTCACATACATTTCTTTATCCTTTCAGAAAATAGTATGGAAAAGTTTTTGTTATTTAATACTTATAATATGATAGTTTATATAGTTATGTTATTATGTGAACTTTTCACTATTTCTCAAAAAATTCCATTCAAATCTAAGACATTTTTTTTAAGTTAATGCTACTGAAAATCGGGTGTGGCATAGAATCGAAGGTGGAATAATTTGTTGGAAGGGAGCTTAACATGTTACTCACGTTAGAGTTTTTTTTTTCATTTTGAAATTTATTTGAGGGGGAATTCATGTACATATATATATATATATATATATACAATGTATTTGCATGCTACCTGTTCTTGTTTAAAATAAATCCTTTTTGATAATAGAAAGATCCTTTATATCAAAATAGATTTATATTTTATCAAACAGTTACATTTGATTTTACTATAGTAAATAACTTTTTTAATAAATTTCGAATTGCATTATGCATATAACTTACTATGGATGGTACATGATTCTCTGAGTGTGTGACTTTGGTTTATCCTCCTCCTTTTCTGTTCGGAGAGCCCCAAAAGCAAGATGCAGTCAAAGATGATTTTTAAAGTTTAAAAAAATATTCAGGACGTTAAAGATAAAGGAAAATGTATACTTAATCGTTTGCGAATGGCAGCACTATCAAATTTCAACAATGAATAACGAAAGTTCAATTCAAAAGGAACACGGTAATTTTCAAGAAAATGGCAACACGCACACTGTAATATTTTAAACATTATTTGATCATTGCATTATTATATTATGTAAGCATTATTATATTATCTATGTCTGTATACATGAAAAATACTGAAAACAACAATAATAATTCATTCTGTTTTAAATTTCCACTCCAATAATTTTTTTTGTTTCCAAATCTGATATAAAGGTACATATTTTTATGTGCGGCCCTCGAGATTATAATATTTTCCAAAGTACCCCGCAAGGTCAGTTGGGTTGGACACCCCTAAACTAAAAAATGGAAGCTTTTCGACACATAAGGAAGATTCATGCGAAGGTTGTTCCAAAGGTTTGTCCTATGACCAAAAACAATGTCGTACAGGCATGCGTGTGTATGGTCATGTTAAAACGCAATGCTAACGAGTTAAATTTGTTGGAATCTGTTGCAGAATGTGGTGATGCATGTAATTTTTACCTATGACTCAAAGAGTAAGTACCAGCAGATGCAATGGGAGTCTCCAAGACTCTAAAAAGCATGCTTGTCAAAATCAAAATTCAAGGCATTGTTAATTGTGTTGTTCGACATCAATGGAATTGTAATGATTTAGTGGGTTCCCTGTTGTCAGACTGTTAATCAACGCTAATATATTAACGTTCTAAAAAGACTTCGAGAAAAAATTAGATAAAAAAGGATAGCTGTTGCACCTGGACAATGCAGCCGTTCATACGGAGAAGCAGCAACATTACTGTGATGGGGCATCTTCCTTATTCACCTAATTTGGCGCATTACGACTTTTTATTTCCTACAGTTATATTTTGCTTAAAGGTAACACATTTTACCTCAATTGAAGAAATTCAGAAAAATCTCTTAAAAGGTCTTCCAAAAACCTCATTCAAGAGGTTCATCAACAATAACAGCACTGAATGTATAAGTGTGTGAATGGTGAAGGAAACTATTTTGAAGGCGTTAATGTCAAGGAGAACTAATTCTGTAAATACAATGATTCATTGGACTAGTCTCGCCTTTTTGTTTCACAACTCGTTAAGTAATTATTCCCTTCTTAAAAGTTTTGAATTAATAAAATATTGCAATTTCATCCTTTGTTGTTGGCTCATATCATTGCATTTATTTTACAATAAGTTTTGATTTTCTAGCTTACACGTCTTAATATAGCGCTATCGGTTTTTAGTCAAACATTACCAATGAGCATGAATATTAACACGAAATCTGTTACTCTTATTATCCATATACATGCCTGTGTTAAAATCTGAATATAATAGATAAATGTAATAAAATTACATGAAAGATTTTTGTAACAATTATATTATAATCCATAGGGTTTTTATTTCAGGATCACTTATAGGAATTAGATTACTTTTAGTTTGCTTTGTTACAAGGATTTCATAAGTATTCTTACAATATGCAACGAGGTTGAAATATTAATTTTTTTGTAATGCTAGTCAATATATTATATGGATAATCAAATATATATATACGCAATTAATATTTTAATTACTTATTTATTATTTTTAAATTGGCAATAAATGAAACAAGAGTCATATGCAAATTTGTTAAATAAATAAATTACAGTATAAATTAATTTATTACATAAATAAACTACAGTATAAAAAAAACTAAAAAACACCTTTTTATATTTAATCGAACTAAATTGTTACTTAATCGCCAGATCGCCTATCGTTTAGTCGCCAAAACTGGAAATGGGATCTGGAATTAGTTGTCAGGTGCGGGATGAGTTCTGAAAATGAGAAATCATTAGTCCTAACGATCTTGACCAGGGCAATGAAACAAAATTATAAAATTTTTGTATTGTCATCGGTCCTGGACACGTGAGCAAAATTTTGAATTACTCTGACCTTTTAAAGAGGGTGAAAATTGAGTTCAACGATTCAGTTACATACAAGTGAAACTTATCAAAGAGTGTTAAAATGGTGATTTTTCAATTACACAAAAGCCAACTTACCCGATTCTAAACATAATCTCACTCTAAGACTGTGTTTAGAACTTACTATTTTATATCTAATCACCAAATTGAGTTATAGAAACAAACTACAGCACAGCAGAAGGCATTCAAAATCGTTCTCTTAAATTGACATTTCTTAAAATATTCTTTACCCGACAAAGGAAAGAAGAAAATGGTCTTGGTAGAAAGAAAAGGGTTAAAAAAATACTTAAGCTAAAATTTTTGTTGTTGCACTTTTTATTAAATTTTTTCCTTACATTTTAGAAAACCGTACATTTTATTGAAAACCTCCTTACCTCATTCCTCTCATTGTGTAGAAATTGGCCGGGAATGTTAAATAATCACGAAGGATGTAAGGAAGGACAGAGCCGAAGAAAAAGTATATTCTAAGAGTTACAATGATGTTCTGGATGAAGGAATTTCACTGTGTGAAGTACATTGGCCTGTTACAATTATGTTCTCAAGTTGAAAATCATGAAGTAGATTTTTCTTGTAAGGTGAGAATACTGAAAAAGTGGAAAGACAATCCAGGTTATATGAGAAAGGAATGTGACTGAAACTGGTCACACAATACGCTTGATCCTCTTCATTTGTAGCAGACCAATTGCAGAAAAACAATAGCAGATACCACTTAAACCAGTGTTTCACAAACTTTCAATATTGGAGACCCAATTTTCAATCATAATTTTCATCTCGCCCCTCTAACGATTACAATGTATTGAATGCAATAATAATGCACTTTAATGCGAAAGTAACAAGATGATTTTGATTATAATCCGTATAAATTATCAACGTAAGCATTAAATTTTGTTTTGTTACTTTTAAGTAAAAAATATTTTAAGTATCTTTTAAGTAAAAAATATTTTAAGTAACTTTTAAGTAAAAAATATTTTAAGTAACTTTTAAGTAAAAAAAATTTTGAACAACTTTTAAGTAAAAAATATTTTAATTTTTAAGTAACTTTTAAGTAAAAAATATTTTAATTTTTAAGTAAAAAATATTTTAATTTTTAAGTAACTTTAAGTAAAAAATATTTTAATTTTTAAGTAATAGGATATGTATTATATATTACTTTTTATAGTTCACAGATTGTACTTTATTTTGCTTCATTCCAGTAAGTTTACAATTGTTTTAAATTATCTTAAATTTCCAACTTTTAGATGTACTCCCCCTCACGAAGGAATTTCACACCCTCTAGGGAAGCACGCCCCACAGTTTAAGAAAACCCTGGCTTAATGACGTCATTGTTTCTGCATTTTAGTTCTTTATTACATTATACTGAGCCTTCGTTATAATCAGTCTATTAAAACTACTAATTTGGCTTTAAATATATTTAAAAACTTGATGGATTAAAAAATATCTGCGACTCGCGGAAAGCGTTCCATATTTGTGAAGAATTCGAATAATTTAAATCTGAGGAGAATATTGAAAATTAATTGTAGAAATGGATTGAACCATATGATAAGTACATATTTTGGGAAGAAAATTGTGTCCTATCCTAGTATTTCCCTGAAAGTTCCCGAAAAGATAGAAATTACCAATTTTCCGCCATTTTTTGTGATTTTTTTTTCCAGAACTTATGAAAAAGATGTATTACATTGACACATTTAGAGTCCTATTATAGATCTGGAGATATAGATTAAAAATTCATGGATTCTTTTCTTACAGATTTATATTAATGCAAAAATACTAAAAAAATCCATTACATTAAGTTCTTTTGTATGTAAAACTCAAATTTTTAGTTTCATTTTGTGTGAAATTTCTATTTGACTTAAAAACGTTTTACTTATGACTTTAAATACATGCATAAAAATATAATTTCGCACATTAAGTTTATTATTTATAGCTGGACTCAACATTAAAACGGAAATAAATAGAATGATGGCAGTGGAAATAAACTGAAGTTTTTTTTTAATTAAATGCTACCATTTTGTTTAAAATAAAATCGACAGTTATGCCTTCTAATATGCCAAATCTTGGCTCTCTTAGTCATTAAGTATTGATACATGAACAAAAATATATCTCCAATTTAAAGATACTCATAATGAACTTAATATGAATAAAAAAAAAATCCTATACTTCCCAGAAAAATATTTATCCTGTTACGGAGAACATAAACAACTAAAGAATAACTGTATATTAGAGGTAAATCGGAATACTATTTTTTCCAAAATAGATAATACTAATAGCAATAAAAATAAAGTATTTTTTCACCATCGCACTTCTTTTGATCTATTATTTCGAGCTATTTTAAGTTGTGTGGCCAACATCATTTTTTATATTCCCGGTAACTGGATATATAAAAATCTGGAGAAGTCTGATGTCTTGAAGAGGGTTACATGGAAGAGGAAAATGGTAAGAAAGAAAAAGATATGGTGCGTGTGTTACCTTCAAAAACATGTGAGGAAAAAGAGAACTTGCTTCCCAAATAGAATCTCATGAATGTGAATTATTTGGTAAGAGAGTCACAGTAACCTTTATATGTAAACTTCATGGGAATGTTTTTATTTCAATAAGCTAACAGCTATTAAACTTCGATTTATTAACGTAGTTTTTGTATATTTTTAATAAGCATTTGCGATCGATTTCCTATTTTAGTTTTGATAGCGACTATTCTCTCTCTCTCTCTCTGTACGTATGCACACTGATGTTCCAAATTAAACGTTACAAATATAAATTTCCTACTATCTTGAGATTTACCGCAATTTTATTTAAACTTACCGCAAAATCTGGCGTTATAACTCACATCGCCGTATAACAAGTACCTATACATTCAAGCTGATTTTTTTAGTTTTAAGGTATATTTGCCGTTTAAGAGGAGTTGGAAACCTCTCTCTCCCTCTATACTGACAATGTTAAATTGGCTGTTTTCGATGTACCTTTTATCAAAATCTGTTTTCTGTACATGCTTGAAATTTTTCATACTACTAAAGTACACCTCTCTCATTATACTAAAATGAGCTTTTAGCTAATTTTGAATTAATTAATAAATTATGAAATATTTTATCAAACATTGCAAAATTTGACCCATTTTTTACTTAAAAAATTTGTAAAATTAAATTTTTGAGTTTTTTACAAAAAGCTCATTTTAGTATATATTAGACATCATTATAAATAATTCATAAAAAATTTACATACCTGTGAACAGTAGTTTCTCAGAAAAGGTACATCGCACATTAAAAGTTACATTTTGAGATAAATTGATTTTAATGTATACAGTGAGACTTTTAATCAGCTAGGAAATAAAAAAATAAAAGGCTCAATTTAAAATAAAAGATACATGTTTTGGTTTATATCGGTTGTTACACTTTTAAGCAAAAACAAAGTAATTTGTTTACAATTTTCGCCACTAAAATGGGCATGGCCTAAATTCAGCGATTATTTAAAAATACGTTTTAAGGGTTTCTAAATACCCTAGAGGTTAAAGTAAGGCATTTTTAGAAAGGTTAAAATCTGTACAATTTGAAAATGTAAAAATCTCAAATTGTCAAAAAAATAAGATTTTAGCTTTCCAACACCCCTTAACGCACACCTTTTTATTAAGGAACTTGAAATGTACGTACACAATGTTCTTATGTTGAGTTTATCTATTCTAGGTATTATTCAAAGGTTTAGAAAAAATATTATATTTCTAGAACTTTAACCCTTTAACTATATAAGGATTGTCACTTCTTTAAAATAAACAATGTTTTGTTCTATGTAGAAGTCTAATTTTTTTTCTATGCTCATCTTTTTTTTTAAAGCTCTCATTTTTATATCCGGCATATATCGCGTACCTATAAATTTTGATCTTATTTTTTGTGTTAAAAGTGCGTATTATACGACGGATTTTATGGTATTTTATACATAGGGATTGCAATATCGGACCAAAAGCTCAATACCGGTATTCGGTACTTTTTAGATCTTTAAGGGGGAAAATACAGATGTTTCTTTGTTTTATTCACCAGTTTTATTAAAGAGAGTCAAATCACAAAAAGTTAATTTGTAATTTTAAAATTATAACAGTATATAAAGAATCACATAAAAAAACGAAAAGAAAACATATTATTTATTTAAATCACAAAAAAATGTAAATGTCACTATCTATTTATAATAATCTGTGGTACTATTATAAATTTTCGAAATGTAATCCTTAAAACACAATGCATCAATTGTACTGTCATTAAGCCTGGAACGTAATTATGTCAAAAATTAGCAGCTGTCGAAAACGCTCTTTCGGCATCTAAGCTAGTTGGTGGTATTGTAAGCAATACGCGATATACCTTTCCAAGTATTTACCTCTAAATCTCTTATCTTCAAATAAATTTATTTCTCGTCGGATAGTTTTGGATATAGCTGATTTCTGTATTGTATTTTGGTTTGTTGAAATTTTTTTAATTATAGTTAATTTGAATTTTTGTTCAAGAGACAATTACTTTTCATTATCAATATTAGGGTCCTAATCATCTTCAATAATTGTACCGAATTCTTCTAAATGCGGATAAGGTTTGTGGGTAAAAAGTTTTAAGAAAATTTACTATAAACTTGATAGAATTTGAATTACTAAGTCTCTTTACTTCTTTTTCCTTTTCATTTATAAAAGCATGATGATTTGTAAATACAAAAGTATGATATGCAAATACGATGTGAATAACAAACACATCGATTTAAAAATTACCTAAATATTACGCACTTTCTTCACAACTACAACCATGTTTTCTTAGATACGAATCCTGCGCGTGTGCAGTATCACTCTGAGCTATAACAGAATAGTTTTGGCTCGCCTCCTTCGATGATTCACATATTTTATCCCTCCTCCTAATAGTACGATTCAATTTTGCTGACCCTTTTCACAGTAGATATTTGAATTCTGTGTTTTGACTTGTGTATCAAACTGTGATAAGCAAAAATTTGTGTTAGTTTTGTTAAAATGAGTTCTCGCAATCGTGTACATCAGGGGTGTCCAACACAAATGAAATTTCGGGCTACTTCGGAAAAACATTATAATCTTGGTGACCAGCACATAAAAATATTTTCTTTTATATCAGATTTGGAAATAAAAAAACATTTATTGAGTGAAAATTTAAAACAGAATGAATTATTATTATTGTTTTCATTATGGCTCACTCCGTTAAATAATCAGGACTCAAACACAAAACAGTTTTTAGTGGACTGATGTATATTTATTTCTCGCAACTTCTTACATTCATATCAGAATTGCTGGGCATGCACAGTTCAGGCAGCGCTGTTGCACTTGCGTAAACATTCCGCCCGGCATTGCAATGTTACAACATTCAATAAGTTTCATGGTTTTTTACAATATTGTTATATTAAAATGTAACACTATTAAAATAATTATAAATCAGAAAGAATTCATTAAAAATACACAATACTAAAAGGTTAATCACAATAACTTAAAAATAAATAAAATCTTGTAACACAAAAAAAAAAAAATTCATTCTCTCAGGGGCAAGATACAAATTTTAGAAATAGGTCTTTTTACTACATCATATTGAGCCTTTATCGTTACAACCCTAATTCTATTATCCTTTCCAGGAAATACTTCGATCAATCTGCCCATTAGCCATTTATTGACTGCTAAGTTATCCTCTTTAATAAGAACTAAATCACCCACTCTAGCGTTATCCTTTTCAAAATTTCCATTTAGATCTCTTTTGAAGATTACTTAAGTAATTATTACTCCACCTTTTCCATATAGACTGCACAATTTTTGTTAATATCTGATATATGTTTAATCTATTTGCTTCTATATGTATTATATTTGGTTCACTAATGGAAGTAATTGGTCTTCCAATTAAAAAGTGTGCCGGTGTCAAAACCTATAAATCATCTGTATCCATTGACAAAGGGGTGAGAGGACGGGAATTCAAAATTCCCTCAATTTGAGTTATAATGGTTAGAAACTCTCAATAAGTAAACCTAGAATTGCCTGCCTCATGTTTACAGTTAAAATGGAATTTGAACGACTTTACGCCAGCTTCCCATAAGCCGCCAAAATTTGGTGCCCTGGGAGGGAGAAATTTCCAATTTATATTTTCATTTACTAAGAAACCAGCCAATTCAGGATCAGGACTTATCACTAACTTGTACAATCTCTTAAGTTCGACATTAGCTCCTATAAATCTTTTACCATTATTAGAAAATAGTAGAGAGGGTCTTCCTCTTCTAGCAATAAATATCTTTAATGAGGCAATAAATGCCTGAGTTGTTAAATCCGACACTAATTCAAAATGTACAGATTTAGGGACAAAACACACAAAAATTGAAACATATGTCTTATACAAACTACTTTTATGCTGTTTGTTGCTCTTGATCCAAAACGGTCCAATAAAGTCAATACCACTGCAATCAAAAGGAAAATTTTCCCTAACTCTTTCTTTAGGCAAATTGACCATTATTTGTTCACAAGTTATAAGTTTCACTTTAAAACATACAAGACAATCATGTACTATTTTCCTACATACATTACGTCTCTCTCTCTCTATATATATATATATATATATATATATATATATATATATATATAAGAGGCCAAAATCTCTGTCTCACTTGATATAGTAAGGCCTGTAGACCTAGATGAAAGCATTTTAAGTGAAAATATTCTACAATTAAATTCGTTAATTTATGGTTACAAGGTAATATTATAGGAAATTTGCATTCAAAGTTCAAATCACTATTTCTCTCAAAGTCTACCACCAACTCTCAAAACACCATCTTGATCTAAGAAAGGGTTTAAACTTTTTATTACACTTTCTGCAGACACTCTATTATTTTCTTTCGAACTCTTTATATCCCATTTAAACTCCTGTAGCTGCACAATCCTGTTTAAGGTGGTTTCCGCTCGATTGATTTCCTAGACATCTAAAGGTAATCTCCTTTTTTCTCCTCGGCAATTTGCTATATGAACCTAAAAATAAAACTTAAAATTCGAATTATTTTAGTGTACTTATTACTTATATTTAACAGGTCAGTAAAAAATGTGTGTGTGTGTTGGCTTTGTTAGATTTAAATTAACACACTGTGTGTGCTTTGCGTTACTTTTAAATTCACAGTTAAATTCATCGTTATCAATCACTGATGACAAGATATTCCTTTCCGAAAAATCTTTCGTCTCTAAAAACGTAGGTCCATTCCACCACAAAGAGTTGTTGTGAAGACTGGAAGGGTCGAGACCTCTAAATACGAGGCCAGCTGGATTCTGTTCCGAAGAAACACGATGCCACTGCTCTGCGTTAGTCAGGTGTTGGATTGGGGCTACTCTATTTGCCACGAAGGTTTTAAGCACAAGTTAGACTCCTTCTGGATCCACGCCAAGACAATAGTCGAGTCATTCCACAGGTACACGGGGGGTGTTTTCATTTGTAAGGCAGTCTCAACTCTTTTCATCAGCTTTGCAAGAAGAACGGCGGAACACAGCTCGAGTCGCGGCATTGTGACACTCTTCACAGGTTGCTACTCTGCTTTTACTTGTTACAAGTTTCACTGTTGTTGCGCCATCTGGCGATTGAGAAAGGCAATATATCACTGCTCTGTAACATTTCTCTGAAGCATCAGCAAACCAGTCAAGTTCTACCCTTGTCGCTTGAGGATGCACAATACATCTACCAATGCAGATACTGCTTACACTGTTGAAGTCCTCTAGGAAATGATGCCACTCTTTGGCTCTCTCAGAAGGTAACTGGTCGATCCAGTCATTTTAAGACTCCAAAGACTTTGCATGAAGATTTTGGCTCTTGTGTGACTACTGGACCTAATAGTCCTAATGGATCAAACAATCTAGCTATTGTCAAAAGGACACATCTCTTGGTGTAGGAATTTTTTAACTCCACTGCGATTTTAAAAATAAAGCAATCCTCTTGTGATTTCCAAGACACGCCTAACATCTTGGTTTCAATTGGATTCTCGAACTCGTAATCTCCGATGATGCTTGAAGCCAGTTCCGGATGACTACTGCCCCATTTGTTTAATTCCATTCCTCCCTTTTTCAAAATGCTGAAAAGTTGGTTCTTCAAGGCCTTGGCTTCCATTAAAGACGCAGCGCCGCAAAGAACGTCGTCCATATAAAAGTTCTCTCTAAGAGCAGGTGCAGCCAAAGAAAAATTCTTCTCTCCGTCTTTCTATAACTGCAGTAAAGTTCTCGTTGCTAAAAAGGGTGCACTCATCGTGTCATATGTGACTTTTTCATCTCAAAGGTTTTCACTGGATCCCCTGGACTTTCTTTTCACAAAATTCTAAGCAACGGCTGTTGGCTCTCATGGATGAGTATCATTCGGTACATCATCTTCACATCTGCCGTAAAGGCATAAGGATACTCTCTAAATTTGATCATAATTGTAAACTGGTCATTTTGAACCAGTCCTCCATTGTATTGTATGGAATTCAACCATAACCCATTACTTGTAGGATTGGTAGCATTAAAAACTACTCTCAGCTTCGTTGCGCTCTTTTCTGGTCTAAGGATGTCATAATGTGGCATGAAATAGGCAATCTCCGAGTTGTCATTCTCTGCGACAACCTCTTTCATGTGACCCAGTTGGTCATACTCATGTATAAAGTCTATACAACTTAAGGTATTGAGGATCTCTGATTAATCGTGTCCACAGCGCATTCAATCGTTTTAGAGCGATGTCCCTCGACTCACCTAAACAATTTGGTTCTTTTTAAGGGGCATTTTAACCACATACCGACCCTCCTCATCACTAGAATGCGTTTTTAGGAAGTGCTCCTCACAAAAAAATGCTTCTTCATGTTTAGTTCTCTCTACCTCAACGTTTTCCAACTCCCAAGACGTTTTTAAAGTCTGATTTAAATCTCCTTTAATTAATCCACAACGAACTCGTGCTTCAGTATCTGCAAAACTATTGCTCCTTGAAGCCACGAACCCAAATACAGTATTTTGGAAAATAAGATTGGAATTTTCAGAACGAATTTGCCCACTACGCAATAATTCATATAAACATTTCTGCACCCAATAAACAATCAATGGGACCTGGAACATAAAAGGAATCATCTGTTAAATTTATATTTTCAGGAATTAATCCTTTCACATTTAGATTTTTAACTGGAGTTAAATCAGTAATTTTATCTACAACTAACATTTTTATTCTCTTTTTATAACTACCATCGGATTTCAAGATTTCCGCAGTTACGCAATTTTTAACAATTGCAGATGAGTCATTTAAACACGTGACCAGAATATTTACTTTTTCTTTTCTTAATCCTAATTTTTCTACGAATTTCTTCGTAATTAGATTTGTCATAGAACCGACGTCAAGCAGACCTCTTATTTTCCATTGCTCGTCATATGAATATTTTACAAAACACTTCACGGAACTTAAAAACACGCTAGTGTTTCTCTTTTTTGATTAATGTCGAACACCGCATTACTATCTTTTTCCGAAACCTCTTCAGAGGGAAAAGCAGTGTTAAATTCTTGCGCTTCCGCATTTAACCTTGACTCGGTTGATGGATGGGAAGCATTCGTCTTATTATGGCTAGTTTGAAAATTCGTATTTTGTTTTGGGAAATGTAACGAGACATGGTGCCTCTTAGCGCATAATTTACAAGGTTTCGCTTTGCACTGCGACGCCATACAACCTACTCTTAAGCATTGAAAGCACACACACATATTCGCTGTTTTTTAACTACCTATATTCTATCATGAACGGAAAGTTGTTTAAATTTAGCACAAAAAGGAATAGCTTGATTTTCACAGCAATATGAACATTTTGTTTCATTGACATCGGACAAAAAAAACACTAGTTACACCTTTTAACCCCTTTCTGTCGACGCCACTCTTAAAGAATTTATTTTGTCGGAAACCCGTATTTATTTCATTTCTACTTGAAACTTTAGATGACATAAACAAATCCGATTCACGACCCAGCTTTTCTGGACTTTACCAATTTTCGCACATTTTTAAATTAATATAACTGGTCAGTTCTTGATCAAGAGAATTAATTATCTGATCGGCAACAATTAACTGGCATAACTCATTAAACTCATTAACGTTTCTTAATTTATAATAATAATCAAACATTGCTTCAATTCTAGAAGCAAACTGAACATAACTCTCATTCGGTAGTTTTAGGGACCTTCGAAACTGATTAAGCAATACTCGAGGTGTTGGTAGAAATTTTTTTAGCACTAACTGCTTGATTTTTTTTCATTATCCCCCAGTTCCTCTTGTTTAACATAAATCATTAAATTTCTCACCTTTTCTCCCAACATATTCAATAAAATCTTTGCTTTAAATTTATCCTCCACATTTTTTGTTTTAAAAGCTTTTTCTAACGATTGAAAAAATAAATTATAGGCTTGTATATTAGAAGGGACAGGTATTGTTAGAGTTTTGATACTTTTCATTAAGTTTTCAATATCAGATGGGACAGATTCGAAATGTTCACTTTTCTCTTGCGCAGGGGACAATTTACATATAGCATTAGTTAACTCAAGCTCTTTCTCTAACTGTTCTAATTTGATTTTTTTCGAATTCAATATTTGCCTTTTCAGACTCTAATTTAAATTTTTCTTGTTCAATTTTAGCGGCCCTTTCAGACTCTAATTTAAATTTTTCTTGTTCAGTTTTAGCGGCTTTTTCCGCCAAATTACCGTCAATTACACTTTGCAGAAACTCCTTATCAGTTTCAAAGATTTCACTACTCTCAATTAAATTTTTTAATACTATAATTTTTTAATTCTGGGTAATGTCTAATACCAGCTCCTCTGTGACCAGCAAAAGCTCGTCCTTTTTAAGACTTTTAATTGCCGACATTTTAACACATAACATTAATTTGATATCAAATAAGAAACAAGGAAATCGCTCTTACTTCGACCGATTAATTGCACTGGACTCTCAGGACACATAATACGGAAACTCAGTTTCTTCCCTCAGTTTTCAGACACAATTTCCGGCACAATTTTATCTCATCTCTACACGCGGTTTCTCTCCGGATTCTACCGGACCAATGTTATGGCTCACTCCGTCAAATACTCAGGACTCAATCACAACACAGTTTTTAGTGGACTGGTGTATATTTATTTCTCGCAACTTCTTACATTCATATCATAATTGCTGGACATGCGCAGTTCAGGCAGCTGCAGTTACGCTTGCGCAAACACATGTATACACAGACAGATAATATAATAATGTTTATATAATATAATAATGCAATGATCCATTAATGTTTAAAATATTACTGTTGTTATTTTCTTGAAATTACTTGAATATTAGTGTTGGTGTTCCTTTTGAATTCATCTTTCGTTACTCATTGTTGAAATTCGATAGTGCTGTCATTCGCAAACGATTAAGTATACGTTGCCTTTTATCTTAACTATCTTGAATATTTTTTAAACTTTAAAAACATCTCTCTGACGTCATCTTGCTTTTTGGGTACTCCAAACAGAAAAGGAGGAAGAGAAATGAAAGTCGCACACACAGAGAATCATATACCATCCATAGTAAAGGATATGCATACTGTAATTCGAAATTTATTAAAAAAGTAATTAATTATAGAAAAATCAAATGTAACTATTTGATAAAATATTAATCTATTTTAATCTAAAGGACGTTTCTGTTATCAAAAAGGATTTTTTTAAAAACGAGAAAAGGTAACAGGCAAATAAATTTTAGATTTATAAATATATAAATTTCCGCTCAAATAAATTTCAAAATGAAAAAACTTTAAAAGCCTGCTATTTAATTTTTTTAAAAAAAGTCGGCGGGCCTGCAACTTATGTACTGGTGGGCCACATGCGTCTAAATGGCCTCGTGTTGGACACCCCTGGTTTAGATGATGATTTGAGATGGTGAGTCGTTGGATGGATTGAGAGTGAGAGGTATCAAGCAGAAGTAGTCCAATACCTGAATGTTTCTCAAATGGTGATAATGGGACAGTGGAAACAATTTCAAACAAAAAGTATTTTTGTTAAAGGACCTAGACAAGTTTTACAAAAAGCTATAATACCTACGAACGATCAATATTTGATAATAAATGTAAGTACCCAGAGATGTATGACAGCTAAGGAGCTTTCTCAAGACTTTTCGGCTGCCACTGCACAGACAATATGTAGACGAACTGTTTACAGTTGTTTACTGAGAAGACTTTTTATGCCCGACGGTCTCTCTTAACCATAGCAGAAAAATTCTCGTCTTTTATGGAGCCAAGAACTTGGATCTTTGCAAATTAAGACAGGGGCAATATACTTTTCTTTGATGTGTCCAAGTTTAGTACAAATAGTGATTCACGTGGAGTTTTCATTTGGAGACATCCTTGGACTCTATAATTTTTCTAATAAAAGTGAATCCAATCGATTTTGGTGGGTATGGAATACTGGTTTGGGGTGGCATTGTGTTAGATGGCCGTACACCGCTACACATTTTTGGTACGAGTTCTATTTCTGCATAGCGATATTAAGATGAACTTTTTATATTCTATAAGAGAATGTACGAGAATTTATTTTTATGGATGATAATGCAATGGCATACGGAGCTAACCTTGTCGAAGACTTTCTTGAGAAATAGGATATTCTCCAGAAGGAACCTCCAGCAAAATCTCCTGATCCAGATGTTATCGAACATGTTTGGAATGCTTTGTATGACGTCAAAACCCTCCAAACATGCGCTAGACATTGATGTATGCGCTTGTAGAAGAGTGGGGATTATTGATACAAGATGAAATCAAGAACCTACTTGGTAGTATGAGAACTCGTTGTGAAAATATAGCAATAATGGGTGGCCCTTTTCCTTATTAGATACATTCAGGTTTTTAATTATTGCGCAGTGTGTTTTGACAATTTTTTTTATCTCGTGTGTTTATTACAAGAAGTAACCCCAATTAAGATTTTGTTTGTTAACATAATTATTCCCAGAGCATGAAGAACATATGTATAAAATTTTACCACAAATAAAACATCATATGTAAAGATATTACATTGTTTTGTGTTTATATCCTTAATTTTTGAAATCAAAATAAGTTTTATGAGAAAAATTAAAAGATGAAACATAGCAAAAGTTTATTCGATAAATTATTTTGTGAGCTTTTATCTTTTCATGTATTTTAATAAAGAACGAGAAAAGATGAGAGATGGAACTTTACTTTTCTTATCCATTAAAAAGGGCGTAACTCATTTTCTCACTTTACATACTTCATTTTTTCCTTACTTCTCACTCAAAAATGAAACTACTCTGTGTCAAGTTGTGACGAGCTCACACGTCTTTTCTTTAACACATCCTTTGGGTTCTTTGGGCAAAAATTAATGGCAACTCTTTTCCAACCAAATCCAAGAAATGAAGTGTGAATGAAAGATGCAAATTAACAAGCTTTTAAATATCGGAAATTAGAGGAAGCGATATGGCAATGTATGGCAATTGATGGCAGTTTGTGGCAGTTGATGGAAAGTAGAGAAATGTTAATGTTCAAGTTTGGATAAAGATACGTGGCGGTGATTAGAAGTTACAATTCATAAAGATATAGAGAACCAAGGTGAATACCAGTGCACACAAGTAAATACAAGATTGCATTAAGAATATTAGTGATTGATTCTTCGGACTGCAACAAGGTAGGATTGACTATTTAATATCAGAATCAGTGATTGTATTAGAATTGCGGTTAGGCTATCCCGTCATTGATAGTGGTCCGAGTTAGGTTAAGTCTTTATTATCTATATATTTTGTGTGTTACGTATTTTGCCATCGTAGATTCTCTCACATTAATTATTATAATTTAATTTGTTAGAAATTTAAGTTTAAAATCTTAATAAAGATATATTAAGATTATGTTTCCTTCTAATTCTTTCGTTATTCCTACACCTCTAGCTCACGCTGATACTCGAGAGATTTTCTCCCAAGGGTGAATATTACAAAGTTTATATAATTAGTTTCATATCTATGCCGAAATAAAGCTTAAGTCTCTTTTTGTAAGATTAACTATGTTATAAATGTTTTAACTATATATTTCATATTTTATCTTGATTTTGAAAGTTATTTTGAAGTAAAATATCATTTATATAAAATTTTTATATCGAATAAAAGATTTAAGTATTTCTGTAAAAATAACCATTTTGCTTGGAAGAAAATAAGTATATATTTTTCATATACGATGAAACAAATAAAATTCTTGTTCTTCACTGCCTTATTTGTTTTAATTTCAAGAACTGATATTCTGAAGGGTATAATATGAAATCAAACCGTCAAATTTAGCATTTGACAAACACGAAGACCTTTTAAGATATGAAATTTGTTCTGAAATCTGCATCAAATGCCCAGCCACTCTCGAAAATGTATTAATGCCATCTCGAAAGCAATTATACTTATCGAAATTTCAAATTCCTACTTCTCCCCCGAGGCTAGAATGGATAGTTCTTCATCAAGAACCCTAAGAATGTATGAAACGTCTAAGATTACTGTCAGACATTTTTAGGAGGTTCAGAAATTGATACTTGGTATCTGGTGACAGGAAATTTTAAATTCTTAGGCTCATATGTTTTCGTAATTTTGTGTAGTGCAGTGGACAGCTGTCGAGAAACTAAAATTTTGCAAAATATTTATGCTAATCCTAAAAATTCAAAAACTGATGTTATAATTTTTAGTAATAAATTACCACATAGATTATGTAGTAAAAATTTTTTTTCAGTTTTTCACTATAATGTAATAATGATCCTGGATTGAAATTAAAGTATCATTTTTAAAGATAATAATAAATATTATAGACAGAAAGTAAAAATGCTCACATACTTTTTACATTGCGCAGAAATCAGTAATGAATTGAAATTATGTCTATCATCTAGAATATTTCATTTTCAGTTTTCTTATTTGATAGCTTATTACATAAAAGTACTAACTGTTTTTTTTCTCCTTTTCATTACATAAAAGAATGAATAAAATGATCAAGATTTATGAACCTTAAAATTAACTTTGATTTATTTAGTGTCTTATTTGAATATATCATTTTTCTTTGAATAGAGTAAATAGTTTTAAAAATATATTGCAATTTTGATTTTCCTCAGTTGCAACTTAAAATGATGAAATAATAATTGCGTTTACTTACTGCAAGACTGCAAAAAAGTGATAGTTCAAAGAACAACAGAAAAATTATGTGTAATAATATTTTGCAATTATAATTAATGTACAGAATAATTTTAAAGTAGCAAACTGGGAGATTTTTTATTAAAACCTTATAAAAAAATATATATTTAAATATTAATTATTCTCAGTACACAGGAAAACTATTGTGTAGCGTGATTATTTAGAAATAGAGATAGTTCTATTGGAATACGTTAAAATTATCCTTAAATAATATGGATATGAAATATTAAATTGAACAAACTTGTCTGAAATTGGTAATTTTAAGCATTACTCCATTTGTAGTTTACCTTTTATGAAATAATTTTCAAGCCTTGTTTGTAATTTTTAAAAACTAATTTAACATTTAAATACTAAAAGCTTACTGGTACTTCAATAGTTTTATAAGAATCTAATTAAGCATAGCAGTTAACAAATGCATCCATGTATGATTTATGAATTTTTGTTCGGTCAAAAAATAAGATTAAACTTATCTTGAGATATTGCCATATAAAATAAGTTTTCTATGAATTAAATGATGAAAAATTAATTGATGGAATAAAATTATGTGCTAACTAATAAACTATGTTATATTCTTTTCTTTGTGTGTACAAGCGCATCAAAACTATTGTATTTAATAGGCAAACTATATTTAATATATATTTGGTGTAAACTCTCTTTCTTTTTAACATTATAGTCACGCAAAGCATTTTAACCCATGTATGCAAAAAGAAACATTCAAATGACGGGCATAAAAAAATTGAACTTTAAACAAACTAAATAAAAAGGATGCGGGGACCTCTTTGAATTTTAAGTAAAGCCCATGTTGATAATTTTGTTTCTCTTCGTGACTCAAATGGGACATATGTTTTGAAATATTTGTTCCAAAATTATGGCTAGGAGCTCTTTTACGACTCGACTTTTGGTTTTACGACAAATTTAGTCATGTCTTTGAGTATTATTTAGCAACTTTCTTTCTACTAAACAATCAATTTGTACATAGGATGATTCTTTCAGAGTTAATGTTTTTATGAAACAGAGAATGAGACGTATTTTTCTTAGAATTATTCGAATTTTTATAAATACTAATGCGACATTTATCAACACCTAAATTGTTCTTAAATTGTTGTATATGGTCCCTTAAGATAAAAGGGGGGGGGAGTAATTTTTTTATTTATGCTTAATATTTGTATTTTCAAACCTGAAATATGAATTAAAAGGAAATAAATACATTTATTCGCAAATATTTTCTAAAGAATTTTACTCAATAAACATTTTTTCATTAGCTTGATTTTTAATACATTTATTCACTTCTTTTAACATCAGAACGTTCATAGGTGTGTGTTAATTTGACACAGAAGCCTGTTCAGTGTGTTCTCCTTTCCACATTTTTGAAGAGAATTTGAAATTCTTTCGTGATCTTTAATTGTTTTCCATGGCAATTATACAGTAAAAGTTATGTGGTTCTACGTTAATTAGTAGAAATTTTACAACTAAATATACCTGGAAAAACATCTGGTGTCATATCGACACCTAGGCAATTTATCATCATAAATAGCTGTCGCGTTCATCATTACTATTGGTAAAACAAGCTTCCCAAAGTACTATCACACATTTTTTTTTTTTACCCTTAAATGCAGCGTTATTGGCGTAACAGCGGAAACGGGTCTATTTTTTAAAATTCTTCTAAGTGTTTCGTTACATAGTATTTGGTTATCTGCTCATAAAAACAATCATTCGATTTTCAAACGTTGTGCACAGCAGACACCCTGAAACGGTGGCTCATTAAAATGTTTAAGCCCTGATGAAATTGCTAATTTACTGCGAGAGATTTCTGAGAATGAATTGGATGGATTTGAGCTGTTTTGTTCTATTTTAGATTCCAATGAAGTCATAAGATTGAGTGAAAGCGACTGCGAAGAATCTGAAGTAAGTGTAGATATAATTGATAATATCAATTAAATCCTGCTATATACACTCATGGACAAAGAAATTATCCCACCAAGAAGCAATTGCGGGATCGTAACGAAACCTGGCAGTAAGATACATGTCGGGGAGATATACAAAATATTAGAAATGCAGAGTGATTGCGCATTACGTATAGCCGGCAGAGGGCGTTTAACGTCGTTCCTCGAGAAGCATAAAACATTTAACCAAAGCTTGTTTGAGTGTGCTGAATCGTTTATAAAGAAAGAAATGAAGTAGATATGCCATTACGTAGTTTTCGAAGACAATGTGAGCAGTTGTCGCAGTTTGAGAGGGGGAGAAACATCGGCATGATGGAAACTGAGTGGTCAGTCAATTAGGAAGCTCTGATTGTGTTGTGAGAAGGTGTTGCGACCAGTTGATCCGAGAGATGTTATTTACACGAAAACCCGCCTGAGGACGCCCTCGATAGACCAGTCGTCGAGAAGACCACCACATCGTAAGAAATGCACTCGTAACAGCCAACTGCTTCATCTGCCACCATCCAGGTACAAGTAACACTGTCACTAGGCCCCTGTGTCTTCTTGAACCATGCGAAGGCACCTGGCTAAAGGACATTTGGGATCGCGGCTCCCATTACGTGTACAGCCCTTGACGCCCACCCATCGACGCGTCCATTTCTAGTGATGCCACTCCGGAGGAAGCTGGACTGCAGGGGAATGGAAACAGGGTGTCTTTAGCGCCGAATCTAGAGTTAATCTCAGTTGTGAGACAATCGTGTTCGTGTGTGGAGACCCAGTGGTGAACGCCTCAATCCTGTCTATGCCTTACAGCAACACACCGCTCCCACAGCTAGTGTGATGGTATGGGTGCCATTGACTACAGTACACGGTCATTTCTAGTATTAATCCGTTACACCATGACAGCCTAGCGGTATGTCCATGACATCCTGCAACCACATGTGTTGCCAATAATACAACGGCTACCGGAAGACATTTTTCAACAAGACAATGATCGGTCTCACACGGAAAGGGTGTCTACGCACTGTTACTACCCTTCCTTGGCCTTCCCGATCCCCAGATTTGTCTCCAATCGAGCATATCTGGGATCATTTGGGACGGCGAGTTGGTCATCCCCCAAGTTTCAACGAACTAGAGGCAAGATTGCAGCAAATATGGAACGAAATGTCTCAAGACATCATACAGAACTTGTATGTTTCAGTGCTTGATCGTATCGAATCGTGCATTCGCGCTAGAGGGGGTTCAACAGGGTATAGCATCCTCCGTTCTTTTGCCTTTTTCTCTGAAATAAATGATCATTTTTCTTTGATTTTCTAATCATTTACTTATATCAAAGTAGTCATTACGTATGTAAAATTTTATTTCATTTTCACGACTCCTTCTTCGTGCGCTAGTTTGTTTTTTACTTCATAATTGTAATGTTCCTGGCAGACTTGCCACTTGAAAATATTTTGTTACGAAGCAGTGGTTCAACAAGCTTTGTGAAGCATAATGTCAACGTCAGTTTCTTATGATATAAAGGTCGATAAAAACTAAACCCTACTGAACAATTGCTTTGCAATTACTTAGTTAAAACAATCATTTAATATATTTTATATCGCTGTCTCGAAATGATACCGTTGGAGGATTAAGGATAATCAAAATCCCGGACGTTTTAGTGTTAAGAAACATTATTTTTTGAAAAATAGTGAAACGAAACAAATAATCCCCACTAAATAGAGGCCATGATAGCCTAGTGGTCAGCACGAACTCGTGGATGCCGCGTCCTGTGCTCGAGCCTTTTGCCTCTGAAGGCCCTGCGTGAGGAGGGGACCGAGCCGCTGTTCGTTAAGTCTGTCATGGCTCAAATGTACTCTCTTTGGTGAGATGTGGAAAACTGGAAAAAGAATTGCCAGTTCAAGTGTCGTCTTTGTATCATTTAATTACGTTTCAAAATGTTCGTTGTCCGTCAACAATTAGCCCTAATGAAACTTTTCAGTGTGACGTTTCTATAACTCTCTCCTATTAAATAAATCGTCAAATAGAAGAGACATTAACTGTCAAAGTATACATAGTAACTAAATAAAATTAGTTTCCTTCTTAATTTCATAAAAGATGTGTTAAGGATTAATAAAATAACATTCAAAATACGAGTTTTGTCTTCAAAAAGTATTTATACTACAAATTTAAATTAAAACCCGATTATGATTACGAAAGGGATTTCACTAAAAACTATTAGCATTTCATATATTAGATTGCTCCTCTCCAATAGTTTATGTTCTTTATATTTTTTTAACATTTTATTTTGAATGGATTGTTCATTAAATATATAAACTGATCGTAAGTAGTTCAGACCGTATTTTCAGATTTCTAAAAAGAAAAAATAGGGCTCTAAAGAATTTGAAAGTCATACCAATTTACTAAAGATTGCAATGGAATATGAAAGTATATTTAGTATGTGCACAAGTATATTTAATTATGTCATTTAAAAAATTAAACAGTGGAGATAAGAAAATACTTCATGAAAAACTAAAAACAAAAATTAAAAAGGGAGAACACAATAGCTTGTATTGCTTAGAAATCAATTTTTTATTTCTTCTACTGAAAAAAGGTTTTCCTTTTTTAAAACACAGATGGGCGAGTAAATAAATGACTTAATTCACATATTTTTCGATATATATATATATATATATATATATATATATATATATATATATATATATATATATATATATATATATATATATATATATATAATTGCAACAAAACAAAGGTTGTATTATCCGATTGACATGAATTTTTTTTATTCGAAAGATAATCTTGTGGCATTACATTTTAAATATGATTTCTGGCATATGACTGCCACGGCTGGATCGGATGTAGTCCAATCTGGACGTCCAAATTTCGATGACTTCATAAGCGAATTTTGTTTAGCGATGAAGCGCACTTCTGGTTGAATGGCTACGTCAACCAACAAAACTGCCGCATTTGGAGTGACGCTAATCCACAAGTGTATGTCGAAGCACCTTTACATCCAGAAAAACTGACTGTTTGGTGCGCTTTATGGGCTGGTGGAATCATTGGTCCGTACTTCTTCAAAAACGATGAAGGCCACAACGTTACAGTCAATAATGATCTGTATAGAGCCACAATCGATTTTTTGAAAGACACGTTTGGTGACCGCCTAATTTCACGTTTTGGACCTGTGAATTGGCCTCCAAGATCTTGTGATTTAACACCGCTAGACTATTTTCTGTGGGGCTATGTAAAGTCATAATTCTATGCGGATAAGCTACAAACGCTTGACCATTTAGAAGACAACGTTCGCCGTGTTATTGTCGATATACGGCCACAAATGTTGGAAAAAGTCATCGAAAATTGGACGTCCAGATTGGACTACATCCGAGCCAGCTGTGGCAGTCATATGCCAGAAATTATATTTAAAATATAATGCCACAAGATTATCTTTCGAATAAAAAAAATTCGTGTCAATCGAATAATACATCGTTGTTTTATTGCAATTCAAAGTTCTATACCTCTAAAAAAACACCCTTTGTATGTATATATATATATATATATATATATATATATATATATATTGCATTTCTTACAATTACTGCAAATAAATTATACATTATAAAATGCTTCTTTTGATTATATAAATATGAAACAAACAATTTTGAATAAAATACTAAAAACCAATAACACATACAAAAACACTTCCAAGTATTACGGAAATGGTCAGCTAATAAATTTATGTTAATGGTTGTTATATAAGTAAATAAACGAACTTAATCATTTGAATAAACTGAATTAAATGGTAAATTAAAAAAAACCCGTTAAAAGCCCATCTAAGAGCACAAAGTTAGAAAATTAGAGCACATTTGTATTTTTAAGGCTACACCATTTTTAAGGAATACCCAGCAAATTTAAAAAATACATTTTTTTTTCGTACTTTTGCATTTTTTTCTTTTTTGTTTGTGGGCCTTATCATTGCGAAACTTGTCACCAAATTTCAGATTTGAGAACAATTTGGTTTTAAAAGGTATTTGAAGTTTTCCGAACTTAAGTTCTAGTTTCTGTTCATTATTACACTTTTTAAATTGAATCAATTAAAAATGTTTTTCTGCACAATTAACTCTTTCAGTTTTAAATGTGTTTATTAATTTCTCAATTTTTATTACAAAACTAATTTTTGCTTGATCATGTATGGAGTTTTTTTGAGTTTTCGTCTAGTTACATAATTAACTTTGATTTGAAGGACGATTTTTTCTGTAGAAAAAAATGTCATGACTAACAGTCTCAGATTGTTATGAGAAGAAATATTTCAAATAGAGGGAATACTACAGAAAAAGATGTATAAAAATGATGTAGCCTTCAGCTGCTACAGCAATTAGACTTCCTAATACAGTAAAACCTGTTTTTGTATTAGGAACGGCATAAAAAGAAACCGCACAAGAAATAAGCGAATATTTCATAAATGCTCTCATATAACTAACAACTTCGTCAACATACCAGGGAAAAAAATTATGCAACGGACAGAGACCACATAAAAAAGTCACACTTAAAAAATATGTCAATTAAATTATACAAAATTTATGAGTAAGTACTTCCAAACAAAATAAATAACGAAATCCACATGGAAACTTTTAACATTTAATTTCTCATTGTATGCATGGTGGAATTTTCCAAAATACTCGTACATAATTCACTGCTACTCATCGTAATTCAAAGCACGTATCTTCCTGTGATGAATTAGTTCAAAACTGCTTTCGTCACTCGAAGATACAATTTCAATTGATTTATTTTTGGCACCATAAATTAAGTCATTAGATTTTGTGACAACAGTCGGTTGGTCACTTTCTTGTGAACATCGCGGTAACCAAATATACTTGATTGAAATTCTCTTTGTAGTTTCAAACTCTTTTCGGAATTGGTATCTATTTTAAGAAAATGCTTTTCCGTTTTGTTGGAAAATTGGATCCTTACATATATTTAATCAGCTCTCAGAGTATCTACTTCTTGTCCGTTTTCATAATCTATCACATTATTCATAATGTTACTGTCATTGAAAGTTTCAATTTCAATCAAGTGCGTGTTGCTAGTGCGTTGAGAGAAAGCTATTGAACGTGCGTTGTTGAGAGACTGTTTATAACCAATTAACAGAGCGTCTTGAAGTGTATGTGTATGTATGCACATTGATAGAAAACATTATATTGGAGCCTAGGCCATTGAAATTCGCATAAAAATAGATGGCACAAAAAAAATTCTCACAAACATAAAAAGGGACCACACAAAAACAGGTTCTAATGCACTAGTATTCTGAATTCAAGTATTGCGGATAAACCTGGTTATTTCGATTGACTTACCAAACTACAGTATAGTAGGCTTACTGTAGTACCCTATTTTAGTATTTTAAAGCTTCGCAACAAAAACTCAAACTTGCTAAACTGCCCCAATTTAAAATTGAAGGAAATTAAATTTTATTAAGAAACCAGGTTTTTTTAGCTTAAGTTAGTACCATTATTCTTTTGTACATAAATCAGTGCTTCTCAAACTTTCAATACTGGCACCCCCTTTTTCAATCATAATTTTTATCGCCCCCCCTTATACATCAATAATACACTTTGACGCTAAAGCTACAATACGAGATCTTAATTATAAACCATACAAATTAATAACATAAGTATTAAATTTTGAATACTACTCTTTTAAGCAAAAAAATAAATTAATTAAGTAATAGGATAATTATTATATTAGTTTTCTTTTCTCTAATTTTTAAATTGAATATATTGCAAAATGCGGCGACTGCTTAGAAGACAAAATATGGATATCAGTTAAATATAGAAAAATAACACAGAGGGTCAATTTTTAATCATAAGCATTCCTTATAAAAACTTTGCTTTGCAAGACAAGCCCATGGAAGTCGTTAATACTTATTAAACTTGTTCTTAATTTGGTATTAATTAATTAGTTACAAAAAATACTCTGTGCAGCACTGATACATTAAAAGTATACTGGCCGAAGTACTCGCTCTTTGCACGAAGTTCCTTTTATAAGAAAATAAAACATTCTTGATATAATAGCTGTATTGTAAGGAAAGTAAAGCCAAGAGCGCGACAATGTTTACAAAATTGTAAAATGTTTTTTTTTAACGATTGCTCAAATTATAATTAGTTTTAAGCGAATTTTAATTTTAAGCCTCACAGAATTAGTTTTATAATTGATGTTAAATAATGAACAATAATATAAAATTCCGATGAAGAATAATTGTATCATTTTTAATATTTAAAATAAAAATACTTCAACATGTTTTAACTTGGGAGCAGGCGCGCACTCGATACGGTCGAGCTGGGTTATTGAGTCACCCCAATCATTTTTTTAATAATTATTTTATTATGCACGATACAAATCGTGATTCCAGAGAATAATTTAGTAAAGAGAAAGTTTACTTACCTACTTTCAAGGACTTTTCAATTTTTCTTTGTTAACAAATAAACAGTTTTGCCAGAATTAACAATTTCGTGATGTATGTGTCCCGCGTGACCACTTCCGGGTAAAAAGTGTATTCATTATGATAATATGTATGTTACTGCTAAAAATAATTTTTATGCTTTATATGTTTGAAAATATTCATCTTGGTCTAAGTCTTGGCCAAGTAATCCATCAAAGTGTGTGTGCTCTCCGTGGTTTTCCAAATATCATAAAACTGTTTTGCATGGAAAAAAGCGCAACAGAGAAATACATTTACTTACAACTTCCTTAAATGAGAAATAAACACATAAGAGAGGGGTCATAACTATAACTGTACCAATAACTTAGAAGGTTTACAAATTACAGCTATAATGTGCAGTATTTCAAAAATAATGACAGTGATGAATTTTTTATGTTCCTAAATTTTTTCGATTCTGGATCTGGGATCTGTTTTTTTCTCTGAAAGTGTAGAATGTTAGTTTCAAAAAAGAAAACGTAATAAAAACTCTCTCATCATGGAATTACAGCAAATTAAATAAAATATTTTTTATTTGGTTATAGGATCAAAGATAGCTAATTAAGTATTCAAGAAGTTTTTTTTTGATGATTTAATATCGCCTATAACTTATATCAGAGTAAAAGTGCATTTTTTATTATGTCTGAAAGTATTTTGTTTTAATTCATTCCAGTAAATTAACTATTTTTAAAATCTTTTATTTTCGATATGCTCGCGCCCCGCTCGTAAGGTTATCGCGCACCCCCAGGGGGCACGCCCAGGGGGAAACACTGACATAAATGGTTTGTGTTTCAAAACATTTTTGAAAATATTTGGTTAAGATTAAATTGAATAACTTGTCGTCGTAATTAGAGTTTTAGGTGTATTACAAATTTTTGTTTTGTGCCTTTACAAACTTTAAAATGCTTTTTTCTCAGACTTTTAGTTTTGAAGATTAATTTGAATTCAATCATTAAGGCATTTTATGTGTTCAAGAAAGAGTCTTGAACTTTTTTGTATATACTCTCTAATATATATTCTATAAAGCTTAGTGTGGAATTAGATCCAAGGTCTCTGGTTATTTTTTGTAAAAAAAATGTCCAAGTTAGTGTTTTAACAATTTTTGTGTTTTTCCTTAATTTATTTAGAAAAATAATTGTTAACGAGTGATACAAAAAAATTAACGTTAGTTCCTACTTCGTTAGAAATACTAACTGTTGCCATCTGCTGCAGCTAGTTGTAACTGCGACAGAAATAACGCATAATAAATTTTAAACAAACAAATAAAATTTAATTAATATATTAGTATTTAAAAAGATTGTATTAACATCAAGTGTCATCTAATACACGTTTAAAAAAAATATTTGAATTTGAATGGAGGAATAGAAAGTATTTTATATTACGATTGAAAATTTGAATAACATATATATATATATGGAGAGAGTGAACTAATAGTAGGAATTGTGTGTGTGAAAAATCAGCAAAGGAGCAGCTTTTGAAATCCACAGTTAAAATTGAGCATTTTATAAAAGTTGCTGTAAAATATATAATGGCTGGTCAAGCTGACTTTTACTTTCAAAATTACCTAAATAATACAATCTGAAACTGAAACATAAATTATTTTTACTGTTACTGCTTCTAAAAAGTTTTTTTTATAAAGTTATTGTGTAGCCTTAAAAGCATGGTATAAACTTTAGGAGGAAAATTTAAGGGTATAGTAAAGAATACGTTGGGGACATTTCGTTTCAACAGTCCGTTACTACTCTTTATTTCATAAAATTGTATTCTATTATCGCTTCATAGTAGAGCCCTTTTTATTTTATCAAAGTTACACAAAAAAACTTTTTTTTAAGTATATCACCTTTAGCAAGATGTTTCGAATTTTCAGTGGAATAGATTTTGGAAGATCCGAAAAATAGAATTATTTCTATGAAAGCTATATTTGTTTTATCAGCCAGAATTTGTATTTATTTTTCTTTCAAAGAAATGTTGTACTATTTTCGATTATTTCAATAAAAACAACAGGTACAAAGATTTGTTCTTTCTAAGATATAAGAAATAAATAGAAGTGTTACGTAGTGATTCATCGCATTAATCGTATGCGTAGCTCAATAGTCTTAGATTGAAAATATCTTTATTTAGAAAATATCTTTATTTTAAGTATCTACTCTTCAAATTTCTTCGAAATTTACCAGTGATTTGCTGAGAATTTTATATAAATATTTTTTTAAAATAGATCATGCTAGGCGTTCATAATACTGTGTCAGCTATTAGGATCTCCAGATGATTAGTTTTCAATAGTTTCTCTCTTTGGAGATAAAATTTCAACTGTGGCTTTGGATAAAATAATATTTTTCTCTTTTTACAAAGAAACTTTATAAGCCAAGTACAATCGTGTCAATAGTCATGTCAGACCATTTCCTAGTAACGTTCTCAGATGACGCATTACCTGTAACTACAAAAAATAAAAATAACGTAAAATTTCGCAACTTTCCAAAATTATTTACACAGAGACCCAGTAACGTGCTTTCATTACTTAGGACTAAATAAAGCAGTGCAAAATTTTTGCAACTTTTTGAAGTTTTTTATTTACATAAATACTGACGAACTCCAGATCACTGAATGAAAAATTAAGTGATTGGTTGATCAGATTAGTAAGTAATGGGGTGACGTAAGTTGGTCAGCTGATTTGGAGATATGATTTCAATGAAATGCAATTTTCGATAGCATTTTTAATACAATCGACACCTTTTGGGGTACATTGTATTTTAGTCTAACTTTTGAGAATGTGTGTACTGGATATTACACGATTTATTATTTAGGGATTTGTTAGATGTACTATCAATGCAGATAATAATAAATTTTTTGAAGTGAAATATTTTTGCGTTTGGGAGAGAGTGAGTGAGTCTAGGGTTTTGTGGCGCAAGAGCCAATTTTGGCTATACTGCGCCAAACATTTGTTAAAAATCTTAAAATGTTTTATAAAATATGTAAAAATAATGATAATACTCTGTTAAAAAGTTAAAATTTCAAACCAATTAAAACCGTTTTAATGAATTAAAGAAACAAAATTCAAAATTTGGTGGGGAATTCCCCCACCAAGTCAAACCATATCTCAAAATAAAAGCATTGAAAAAGACGAATGTTAGTTTAAAACAAAGTTAGACAATACATGTTATTAAAAACTTAGCCTCTACTTTTCCTGTATAGGGAGGGAGTTAAGGCGCGTAAATATCCTTTATGAAAATTTAAAGGATCTTCTTTAATGGTGAAATTATCCGTAGGATCTGGCTCAAGTTCCTCCTCCTCCACGCCATAAGTTATCATGTCTTCCTCATCTGTTGCATATTCTGTAGGTGCTGACATTCTAGGTCTATGTGGAGCCATTTTTATTTCGATTTCTGGTTTCTGTACTTTTGGGCACTTTCTTCTATTTCTTGAATTTCGTTTTACACACTGTGGGATTTCAGGTGCATTAGAATGTTCACTATTGGATGTAGTAAGGACAGACTCTGGCAAGGGAACTAATGGTTGAATTTCAGTTGAAAGTGCAGCAAATTCATTAGAAGTTGTAAGAGAACGGGTTTAAGTTTCTAATGAAACAGATGTATTCAGGTTATTGCCAGGGGAAGTAGTTGTAGTAGTAGTAGAAATGGGTATTTTTAACAAAGACTCACACTTTGTATTGTTGATATAATTGCAGAAGGGGAAGGAAGTAGATTTTCTTGAGTAGATGAAGATGACGTAGATATATTTGCCTAGTTTGGCATAACAGTCGAAAAAGCGAACGGAAGTAGTCTTCTCCCCCATCCTCCGAGTCGTTGCCGTGGTGACAGGATAGCGAGTGGGTAGAAAAGTGGGAGCGGGGACACCATGAGACTTACGTCATATCCGTGAAAAAGTTGGATGATTGCCCACCTTCCGATTGGGGGTCCTTTTCCTCCAGACCCGGGAACATTACGGTGTAGACAAAATAGCTCTCACAGTAAAAGCGTGCCTTTTTAAAATATTTTCTTAGATTTTTGACTACACGGCTATGTGTTCGGCGGCTAATTTGGTTTTTTTTTTTAAATTTTCATTTGCGTTAAATTATTATTAGTTCTAGTCAGAATGCCTAAATCAAATGCACAAAGAGAAAAAGAGTTCCATGAAAGAAAAAAGAAGAAAAACTAGTAGCGAGTCCAGTCGAAAAAGTGACAAAAAACCCCCAGAAAAATAGTGCACATTCATCAAGTGATACTGCCAAATCGCCATTAGAGTACATGAGAGAATATCTAGTACGGGAAAAAACACTACGAAATACTCTTAATGCCCAGTTTATAGGATGGGAATGCTATTGAGACTCTTCTGATGGCAGCAAAGATTAATACGGACTTTGTGAACCACCCTGTGCCATTAACTACAGAACCCTCAACAAGTCTAGTTTGTGTTGCAACTGATGCACGTAAATCAATAATAAATTCTATCACACGTTAAAAAGAATATGATTCCCATAAAAATGCTCACAAAGATTTTCAAAAGCGATTAATTGAAAATCCTTTCGGTCACGGGCCTTCAATTCATGACATATTATGGTTTAGATATAATTTGAGAACGCCTGTTGCTGAGCACAAAAATATTTTATAACATATTTTGCCGAGAATTAATTTAGAAGACATTAAAACATGTTTCAATTGCCGACAAAATTAAGTAGGGAAAGTATACCAAATTTATCAAAATGTAATGGTTTTCATACCCAGAGATTCCAACATATCTTCTTAATTTAAATTTGGTATCAGAAAGACTCATTTCACTATGAATACCTTTCATACAAATAAGGTGATTGAGACAAGTACGTGTTCAGTTTGGATTATTAGGGCTCACATTCAATGTTCCAACGTCGCTAAAGAAATTTCACTTCTATCGCGTGGCGTTCCACGCACCATTTTTTTGAGTTTTTACAAAACATCAATATTGGGATATATATTCTGGCGTATATATGATATTACACTAATGTCTTTTTTTAGTTTAAACCAATGTGATCACCATAAAGAATACAATCAAGATCATCACAGAATGAATAATACAATTCTAAATCAAAAACGACCCATTCCTCCTCTAACCTGATGTGTTTTAAGATATTAAATTAAAATATATAATTGCATCAAAATTTTAGTTAGCTTCTTAATAATGTCGCACTTGAAAGCTGTAAAAGGTCATTTAGTGATGGATCTCGTAATTTTAAATATTTATCAAATTACGAGAATGACAATGAGATGGCATCCCACTCTCTTAACTTCAATACTTTGAAAACGTCAGAACTTTGAGCCTCGACAGTTTTAACCCTTATCATCCCATCTAAATGTTTATTCTTCAACGGTACTATGACCACTATATGCCAACAATGAATTTGTAACTTTCACTACTTGCCTACCACGACCAGTATAATTGCATCAAGTAACCTGATCTGTCATTAACATCTTGATCGCAAAAGTGTAAACAATATCTATAACAATAAACGATAATTGTTTAATCTCAAACCTTTGAAATAGCAAAAAACATTGTTAAAAATTTGCGTCAGTCCTTAACAAATACTTTTAATCGGAATCAAATGTGATGGCATTATAATTAACATTGTTTTTCATTACTTTTGAATGTTCATCAGGTGTTAAGTGATATTAGATACTCTTATCTTTATAAATCTTAAGTGAATTTACTATTAATAATTGTAGTGCGGTATTTTTTTTGAAAAATGTTCAATCTGCCGTTACAAAGCAAGAAAATCATTTATTTCATCAAACTGGCTCATGACTTGCTGTGTTTCTTTTAGCTCTATATCTTTTTCATGCTTGGTGGTACATATGTTGTGCCACGAATTCTTATTCGTTTACTACATGATGGTACATAAAACGTTCCACTTGTTTGAAGGTCTTAGAAATTGATGCTATGTGGTACATTCGCTGAACCATCACAACGGTCAACTCATAGCAGTTACTTCAGATTCTAACACATATCATAAGCTAATTGTATGCAATGGGTTTATGCAGTAGTTCATTCTTGTATCAACTGTGAGTCTGTTGAGTGGTATTTTTCGGAAGTGACTGTGTTGAATATTTTTAAAAGTAAATTAAAAGGATTTTTTGTGATATTTGATACAAATCAGTTAAGTACATATATTATGTAACTAAATAAGTCTTACAATAATTAGTACTTCACATGTGCATTACTATTATGAATATATGAGAGTCCAAAAAATGTACCACTGCGCTATTGATGGCCATATTCTTTACAAATACAAAATGCATTCCGCTTGCTTTTTCACAATAATGAACATGTTTATTGTGCCAAATATATTTGTATTATGAGTTAAATTTTTTAAATAATAATACTATTTATAAAATAATAGTACATAAAAAATTACACATATGCCCTGAATGAGTTAAAGTTTGTGTTAAGAAATAAATACAACTAATGCACTTATTATATATGTTGACTAAATAAAAACTAATTAAAATAAAATAATGTAGAGAATAGAAAATTTAAAATTAAAACTAACACATTAGGTAAATTAGGACTAAACTAAAATTAAACTTACATCATTAGATTTGAAAGAAACTGAAAATGCTTTAATATATAAGATGAATAACATAATAAGATGAAGAAGTGTATTTATTTTCCAATTGTGAGAGAATGGATGTGTTGTATCTGTAAAGTTCCATTGTGCCTATGGAAGAAAAATTCATTTCCAGAACTATAATGCTGCTTGAAACGTATATGCATCACCTATTTTTTTAAACTTTTGACGCCCTTTATTTAAAAAAGTGTTTAATATTACTATTATGTATCAGATTTTGCTCAATAATTATAGTTTTGTGAGCTTTATCTAAAATATTTGTAATTTTCCCCTCTAGTGAATTGTTTTTATCACAAATTCAGTGCATGGAAGTGATATCCTGCAAACTAAAGTAAGCCTGTTTAAATATAAGACATTGGCCAAACATTAAATCGTTTGTCAAAATAGTTCAGTCTAAAATTTTAATAAGCATTTTATAATTTTAAATCAAATTTGAGAAATCAAAATAATGTCCAAGTTAACAACTATTTACACTTTACTTCATTGGCAACGAACACTATGAATTGATAGCGCTCTCTTATTTAGTATCGAATGAAATGGTAGCCCATATTTAAGACATTCACCCCTGGCTTGAAAGACACTAAAATTAGATAACTTTTAATGAATATTCACCAATCAGGAAGTCACCAGAGCTTTTACACATAAATACCCTTCCTATTTAAATTATAGCCCTCAGCAAAACTGCATCCCCGACTCTCTATACTTCTTGTTCCAAGATATTGTGTTCCAAGGTTTCTCGTACTAGATCATTATGAGAGGAAGATACTAAGATTCGCCGAGAGAAGCCTGCTTGTTAGGAAGCCACTTCAGTTGATAGGCTAAGAATAGATGATACTACTGCATGCGAAGGAGAGATGTTTTCGTCGTGTTTGAAATTAACAAACTCGAACATAAATTCTAAAGAGATGGGGATTTTGGAATCGTAGGACTTATTTTGAAATATGTGTTTTTTTTAATACTATGATTAACTTAATGCTATTTAAAAATTGAATTTCGTATTTAGAACAAAGCCTTAGCCAAATTAAAAACTTAAAACAAATTGATCCTTATCCAAAACTTTTAGTTTCGTGATCTAGAAAGTTATTTTAATATGAATATAAAAATTTTATATTGTGGTTTCGAGGGAAAAAATATAATTTGTTTCTTCTTTTTATTTTGTTATGTGTTCATACTTAATGAGAGGGAATTTAACCTTCGTAAAAGCTACATGAAATGAATATAATGTAAATCCGGGGTAGGCATTAAGTCGATCGCGATCGACCTGTGGACCATTAAGACATTTTGGGTTGACCGCCTGAAGATTACCAGCTGGTAATATACACTGAAATATTCAATATTGTCTGACAGTACGCAAAATAAGTCTTCTACAGAATATAAGTACGAGAATTAAAATGTTTTGTTTTGTAATATATTTTGAATTGTTTGATAATAAATGCATCATTAAATATTATTATATTTGTACCTTAAGCTTTGCTTTAAACAGATTTTAAAAAAAAGTATGATTCTCTTAAAAAATTTAATTATGTTGGTAAATACATTTACCGTATCTATTATTAAAGTATAATAAATTTGGTAAACTTTTTTTCTTGTCTCACTACACTTACGCTGCTGGGTAGCCCGCAGCACCTTGAAAAAAATTAGAAGTAGCCCGCAGCACCTTGAAAAAAAAAAAAATTGAAAAAATTAGAAGTAGCCCGCAGCATCTTGAAAAGAATTAGAAGTAGCCCACAGCACCTTGAAAAAAAATAGAAGTAGCCCGTACCCTATAAAAGTCTGCCCACCTTGAAATAAATTAGGTGTTAGAAGTAGCCCGCAGCATCTTGAAAAAAAATTGAAAGTATTGAAAAATGGATTCAACATCTTGAAAAAATATTCAGCACCTTTTTATAGCCCGCAGCACCGCAGCACCTTAAAAAAAGCAGCACCTTGAAAAAAAAATTAGAAGTTGCCTGGCAGCGGTTTTGAAAAAAATTAGAAGTAGCCCGCAGCACCTTGAAAAAATTAGAAGTTTAATTAGAAGTAGCCCGCAGCATTGAAAAGAATTAAAGTATCAGCATCTTTTTCAAATAGAAGTAGCATCTTGAAAAGAAATAGAAGTAGCCCGCTGCATGAAAAAATTAAGTAGCCCGCATTTAGTAGCCCACAATGAAAAAATTATAGCCCGCAGCATCTTGAAAAAAATTAGAAGTAGCCCGCAGCATCTTATTTAGCCCACAGCACCTTGAAAAAATTTAGCCCGCAGCACCTTGAAAAAATTATAGTAGCCCGCAGCACCTTGAAAAAAATAATAGCCCGCAGCATCTTGAAAAATGCACCTTGAAAAAAATTAGAAATTTGTGCACCTTGAAAAAATTAAGTAGCCCGCAGCACCTTGAAAAAATTAGAAGTAGCAGTACAGTAGCCCACAGCACCTTGAAAAAAAAAAATTTTAGAAGTAGTTCATACCCTACTAAATATTATGGTATTGAATGGATTCAACTCATAATATTCACTTTTTTTGGTTACAAGTTGAAAAGGTAAGAAAAAAAGGCGGTTTCGAATTTAATTTATGAAAAGATATTTTTCAAATGATAGATTATAATATATTTAGTTTTAATATATAAATTTAAAGAATATTTATTTTTATTTCATTAATATATTAGAGAAAAATAATATTAAATCATAATTGTTTTGTGTCATTAAGTCCGCTGGTACTAAACCCTACTAAATATAATTAAATATATCACTGTGATAAATGACATTGAAAATGCAACGAAAATTTCTATTTCTATTTTGATATATCGTAAAACCCTATAAATAATTAAGAATCACTAAATGACAAAAAACGAAGAAGTATCTTAGAAGAAAAATGAACACAAAAATGTTTAATTTCAAATAATACGCGCAACACACAGAGTATATAAGAATATGTTAACTCATTACGCTATATAATAACCGTGGATGGCGATACACAAGGCAACAACATTTAGTGCAGAGTAATTGACAATACGGATGGTGTTCTGAGGAATGCGTCTTGATTTCCTGTTAACCATTTGCCACAGTTCGTCTTCTGGATGCGATGATGGTGACAGGTCTTACGAGCGGTAGCCAATCACATGCCAGGTATGAAAGAGGTTCGTCTTGGATAGCCTTTATAGTTTCGTAGTGTGACGTTAATAAACGATCAATCATTCATTTAATCACTAAGCCATTCTTCGGTTAGGCTTCTTGCGTTATCCTTTAATACCTTTTTATCTCAAATGCCTTCTTAACCACCATGAATAAATCTTTTAATCTAGGCTTAGTAGGGGAGCGTCTATTATCCTCTATTGTATTTATTTCATTTCTGTTGATTAAGCAATAATTATTTAAGTGCTATATTTGTGCCTCATGAAGTAATGTTCTCATATCAAAGAACATTCAAGTAGTCCTAACTGTTAGTCAAAGGAAATGTCCGTTAGAACTTATTACAGATCCTCAGCTTGAAACTAATGCATGCGGGTATTTATAGGAGGATATTAGATATGACCATTGTGACAATTTACAATTGATGACTTTAACTACCTTTTAAATTAAAATAGATTATATTTAAAATTCAATGGGGTTATAGACATTAGGGACTCATTTTTGACCTTTTTATGAGAGAATATTTTATACTATTGGTCAACAGGAGCAACAAATCAAATGCGAAATGTTTAAATTTAGTTTTTAAAACACTTGCCATTATTTATGGCTTCTTTAAAATTGTTAAAATGTTATAAATATAGAGAAAAAAGTCGAAAATTAATTTTTAATTTCTATTGAAATGATTAGATGTCAATTTGATAAAATGTTTTTAAATTGTGTAATCAAAACTGGAAGGATTTTTATACATAAAAATAAAAATTCCTCTTTAACTATTCGATTCTAAACACAAACACATATTAAATTAATTAATTCGTCAATTTATAATACTTACTGTTAAAAAATTCTCAATTAATCTTAATTCTCATTTAATCTCTGTTTTCAAGAACCTTACGTACAAAATCAAAGGAAATTCGGATATGGTCTGCTATTTAAGAAAATTTAAATTAGATTTCATCGAATTTTAATTTTGGTAATTCAATGTATAAGGATGTATTACATACGTTTCCTAAGAGAACGTTTCAATATTAAGATGCATAAAAATGTTAAGTTTTCACAATAGCCAAAATTATGCTAAATGACTTAAAATTTAAAAAAGAAGGTAGAATTTCATTCCAAATTATTGTGACAAATTTGAATCAATGGAGATAGAGATAGATCATATTTTTTTTTTTTTTTATTTTTTACTTTTATTTTTTGTCATTTTGCAGTTTGTCAATACATTACGAGGTTTTCAAACAAATGTTGCATTTTTAAGAAGGATATAAATGCCTCAGTGGGGATATTTAAAGTTGATTGAGAAATATTTTCTGTATTAATCACAACTCTAAAAAATTAACTAACATTTTATTATATTCTGCTCAATTTTCTAAAATGGAAATAAAGTCTTTGTTGAGAAAATATAGCACCAGCTGAGAAAATTACTATATTATTCAGCACATAAGTATCATTATAAGATGCATACTTTTTATGTTTCCCGAAATGATTAATTTAGAAGCAGAAGTGCATATTTTGATTGCATTGCCCCTTCCTTGTTTGAAGATGTTACAGGATAAAGAGTTATATCAGGGCGAAGTAAAAAAAAATATTATATTTAACAATGAACCAGAAACGGAAATCACTGGGTCATAGTAAGAAAAGACAATGAAACAAAAGTAAAAAATCTGGTTGAAAATCATTTTTGACAACAGGGCATGTGATTGTCAAATATTTTATTTGTGTGAGCATAATTTTTCTATACCCTCAAGATTTTCATGAAGTTTAAATTTGAAGGAAGAAAGGATTCGATCTGAGCACTTTCCATTCCATATGCGAGTACTTTATCGACCACTCCAAATCAATCGTCTTCGCGTGATGTTTGGTCCTCGTTTATATAGATATCACACCGCCACATACACACATGTCAGTGATTCGGCGAATTGGTGAACGAACAATACCAAATTTGTGGCGAGCATGTGAGCAGTTGCGTCACGTTGTGGGTTGCGTCATCGTGCGTGACGGCTTGAGAATTGCGTCATTTGTGTGAAACAGCTTTGTTGAGTGACGGCTTATTTGCGGCAATGTTTGATGGATTGGTTGCTTTTGCGGTGGATAGATGGCACCACGACTGCTGCGCGGGAATGGTGCGGCTGTTTTGTACGGTCAGGGTCACCAATGAAGAAAGAAAGGATTATATCTGAGTACGTTATCGACCACTCCAAAACGATCGTCTTCGCGATATGTTTGGTACTAGATTATATAGATATCACACCACCATAAGTCTAAAATATGAAGCTTAGCTAAGCCATAATAATGGCTTATTTGTTAAAGCATTTCCAGATAAATATACAAAAAATATTATCTTTTCTATGTATCTAACTATCTTATCTATCAAGTAAAAAAATATCGTAATTCGTAAAATTTTGAAACTTTTCAGCAAGTAAACATCAAGTGTTAAAGTTTGGGTGGATCTTGAAATTAATAGTAATACACAAATCATGGAAATGATTTTGATGCTTCTTAATGAGTTGAACAGGTCTCTAACCTGTAGTTTATCCAAAATGTAATAAAAGGTAAGCTTAAGGTTCCAAGAGAAAACAAGGAAAGAAAGATACATCAAGCACCATATTCATTGAAACATAAGCAAAATCAAAAAACAAAACAAGACAGAATGCCTTTAAAATATCATGCAATGAAACGAAGAGCAGAAACAAATTATATTTTCTGATGAAAGTTTGACTTTGACAGTCTCGATGCTTACATGTACTACAGAAATAAATAGAGGAATAAATTGAAATAAGGCTAGAGTAGGAGGAAGATCAGTAATGATTAGAAAATCCCGTATTCATAGATTTGCTATTTGCAGCAAGTTTCGAGACTTACAGACTCTACACAATATAAAAGTGTGCTATATGATCGTCTTATATAATTTGGGCTTTATTAATTACTTTTAACTGGAGGGATGAATAAGACATAACAGATGGATAAGACAGATAAGATAATGTTTCTTATCATGTATTGGAGTCATTATTAGATTTACACGAGAAATGCAACGTGCTGCCGTTTATCATATTTTATTTTATTTCAATATTCAGTAAAGCCGTCTGCACTCCAAGCCATGAAAAAATGAGTCATATTTTCAGCGTCGTTTATTCACGTGGTGCTTCGTAAGATCACCGGAGACGAAGTCAAAGTCCTTATGCGGGAGGCGGGTTGAGTTGTTCTAGTAGGTTTTACCCCAACTGACACTTGAAGTGTTGGGGATTCATCACACACACACACATATACACACACACACACACACACACACACATATATATATATATATATATATATATATATATATATATATATATATATATATGTATATATATACAGGGTGTTTCAGCTAAGATATTACAAACTTCTAGGAGAGGTAGGGGACAACAAGACGACTCGAAGTATATAGGCAATGCTGGGTCGGAAATGCTTTCCTAAGGCTCCACGCGCCGACAAAATTTAGGGTGCAAAACTTTAACTGGTCTTAAAAACGGGAAAAATTATCGAAATGCTTTGGGTTTTGGTCAAAATTATTGCTATTATTTATTATTTCAAAAAAAAATTCTGAACAATATTGCTGCTAAAGCATCGCTAGAGGGCGCTTTTAGACTTTGGAACGCTAGGAAAAATTTTTTCAATATTTTTAAAGTTTTTTGATGGCTTTCATAAGTTGAAACTTTAACTTGAATTTTGATACCAGATTTGGTATCCTCCGGGGAAAATTGATGTAAAAAATCGAACATTGTTCAGGGCACTTAAAGCACAAATGGTGCTAAAAAACGAGCAAAATGTTGGATTTCGGTGTGGTTTGCGCAAAAAGCATTCCCTTGCTGACTAATTTGTTCAAAACAAATTTTGACATTGTTGCCAAATTTAAAACCAGAGATGCTTCAGACAAGTAAAAAGGCATTTCCGATCGACCTTTCCTATGTAATTCGAGTCATCTAGGTGTACTCTTCCACCAACGAGGTCGAGTACACCTAGACGACTCGGAATAACATAAAAAAGGTGGTCCGGAAATGCCTTCCTGAAGCAGTAATACCATCGAAAGCCTGATATGTAGCCCAGGAATTGCAAAGTGTCGTGGCAGTGAATAAAGCGAGCAGGGTTCTCGGCGAAAATTTTAGCGAGAGAGTGTTAAAGGCAGAATATGCAAAATTCCCCGTCGCGAGTTGAATTAGCCGCCAGAGGGACAGAACGATAAGAAGGAGTCCGCTGGAAGGAAGCTTTATTTCCATCGCACACAGACTGGCTGTTCGATGACAGAGTACACGAACGCAGAGAAAGCAGATATGATTCTGGCGCACGGGGCCACAGATTGCAACGGTCGAGCCACTCAGAGGTTGTACGCCGAAAAGCATCCTGTCAGGCGGACTCCTGCTCATACCATGTTTGCTCGCCTACACCAGCAATTATGTGGGACCGGTTCATTCCAGAAGGCAGCACATACCGAATTGAACGAGGAAATTGTACTAGATATGGTAGAGACCACTCCCAGTTTAAGTACACGAGGTATCGCTAATGAAATCGGGATTTCATACAGTAGCGTTTGGAGGATTCTCGATGATAGTGCCCTGCATCCATTTCACTACCAGTACGTCCAGTCACTAAAAAGAATGTGACTTTGCACCTCGTCAGGCCTTTCCACAGTGGTACTTGCAGCAACGAATTGCAAATCCCTTTTTTGAAGCATCCGTGTTGTTCACAGATGAGGCGTCTTTTTCGAGAGAGGGTATTTTCAACACCCATAACAGCCATTCATGGGCAGCAGCGAACCCACATGTAACACGTACTCGGGCTGCACAGGATCGTTTCCTGGTTAACGTATGGGCTGACATTCTAGGGGATCATCTAATAGGACCCTACATTCTGCCTGGTCACCTGACTGGTCCACGCTACCTGATATTCTTGGAACAAGTTTTGCCAAAGTTATTGGACAGAGCACACGTTACCGCTGCGACTCGTATTTCCATGTGGTTCCAGCAAGATGGAGCCCCCGCACATTTCAGTATTTCTGTTCGGAATCACTTGGATGCAGTATGTGGTGAACGATGGATTGGCCGTGGAGGTCCAGTGCATTTATTTCTCCGATCGCCAGACCTTTCCTGTCTGGATTATTTCTTCTGGGGGCAAGTGAAATCGTTGGTGTACGAAACACCCGTAAACAACGCCGAGGAACGTGTAGCACGCATCAGTGCAGCAGCCGGAGAAATACGAAACACTCCAGAAATGTTATCGAATGTTCGACGCTCCATGAAGCGAAGATGTGAAGCCTGCATCATGCGACGGGCGTCAGTTCGAACACCTCCTTTGACAGCAGTTTTCCTTCTTTTCTTTACTTTTTCTTTTATGATTATGCATAGCAGTTAGTAAACAGCTTTTTTTCCTCCTATTTTGAATCTTTCCTTGTGTTTTACTTCTTGTAATTGTAGGAAAAATTGCTAGTAATTATTCGGCTTACAACCAACCACAAAATTATCCAAATGAGTTTCCAAGTTGCAATGTCTGAAAGCGCCCTCTGGCTTTGATTAATGGCTACCAAGTCAAAATTTTTTTTGAACAAATTAGTCAGTAACGGAATGCTTTTCGCGCAAACTGCACCGAAATCCAACATTTTGCTCGTTTTAGCACCGTTTGTGCTTTAAGTGCCCTGAACAATGTTCGATTTTTACATCAATTTTCCCGGAGGATACCAAATCTGGTATCAAAATTCAAGTTAAAGTTTCAACTTATGAAAGCCATCAAAAAACTTTAAAAAATATTGAAAAATTTTTTTCCTAGCGTTCAAAGTCTAAAGCGCCCTCTAGCGATGCTTTAGCAGCAATATTGTTCAGAATTTTTTTATGAAATAATAAATAATAACAATAATTTTGACCAAAACCCAAAAGCATTTCGATAATTTTTCCCGTTTTTAAGACCAGTTGAAGTTTTGCACCTAAATTTTGTCGGTGCGTGGAGCCTTAGGAAAGCATTTCCGACCCAGCATTGCCTATATACTTCGAGTCGTCTTGTTGTCCCTACCTCTCCTAGAAGTTTGTAACATCTTAGCTGAAACACCGTGTATATATATGTATATATATACATATATATTTAAATCTATCCAAAAATAAATTTAAAATAAAAAAAATCTTTTAAGCTTACACAAGCTTAATTCTAGATTTTAACTTCTTAGGAAACCTTTGGGGTGTACTTATCAAAGATTATGCTAATAAAAATGTCTTCATCTACCATTGAACTCAAGTAAACCTTGTAAAATATTGGCTCAATATTTTTGAAAGGGATTTTAACCATTTGGACCACTTAATAAACGGGTTAAGACTTTTCAAGTTCTGAGAAAAAAGTAGAGGATAAATAATTACATCATTTTTTTATACTTTTTTAAACTTTTAATAGAATATGATAATATTTTTTGTAATATATTTTTTCATATTTCATAATATATATTTAATAATTTAATCTTTTTTTTACATTACGCAAAATTAAGGAAGTTGATTATAATAAAAATATTATAATATGTATGAAATGCTTACGAAATAAAAATAGAGCTTTTATTTACTAAATTAATTAAAAAATTAAAATAATACTCGAATTTTTTCTAATAGATTGTAGAACAAAAATATAAAAAGTAGCAAAATGAATTAAGATGTAACTGGTGACATTTTATGACTGAACCTTGAATTATAAAAGGAGGTGATTGTGTTAAAAAAGATCCGAAATTTTTCAAAATAAAATAATAAAATGTTTTTATTTTTAAAGATGTTTAACCAAGATTTACGTTTTAATTTTGATAAAAATAAAACACATTATTTATTTAGTTAAAACTAAATTAAATGTGGAAAACAAGGTTTTCTTAGTTCCAAATAATTATTCGAAATCCATGCCATTTGTGTTTGTACGCACGAGAGTATAGAAAATAAAGGGACTTTTCAAATTTCTCTTTGCAAGGTTTGGCAACAGCGCTAGTACCCAACATTGAATGAGGAATAGCCAGCAACACTTTTATACAAAGTGTCAATCGTCTTCTTTCGTCTTTCTTCCCCTACCTCCCACACTTTTAGTTCTCCTTCTCTATGTAACTTTAGTACAGTCATTAGGGTGAAATCTCACTTTACTGCAACACCCAATAGTATTGCTCTCTCTCTCATCACAACCATGTGCCACATTGAAACTCCAGTTGCCTACGTCATCCTCATATTACACCATCTTGACAGAACCGAGACCGCATCGATCACTGTCCTAACAGTTGCATTCCTCAACCAATCAGGAGCCACCTCTCCGATACGCTTCTACCACCAGGCGATTGCGTCATCCCTGCTCATCGCCGCCACCATTAAATGAACTCTTGTAACAACCAATCAAGAGACTCTCTCTCCCCAATGTCATCCACAATCCCAGGACTCTGATACGATATTAAGATATGGGAAGGAGGATTATTAAATAATCCAATTTCCCAATGAACCTCAGTGCTTTTTGTTTTCCTTCGTAGCCGTTGCAGTGTAGTAGACCATTCAACATGGCAGCTCCTTTGTCGATCTGCACCATGGAGGTGAATGATTCGCTTTATGTTTGCGGAAGGTACGAAACCTGTGGAAATTATTCGTCGCATACAAGTCCAGTATGGTGACAACTGTTTATCACGACAAAATTTACGAATAAATAAAGCTCTTCAAACAAGGAAGAACTTTTTAATGTGACGTCAAAAGACCGGGTAGTCCATTGACGTCAAGCACTGAGTGTCCTCGTCGTTAAGGGTACAGTGATGAAAGGGATGGCTAGCACCCAACGCACGTAACACACCTACGGGAACAAAAAGCGAATCATTGCCCTCGTTTCCTTCTTGGTGCAGATCGCGATGTTGAACGGTCTCTTACACCCCGATGGCTACTTGGAAAGACGAGTGACACGTTGAATTGAAGTGTTTCCGACTACCTTTTATTCAGCGCTTCCTACTAGAACTTTTGCAAAACCTTGGAAAAATAAATTGCAAAATTCTCTTTAATTTTTTTTACTTCTCCTAGTGTTAAAATAGTAATACAATGTCGTTTTTTTTAAATATAAAGAGCATTTTTATATACTAAATAATATATATATATATATACATATATATATATATATTTCTTTAATGTATATCAAAAAAAAAATATTGCCTCAATAGAATATGTTTGCTGAAATAAAATATACATACAAAGACTCCCATGAGATTATTTTAGTAAAAAAGCCTCTCTAAATTCGAAATTTTTAGTTTCCTCTCAGGAAATTTATTTTCTCTCCCCCCCTCCCTAAAAAAGCATTTCCCCAACAAATCCAAATGATATGGGCATACAAAACACACAAATAAGGAAAAGAGAAATAATCTTGCAGGTATTCAAAGATTATATATGTTAAAGGATTAAATGCACATCTTTATTGTCTGGAAACCACATCATTCTTGATACAATTTTCACTAATATCCTTAGAGGCAAGATTAAAAAAAATATTTCCCGAATGCTTGGTATGTCTTTTTTTTCTTGATGAGGAATGATTGCGGCATCAAAAGCCCACAGTACTTCTCTTGAAACTTCTGTGTATAAAGTTCCTAAAGCGTAAAACACTGGAAAAAGACTGTATCATTTTGCTATGCAACAGCTGACTGTTTCGACTCCAGTTTTCCCTCTATTATACAATCGATGGTATGCTTGAGAATTTTATTCTTAAGAATTCATCAAATTGCATTAGATCAAATTATTTAGGGGAAGCTTGGTATTTTTTACGAATTTCGCAAAAATGGCCGAAGGAAAAGGGAAATGGCAAAAACTTAGATTTTGATGTTTTTAGTTTTGCTGTTCGGGCACAAGATGCATGAATTTGTCGTAACAATGCGTAAACCTAAAATTTCAGTGATTGTTTTCGGAGGAGTGCTTGAAAATGTTTTTTATACGAGACACACAGTAAACAGATTTTTAGTTTTATTGAGAGTCATCTTTGTTTCTCTTAATATTATTAACACTAGATTGCCCAAGGTAGTCATTTTGCCTGCTTTTTAATTTCAATTAGGAAAACAAATACATATATAATGCACAATTTCTTAGAAATTGTATGAATATATATTTTTTTTCCAAATAAAGTAATTTTTTTTTTATTGTTAACATAATTTTAACCCTTAACTTTTACCACTGTTGCATTTCTGCAACATATGATTTATTTTAATTTAACAGACTCAATATTTTTTAATTACCTACAAATCACTTATCTGAGAAAAAAAAAAGATTACTGCAACGCAGTACTTTACACATAAGTTTTCCAAGAGGGGGAGGTCCAGAGTTGAAAGTTCACCATTCTTGTATCATGCTCATTTTGATTTTGCCGATTTTTGGAAATCAAAAACAGTAAAAAACTCATTATTGAACAAATAATTAGTATTAATTAACAAAATTAATCATTAAAAACAAATATATTTAATTTAATTTTGCGTATTATATACTTAAAATTATAATCAATTGGGTAAAAACATCAAGGGCTTTGGGAGGGGGGTTCCGGAACCCAGGACACCCCCCTGTGTGCGCCATAGCTGCAACGAAATACATGCTAATTTTGTCACTAGATGGAAGTACATTTTTTCCAGAAATCACAACAATTATAAAAATGTGTGATGCCTCAAGAACTGTGTTTTTGCTATAAAAAGAATCCATTATATTTTATGCTTCCTCTTGTATATTTATGAAATAAATTACCAGGTAAGAAATTTCAACATTTTTTGAAGAATAATAAAATCCTCATTTAAAAAAAAACGTTTTGTAATTTACAGCACTACTGCGCAATGTTGCATTTCTGCAACAAACAAAAAAAATGACTTAAATTCAAATTAAAACTGCCTTATTTCTATTTCTTTTCATATTTTTCCCTTTTAGTATTACTTGAGAAGTAACTGATATAATTTTTTCGTAGAAATTTAAAAAAATTGCAAAGTTAAGGGTTAAGCAAATTTCTTTACACATTAATCATTTTTTGACAATGCAGTCCTTTTGACTGCTTTTGGGCAATATAGGTATATACCAAATTTCAGTCATTCTAGTGTAAAGAAAAATATTCCCTTGAGGCAAAATATTATTACAGTAATGTAGTAGACTAATTATAAAATACTTTTGTCTAAATATAGATATTTGAATTATAAGGAAAAGATGTAAATATAGTGTTAGTTTTATATATATTACGTATAAATTAGCGTATCCACTTATAAATGCATTCGATTCACAGATTATTAATAATTTTAGCTATAATCAATGTTTTCTATTATTTTCTGTAAAATTCATAAGTATTATTGAATAGTTATGTTTTAATTTAATGGGCATAACATGACCTTAAGTTTTCTAATAAAAATATAATTTGTGCTTTGAAAGGAACTTTCAGAGTTTTTTTCTCTCTGTTCTCCTTTTTCCAATAAATAAAAATATATATTTTTATATAATCGTTGAAAGTAACCCATTAATCATTAAAAACCTTTAAATTTCATAAAACATGCAATTTCGGATAGAGTATAATTCAAAACTATTCACCTGCTAATTCAAAATTAAATTCATAGCACTAAAGTGTGGTAATCAGAGTCTTCTAAATATATCTTTCTAATGCTACAGGTGTAGACAAAATGAAATATAAATTGCATATACCCAGAAGTATATATTTATTCCCGAATACTAGGAACAATATAAGCCACAATTACTGCGCTATAAAAATATGAACTCTCCATATTGATACTATACCAATTAAAAGCTAAATAAATATGAAGTATGGGGGTAATATGTTTCGAAAATGATTTGCTTGTGATGTGAGAGATTACGAATTTCTGATAGTGCTGGATCAAAAAATACCACGTACATCACAGAAGTTTTTATTATAGATTTTTTATTCTTTCCAATCAGAATTTCCAAAACTATCTATAATATGCTCTATTCGCGATTTTTACTAATCAACTCTGGAAAATTCTGTCGATTACGTTGTATGATAATAAAATCTCTTTCTGTGGAGAAACAATGATTTATGTTGATGAGAGTTATTATTTAAAGTCAAGGGAAATGTACATTTAAGAGAAATTGGGAATTGCGGTCATACTGCAGCGGAAAAAATAGTGATAGACTAATTGAAGCAAGCGGAGTTTGAGTAATATAATCAGGTGAGTTTACTTATCAAGATTGTTATCGATGCAGATTTACTCGTCAAAGCTAAGTACTTGAATGAATAATTATAGATATTTAAGTCAGAAATTAAGCTGACGGTTCCTTTTTTTTAAGTTGAGTTTTGATAGAGATTTAATAGTCGTGTTTGAATTTACTAAAATTGTCTCTTGATTTGATGCAACCACAGATCTCCGCAAGTGATAATCAGCGACAATTCTTATACGAAAGGAGTAGGGTTTTTTTTACTGAAATTAAAGAGATACATATGAAGTATAATGTTAAGCATATATATATATCAAACCGTGAAGATACATTAATATTTTCAAGAAAGTATACTCTGAGGTTCTTTTTCCGATTCAATCTCTTGGTTAGAATACTAACGATTTCAAAAGCTTCATTTTTTCAGCTACTATTCTCTAACACAGATATTGGTGTATTCTACAGTGATTATTTTCAAACTCTTTCCCGATTCTCCATCTATTTACTGCAGCTGCATTTAAATGGTAATGGAAGCTTGCATATATGATGGTTGCTTTACAAGGCGAAGCTCTCACATTAAAAACCGTCGTAACAGAACTCCAAACATTAGTTAATTGAATCACGCGTGAAAATCTGCTGCAGTAGTTAAAGAAGATAGTAAAATATTGGTCTGATTACTTCTATAATATTAAGATATAAGGGGAAGTAACTTAAGGATATTATTTATTACAAAATACAATATTGCGCTTAAGTATAATAATTCATTACAAAAAGGCCGGGTTTTTCAGTCGCTATTCACATTCTATTTTGTTGTCTGTCCTTCTTACTTGTACTTGTTTACACGAAATAGTATTTTCAGTCATAAAAAATGAACTTCATTATCAATGATTGCATCAATTCAAGTCTTCTTACCGAATAAACAGCAGATTTTGAAATTATTTCTTCCTACATTCAAGACAATGAAGAAGGGATGTAAAAAAGTGGCTCAAGAAAGCTTGGAAAAAGTATTGTTTTCTTGCTTCTTTCAGCATTTGTTTCCTTACTTAATTTGTCTCCTGCATTTCGGGTAAACATTTCGACTGAGAAATTTATCTATCGAAACTCTCTCGCATTTTAATCGATGATTGAAAAATATATTCAACTTTGACTCTTAAGGGAAGAAACTCTATAATCGTAAATCGGACAAAAAAGATGAACTTTGTTAATAGTTTTAGAAGAAATTTATGTCTTTAGATGATTTTTGGCTGATTTTGATTACTAAGAATACAACTTCATTTATAAATGCAAAAATATTAGTAATAATAAACTATTTCAACTGAATAATTCCTACGATTAAAAATGTTGAGTTCAGGTATAGGTAGAAGAAATGTTGCAAAAAAGTCTATTATATATTTAAATCAAGTATACTAATGTATTACCAAATTTTCTATACAGATTTACTTTAAAAGTTGTATTTAATACTTTCCTGTCTTGTGAATGTTTTACCGAAAAAAAATCATTATTGTTCTAAGTTAATCTTATGAAGGTAAAACAATATAATTAGTGAAAAAAAATATCTTTAACTGTACAAAAATCTCCAACTGTTAATCTTGATCTTTCTGTTAGTTTTAAAAAATTGTACCGAGAGTAATAATTTTTGTTTGTGGCATATTATAAAGATTATGACTCATACTCAATCAGACAAGTTCAGGGCATTTTTTTGCTATGTTTTATTTTATTTTTAATAATTTGCTCACATGATAATGGTTAGGAGACTTAAATTATTTTTATTAAAAAAATTACAAAAGACATGTCCACAAATGATTTGTAAGTATACATTCTTATGATAAAAATAAAACACCCTAAAATAATAGATTGCTTCATAATTTTGCACGAAAATTTCTCTTCAATACAATCGATTCCGTTTTCTATGCAAATCAATATTAACCTAATTCAAATATCATGTTCTTCTCCAAGCAATGCACAAAGTATTAATAATTTCTGACAGTTTTTTTTTTTTGCTTTCTTTTAGCTAAGAAGTTCTTGGAAAACACAGTTCATCACGCCGTGACAATGCTGCAGAAGTTATCATATCAATTAGATGACTTCGAAAGTGTTTACGTTGTCGGTATACGGGAATCTAGCTGACCAAACAGAATAATAGGTTTTCAATAGCGCATAACGAACACGGTTGTTTAAATGTATTGGCAGCAATAGTTTCCAACAAAGAGTTCATTGGTAGAACGAAGATACTGCAAGGCTTAAGTGCACGAATGCGAGGAATTGATCAACAACCCTAAATTAAAGTAACCTTATATCAAACGTGTTCAGCTTTCACAAAAAATAGAGCACTTCAATGGTTTTGACGTTACAAAACTATTTTTCACAAGTGCTTTAAGGTATCCGACAAGGTTGAAAAAATGTTTTTAGGTGTATGATGTTTGGTGTTGTTCGGGTCATTAGGGAAAAAAGAAATTAATTATTGAGGAAGAAGGACTAATACATAAAACTAAAGATTTTTAAGTTCGTTTTTTAGCATTTACTTGATCTAACTAATAAAAATATTTTCTTTAATTCGTTTTTTGAAGAATGAACTTCTTTATGGTAATTTGTGCACGAAAAACGGGATATCTTCTAAATAATCCAATCAAATGCAATGAAATTTATAACATATATAATACGGGCCCTTCAGAGTGTAACAAACCACAGGTTTTAAGACAGCTACATTTAATCACATTCTACAGCCATTTTTAGCTTAAAACATGCAGTAATTTTGAAGAAAAATCATGACCATCAAATTTAAATGCTAATAAAATATTCATTTCTTAAAATAGTTTTTATTCTGTGGTTTGTGACACTTCAGAGGGATCAAGAAGTATATCAATAACGTTAAAACTGCATAATGTGCAATTTATTTTTATTTATCACGGTTTTCTTTACTTAAAAATTTTGCTAAATTTTCCTAAAGATAATATTTTTTTTTAAAAAAAAGGGGCGATACATGTTAGTTATTTAATAGTTATCACTTTTTAAGCCTATTTATGTTCTTTAAAACAATAAAATTATTCAGAAAACCAACTTTTTGAAAAGTTTATGTCCGAACCTAGTCGGATACCTTACCGAAGTTTATCTAGAGATGGGATTGTCTTCGTACAGAAAAGGATGCTTTCTTTTATCTTCAAAAGTCTGAGGCCTCATTCTTAACTTGTAGAATGAGAGAGAGGTAGAATCTCTTGGAGGCTCGGGTGACGGCTATCACTGTTAGACATTTAGTACCACTAAGGCAGCACGTGTAGCTTGAGGAATGCCCCAGACGCGTGTAACTTTACTCCCCAATGGATGGACTGTGGCCTTACAGTGGGTTCCAAGCCATGTTGGGATCCCTGGAAATGAGAGAAATGATCAAAACGCCAAGCAGTTAGGCGAGTCATCCCAACCGAAAGTCCCCTTTGTCTCTCAGAAGAGCAAAGAACATTATTTCCACATTCATTGACAAATACACTATCGTGACGCAAAAGATCAAGAGCTTTGGAAAGCCATGGGAAACTCTGGCCACTGTAAGTACTATCTCGAGGCACATGGATAGAGCCGAGGCTGTTGTCCGCTTTCGCCTAACCACCGTAAATGACTTTTTGAGACTGACTTTGCCTGACTGCTAACAAGGCCGGCCCACTCCATGGCCATGCCAGAATGGATGGTGACTACCTGCTCCAATGCAGTGGACGAGATAAATAACCGACTGACGACATCGTCAGTCAGTACAGGGAGGTGCGGCGTCAAATGGTCAAAATGCAAAGTGCGGGTGTTGAGTAAATAAGTCTTTGGACATTTGTCTAAGAGCCCTGCAACACTTGAAGATTTGTCTAAATTGTATCCTAGCTGAATATCAAGATACCATACGATTAAAGTTGAATATTACCCAGCGATGAATCCCAGAATCCCGCCTTGAAGTGGAGTAGAGAACAATTAGATATGCTTGTGGAGGAAAGCGTACAAGCTAACTGGACTAATATTTACGACAGTGCTTCTCAAACTTCCAATGCTGGTGCCCCCTTTTCGATCACAATTTTTTCGCGCCCCCTTATACATTAATAATGTACTGAATGCAATAATAATGCACTTTGACGCTAAAGTTACAATAGGCGATCTTAATTACAAACCATGCAAATTAGTAACATAAGTATTAAATTTTGTATACTACTTTTAAGCAAAATAAATAAATAAATAAAATAATAGGATAATTATTATGTCATTTTTCCTTTCTCTAATTTTAAATTGAACATATTACAAAAATGCGGTAGCTGCTTAGAAGACAAAATATAGATATCTGCAAATATAGAAAAAGAACTCAGAGGGTCAATTTCTAATAATAAGCATTCCTTATAAAAATTTTGCTTTCCAAGACAAGCTCATGGACGTCATTAATACTTATTAAACTTGTTCTTAATTTAGTATTAATTAATTAGTTATAAAATATTCTGTGCAGCACTGATACATTAAAAGTATACCGGCAGAAGTGCCCGCTATTTGCTCGAGTTCATTTATAAGAAAATAAAACATTATTGATATAATAGCTGAATTGTAAGAGAAGCAAAGCCAAGTGCTCGACAATGTTTAAAAAAACGTAAAATGATTTTTTTTTTAAATCGTTGCTCAAATTATAATTAGTTTTAAGCGAATTGTAATTTTAAGCCTCACAGAATTAGCATTTATAATTGATGTTAAACAGTAGCGCACACAGGAATTTTTCAAGGGGGGTCCGGGGTCGAAAGTTCACCAATCTTGTATCAGGTTCCTTTTGATTTTGTCGATTTTCGGGAACAAAACACAGTAAAAAACTAATTCTTGAATAAATAATTAGCATTAACTAATAAAATTAATCATTAATAACAAATACTTAACTAAATTTTGCGTTTGGACCCCCCCCCTTGTGTGCGCCACTTATGTTAAATAATGATGAAAAATATAAATATCGATGAAGAATAATTGTATTATTTTTAATATTTAAAGTGAAAAGACGCGCACCCGGTACGGTTGGGGTTATTGAGTCACCCAAATCCTTTTTGTTATAATTTTTTTTGTACACGATAAAAATCATGATTCCAGTGAATAATTTAGCTATAAGAAAGTTTACTTACCTATTTTCAAGGACTTTTCAATTTTTCTTTGGTAACAAATAAACAGTTTTGCCAGAATTAACGATTTCGTAATCTGTGTGTCCCGCGCAACCACTTCCGGGTAAAAAGTATATTCATTATGATAATATGTATGTTACTGCTAAAAAATTGTGTGAAACTTTTTCGGTATGCTTTATACATTGAGAATATTTATAAAAATGTCTTGGCCAAGTAATCCTTCATGTGTGTGTGTGCTCTACGTGGTTTTCCAAATATCATAAAACTCTTTTGCATGAAAAAAAGCGCAACAGAGAACACGTAAGAGAGGGGTCATAGCTAACTGTACCAATAACTTAGAAGATCAAACAGATTACAGGTATAATGTGCAGTATTTCAAAAATAATGACAGTGATGAATTTTTATGTTCCTAAAGTTTTTCGATTCTGGGTCCGGGATCTGGTTTTTCTCTGAAAGAGTAGTATGTTAGGTTAAAAAAAGCGTAATAAAAAATCTCTCATCACGGGATGACAGCAAATCAAATAAAAGTTTTTTATTTGGTTATAGGATCAAAGATAGCTAATTAGGTATTGAAGAAGTTTTTATTTTTGATGGCTTAATATCGCCTATAAATTATATCAGAGTAAAAGTGCATTTTTTATTATGTCTGAAAGTATTTTGTTTTAATTCATTCCAGTAAACTAATTATTTTTTAAATCTTTTATTTTCGATATGCTCGCGCCCCCCTCGTAAGGTCATCGCGCCCCTCCAGGGGGGCGCGCCCCACAGTTGGAGAAACACTGATTTACGAGATTGAAAGTATTAATGAAAATATAATTGTGATTTGAGTTGAATAAAACATTTTGCACTCGTTTACATAAATGTGCATTTCACCAATTCAGTTAACTCTATTTAGTTTCCTCAATATAGGACCTTCGAGACGAAATCCTTTTTTCCTATTTTATTTTTTATCACTTATTTCACTCCAAGGATATCGTGAAATAAAATAATCGAATAGCTCAAAGGAAGAATGTTTTTATTAGTTACAGTTATGCAGAGTATAAGAAACTTTTTTGTGTTTGTGGAAAATATAGCTGGGGTACATTGAAACAAAGACTTTTTTAAAAAGAATTTTAACTTGAATCAGCGTTACAATTAAGAATCTAGAAAACTAACTTATAGCTTTGAAAATGTATTCCTAAATGAAATTATTTGTGATAGACATTTATATATAAACAAGATTAAACGTTTAAATTATTTAAAATCATGAAACAGTTCATTAATACTCATGAATGTGTTGTATTGACGAAAACTCAGAAATACGACGACAGCAAAACAATTTTCAGGTTTGTCCTCTCTCCAGCTAGTAAATTTGAAATGTAAAATACTTATAAATTGTTTGATTGATTGGTTGATTGAATATTAACGTCGCGCTGTTCAGCAACTCGAGGGCTTTTGGCGACGGACTACGTAATTTTGAACCATGGTCAAGTGACGTGGACGACACCTGAGCTGGCACCCCCCTCTCCTAACTACCACACCACACCAACGGGAGGACGTTTCAGCTCTCGACAGATTTAACGTGCATCGCTGCCCTACACGCTTATAAATTGTGGATATAAGTAAGAATTATTTTTTATATATTCATAACATATGAGTAAGTCACAGAAAACTTTTTAAAACATAATTATAGCATAATTAAAACATAATATATCTCTTATAAATAGAAACCGTTTAAAAATAATACAAAAAAAAAACCCCCTTTAATTTGTTTTTCTGCCGGCTCGATTGCTTAGAGGGAGCGTACCAGTTTCATAAACCGCAGATTGTGGGTTCGATCCCGGCTGGAGTCGATAGACTTTTTAGATGCGAAAATCGTAGGCGTGCAATTCACATTATTTTGTGGCATGTAAAAGGTCCCTTGAGTACCAATTTTTCTCTAAAACTCATGACAAAATTGAATCACTGCAATATTTAGCATCCGACGAGAGCTTGAATTAAAAGTAATTCAACCGTCAACCTTTGATAGCTAGAGCCACTACTAGATGGTGCCACCATGAAAGGGCTCTCAGAGAGGGTTTGTCATACTGCAAAGGCTTAGTTGTCAATATGAAGCTCATTAGGAGAAAATGTTTTTCGATAGAGCACATTTTTAAATGCGTATGTGTAATTATAAATGAGCTCTATTTTCACACACTCTGCTTTTATAAATTAGATCAGATTTCAGTTTTGTTGCACGCAAACACAGATATTCTGCATTTGATTTTAATATCCATACTTATTGTACGCAAAATATTTAGAAACCTGTATTTGACATTTATATAAGGTTTTAATTTCATACTAAATGCATTTAAAATGACGTGAAGCATTATTTTATTCTTTGAAAAATTAGAGTTATTTTGTTTCAACAAAATTTTGTTTTACCAAAAACATTTTCTTTTAAAACTTTATCCATTTTGAAAAGGTTAAAAAAATGAGGGCAATAATTTAAGAACTATTAGGAAAAATGTTTCAAAAATGTCATGTAAAGCAAGAAATAAAAAGATAGAAATTGCTAAAAAATATTTTATTCTGATTTAAGAGTGTGAATTATATATAAATAAATGTTAGCAGCTTTTAATTAGACTATTCAAACTTACAAAAGATGTGACCTACACAAAAATATTTATTGACTGTATTTTAATAACTCTGGTTATTTATTTATTTATTTTTTGTAAATCTTCCGTGTAACTTTTATTTGTAACGCCTCTTAATACCACACAATCGATTTCTTCAAAACTTTTCTTAGAGGATGTCTATTCAACAAAAGAAGCACACTTAGCAAATTTCAAGACCGCAAGATTAATAGTTGGATTACGGGAATTTTATCTATCACTCCCTCTTAACCCCTCAAACCAGACTTTGGTTTCAACAAAAGAAACATGCTTATTAAAATTCAAGTATGTTGATCTAATAGTTCAAGACATCTCGGGACGAGATTTCAGTGAATGAGAAAGAGATTATCTTATCTCATTTATATATATATATATATATATATATATATATATATATGTGTGTGTGTGTGTGTGTGTGTGTGTGTGTATTTTGAGGAAATTCTAATTTAAATATATTCCATGCATGTCGAAAAAAAACCATATGTATTTAAAGTCAAGGGTTCGAAAAACTAATTTTTTCATAAGTGTTGCTAATTATCTATAACGATAATTAGTTCATTTTATCACTTGAGCTGTAATTAAGACTTTTGATTCATTATCTTACAAATGTGCTATTACTGCAGCTTAATTGGTTTAAATTATTTGAATGAGTGGCAATTAAATAAATGCTGCGAAATCATTTTCTATGATGATCCTTTTAAAGAGTTTATTCGTGTGATGCTGAATCATTTTTTACGTATTGATCATTAGTGAAACAAGAAGTGTGTCTAGCGTATTTTCAAATTTTATTTTTCTTTTTTTGTGTAGTTACTTTTACACAAAGGCTTTGATTTTTATATGTCTCCTTTTAAATCTGAAACTGTGTGCTCACACAGACATAGTAGTGATTTGAATGCGGGAGAAAACTATTGGATTTTTATATTAAGCTTATATGTTTTTGTGAATAATGCACATACAATTGTATATATATTTATAAAAATTGCAGATATTTTTGTTACTCATAACAATTCGTACAAGATATTTTACTTTGATTTGTTTGTGCCTATCCCACCTGATTTAATGTAACATCGGATCAAGTCAATTAATTCATCTCGTCAAGGGGTTGGTTGTACGCCTATAACTAGCCGTAGCGTTGAGCACCATACAGGTGACTTTTTGATTTGGCTTGGTTTCACCCCAATTTTGAGGGAGAACAACCTGGGGGTCGTCTGAGGACTCCCACCTCTCTTTTTCTTCCACCAACCTCACAAGAGGACTTGAGGTTCGACGGCTATTGAGAGTACCCCCGTGCCGTAATGGCACTATACTTTTACAAACATCCATATCTTCTCCAACATTCGAACCTAGACCCTGATGCCGACCAGTCAGCGTCGCTAACCTCTATATCGGACGGATGACTCGTATAGTTTTTGATATTATGATGAATATATGTGTAAATAGAGAACGTAATACATATGCTCTCAAATATTTATTTACTAAAAGATTTACTAAATAAAAGTTTTTGCTTGGACATCGAAAGTGATGTTTCGTAGACCAAATTATAATTCTTAGCTTTGAAAGATATGAACTTTTATTTCAAATCAGAGTTAATTACGCTCTGAATGAATTGAATAGAATTATGCAGAATATTTGTTGAAAAAAATTTTTCAATGAACTTGAATGACTTGTGTATAATAGTTTTGAAATACATTTATAAGAACGTTTAATTTCTTTCATGATCAAAACCTAATAAATTGTGTTATTTTTGTGTTTTACCATATAAAGCTCACTCAGATTCCCAAAATAAATCTTACATTAATTCTTGTGTCTAAATAAGTTCTATATCTGTGACGGGCTCATCGTGATTTCAACTAATATCCTACTGGGTTTCTTTGGGGCCAGAATGGCAATTCTTTCCAACCAACTCGAGAAGAAAAACGTGAGAATGCAAATTAGGAATCTTATAAATAGTAGAAGTTTAGAATACGCGGGGTGGCTATGAGAAGTGAATATACGAGGTCTATGTGTACAAACTCCCAAGTTAAAGTGAGAGGAAACCTCAAGTTCTAGATTTAATCTATCCGTACCTGTGTGATCAAGTTAAAGGTGGATACCATTTCACAAGAATAAAAGCCACGTCATTTAGAATCAAGTGCATTGCGGTTTACCCAAGACATAGCGGTAAGACTGTTAATTTGATTTATTAAGAGCTATGTAGTTACTGAGATTAGAAATAGTCGGTAGAGTTAGATATATTGGTCGGTTACACCATTATTTGGTAATACGAATAGTGTGTCCTTTCCCTTCATATTCACTTGAATTGATTATTAGTACTATTATTGCATATTGTTTAAGTTAAGATCTTAATAAAGTGATAGTAAGATAAAAACAGTATGGCTGCTTCTTCGTTCCTTCCAACAGATCTATGTCGCGAGGATAATGTAGAAGTAGCCCCACCCCCGATCGGGTGCCTTACATATCTTCAGATAAAGCCTTCGAATCATAATACTTTGAAAATTAATCTGTTAAAACAATCATATAGGTCAAAAAAAGAACTATTGCATAATTATTTTCTCAATGTTTGATACGATATTAAATATACCTTACACATTGCACTTAAGTGTCACGACATGCTCAGAATACAATTGTACATCATTTACTTCTATAGGCATTTAACGTAATGAAAAGAATATTATAAAATAGGGTATTTAACTTAATAAATTTTAATTAAAATAATAGTATTATTTCTACTTCTTGAAAGTTTAAAATTTTTAGTCAAACAGTATTAAGTTAATATCATAATAATTTTCATGTATTTTTAATAAATTTATTTAATAATTCTTTTTATCTTTACAAGAGAAATGATCGATATTTCAAACGAAAAATGAGGCCTTGAAAGATGAATATTTGGTTTCAAAATTAACCGATGAAATTTTTCCAGTTACACCTGCTTCTCTTAAAACCATATGGTACACGAAAAAAAAAACATCATTGTTTTAACAAACATTGTTATGTTCAGACGACGGAATAATATATTTTCCTCACACCTCTTACTTTCTACTCTTCTGCTCAGTTGATGAAACTTTTGTCATTGTCTGGATGTACCGATCACTATTCAAACACGCAATATAAAAATAGTTCAGTCAATTCCCTCTTAGGTCCAAGAGAAAAAGGAAAAAAATAATAATATTAGTTTATTTTTATTAAATAGCTAAAATTAATATAAATATTTAAATACACATGACAGAATCAAAATATTAACTGCCAATTAAATTTATTAATCATCATTAAAGTATCGCACTGTCATTCAAAACAAACGTGTATAGAAATTTTCAGTTAAACTGAATGCTTTAAAATGTGAGAAAAAAACAACAGCAAATATTTTAATGTTTTCGCCCAATTCGCTAAAAATGATGCCGACGTGGCGGTATTTGAAATTCTTTAAATAATTCGTTTTAATCTATTAATTTTTATTTATTATAATTAAATTAGTGCATTGTCATCCAAAATAATCGTGCATACAAAATTTCAGCTCAATTGAGCGCTTTAAAATTTATTTTACTAACGATTGAAAATTTGAACAAGATATATATATATATATATATAATCTGACATATAATCAATATATATATATATATATATATATATATATATATATATATATATATATATATATATATATATATATATATATATATATATATATATATATATATATATATATATATATATATATATATATATATATATGTGTATATATATATATATATATACATTCGTGTCCATAAATTAAGGATAATTCAGAATCACACAGAAATTGAACTCTAAAATAAAAATTTCAGCAGTAGAACTATCACACACATCTTGAAAAAGAATATGCAAATTACAGGAAGCCACCAGATGGCGTGAATAGTACGTCACAATGACGAGAGTGTAAGAGAGGGGTATATAAGGAATGGTGGCAAAGAAGTAAAATTGTTCACAAGCGTTTTAAAAACCTTTCAGGGCAATAAACGCATAGTTATGGCACAAAGGAAGCATTTGGATGTTTTTTACGTGGTAGAATTATTGGACGACTAGAATGTGGACGTACCCAGCTGGAAGTATCCGATGAACGTGGAATTGCCTAGAGTGTCATCTCCAGGCTTTAACAACGATTTCAAGATGATAGTAATGGGAGTAGATGTTACAGCACAGGTCGCCCCCGAGTTACAACGCCAAATGAGGACCGGTATATATTTGGATGTTACTGCCAAAAGAAACAGACGGAGCATAGCATCAAACCTGTCTCGTCAGCTCTCTTCAGCTACCGGTACGACAGTTGCAAGGCAGACTGTGTACAGATGCTTAGGGCACATTGGTCTACATGCCCGTAGGCCTGTCAGATGTGTTCCACTTACCGAAACTCACTGTCACCTGCGATTAACCTGGAGTAGAGAGCATGCATTGAGGACACCACAACAGTGGTCTTGTGTGATGTTTTCCGACGAGTCCGGGTTTAGTTTGCAGTCTGATTCTCGCGAAACTTTAATATGGATAGCGCCTGGTACCCATTACCTCCAAGAGAACACCATTGAACGAAACCGCTACGATGGTGCAGGATGGCTCGTTTAGGGAGAAATTATTCTTGGTTCCAGAACTAATCTGCATGTTCAGAGTGTAACGATGACAGGCCACATCTATCGGGATGTCATTCTGGAACAACATGTACGTTTGTTTCGGGGAGCCATGGGTGCTGAATTTCTGTTTATGGATGACAACGCCCGTCCTCGCCGTGCAAACATTGTAGACAAATGCCTTCAATCGGAGGATATCACCCGTATGGATGGGCCAGCATACTCACCGGACGTGAATTCAGTAGAGCATGTGTGGGATATGCTTCGCCGACGAATTACAGCCCGTCAACCCCCTCCCACCTGTCTACCGGAACTTCGGAGGGCTTTGCTTGATGAGTGGTGTAATATTCCCCAAGATCAGATTGATAATTTGATACTCACATCATGTCTAGGCGTTGTAAGGCCTGTATTGCATCGTCCGGGAGACATACTCGGAGTTAACCATCATACTAACTATTTTATACTGTTTTTTGTAAATAGGTTCTTTTTTTTAATCTGCTCCAGGGAGTAAAAATGGCAATTTTTATAAATTATGTCAAACATATAGCATCTTTTTTGCTTTTTACTTTTTGTTTATTAAATAATTTTACATAAATCAAATTTGTTTTTCTTCTGTCTCTCTTTTTGCTTGAACTTCATTATTCTTAATTTATGGACATGAGTGTACATATACATAAATATAAACGAAAACATAAAAATAAACAGATAATTATAAACCTAAGAAATCTAAAATTAGGAAGAAGGCACAGAAGTATAATGACAAACTCCTGGCCTTAGGAACCAGGATTTAAGGTTTAAGCATGTTTTCCGATCAGCCAACCTTCACCTGTAATTTGTCATACTATGTAACAAGAGGAAAAGAAAGAATTATACATGAGGAAGTTAAATATTAAAAAAATCATTAAACTAAATAACATATGAACAAAAACATAACCTACTTTTATTCGGAGTGTAGACGATATATATATATATATATATATATATATATATATATATATATAGTATATATATATAGTATAGTAAAAGTGAAGAATAACTAGAACCCACATTCCTAAAGAAGTAAGAAATTGGAATTCAGTAAACACAACAAATGTAGATACAAAAAGTCATTGGACTGAACTGGAGACCTATTATTATTTCTAAAGCTGTGGCTGAATTAGGCCAGTGAATTAGCGTTAGTAATGCTTTATGGATCCACCTTCCCCGTACAGCAGAAATTTGCGAAATAATAGAAAGAAAACAAGTTGAAAAGTTAAGCCTAATGTAACACGTGGTTGTAGAACCTAATAAAATTGTAAAAAGAAATTGAGAAAAGAGTATAATAATGAATCTATCAAAGAGGGGAATAATAAAATTTTTTAAATAGAAAATATTAGGAAAAACTTAACTTGTCAAACTTAACAAAAATCCTGAACGCAAAAATCCTGTCCGCAAAAATACATCCGATATAAATGAGATCCTACGAGAAATGGCGTAACAGATTGAAACGCCAACGCAGGAAAGAAAAAACCGTGACACCATCTGGATAGTTATTTTGCAATTAAACTAACCACAAAGATAAATAATTAACTAAACAAAACATAAGAAGTTTTAAATAAAATAAAGAACAGAGTTCAGAATAGATTGTAACAAATAAAAATATATTAAAGTAAATTTACTTGGATGATTATATACTAGAAAGTTAAATTGCAATTAAGTTAAACGTATGAAATATTTTAAAATATTTTTTTAAAAAAATAAACTCAATAGAGAGAGAAAGGAAATATTAATTAAAATATCGAACTAAAATAAAACTAGATTTAATTAGAAATAGAAATATATTTAAAAATAATATTACGAGGATAATTGTATTATAAACAATTATTGCAAAATTTCTCAATATTATTATGTATTAAAATTTTATCAGTAACTAAATCATTGCTTCTTTTTTTATAAAATTTAAGATAATATTTCTAAATATGGATAGGTGTAGGTTACTACCCCAGAAAGGCATTTTTATAATGTTAAAATCAAATGAGTCTCTTTTATCAAAAATATTACTTGTAAGTAAATTATTCTTAACGTTTAATTGAAGGTCCAAAGAGTTAGCTGACTCGTTATTATAATTAGTTTTTAATCCTTTTAAATAATGGGGATAATAATTAAAGCTAGGAACATAGTCAACTATATTACTAAAAATATTTAAGTCATCTATGTATCTAAAAAAGTAACAAGAATCATAACTAATACCTTCATTTTCATAAAAATGCAAGTAAATATTTGCTAAACAGTTGCTAGCTGGTCCACCTTGTGATATACCTTTAATTGGCTGATAATGAGCGTTATTATGGAAAATATAAGTTTCGTTTAATAAGAATTCAACAATAGAAATCTATCTATCTATCTATCTATCTATCTATCTATCTATATATATATATATCTTGTTATGTTCTTTTTATCTATTATTTCTTATTTTTGATATATAATACATATTTCTTTATATATATATATATATATATATATATATATATATATATATATATATATATAAGGAGAGAGCTAACTAATAGAGAGTAGGAATTGAAAAAATAGAAGGCAGAATAGTTGAATGCTTTCACGCCACAAGTCTGAGGTTCAAGCTCTGGGCTGTGCGAAGAAGACTCAATTTTTATCACTTAAGTGGGTCGATAAATGAATGCAAAGCTTGCTTGGGAACTGAATACTGGAGGTTTTACGTCAGACTGTCGACCTGACCAAAACATCTCATGCACCTAAGTGTAAAAGGTAACGAAAACTGAGATGGGTACAGTCGGTCTTGGTACTCCATGGGCTGTTGCGCCACTAAGTTTAGCTTACAATAGCTGAAAGTGCCATACTGAAGAATATTTTCGTTTCTAAACTAACCTTCTTTTAAACATGACCGAAATAAAAACAAAAACCCTTAACACAATTTTTAAACGTGTGGTAATTAACACATAATAGAACCGACAACCAAAATAAATGCTAAGTGAATGTCTATTTTGTAATATTAATAAAAATTATCAGAAACATAGGAAATTATTCCAATTTATTTTACCGAGTTCCTTGTTTTATTTATAATTATGCTTTATAATCAAAACACAGAAATTGTTTAAAAACTGAAAAAGGGGAAAGAAAGCAATTGCCGTTAACCGAAAGCATTATCAAGAAGAAAATTTTGGAAATAAGTATTTTGTTTTTTTGTCTATGGTACTTAGTTTGAGTTATATATATATATATATATATATATATATATATATATATATATATATATATATATATATATATATATATATAATTATATATAATTGGAATAAATAAATATAAAAAGAAAAAATATATATTTTTTATTACTCTCAGGAACAAAAAAATCAGGGCACCAAGAAATAAGTGCGGGATGGTAACGAAACTTGGTTGAAAGTACACGTCGAACAGACGAACAGATATGCAATTTATTAGAAATGCAGCGTGATAGAGCATTACGTATAGCTGGTAGAGGGCGTTTAACGTCGGCTCATCCGTGGAGTATAAAACATGCAAAAAAATTTGCTTGAGTGTGCTGAATCGTTTACAAAGAAAGAACTGAGGTAGACATGCCATTACGCCGTTTTGGAGGATAATATAAGCAGCTGTCGCAGTTTGGGAAGGTGAGAATCATCGACATGATGGAAGCTGGGTTACCAATTAGACAAGTAGCTCGTCAATTAGGCCGCTTTGATTGTGTTGTGAGGAGGTGTTGCGACCAGTGAATCCGAGAGACGTCATTTACACGGAAATCAGGCTCAGGACGCCCTCGATAGGCCAATCGTCGAGAAGACCACCCCATCGTAAGAAATGCACTGGTAACAGCCAACTGCTTCATCGGCCGCCATCCATGCACAGGTAGCTCCTTCATTAGGAGACCCTGTGTCTTCTCGAACCATAGGAAGGCACCTGGCTGTAAGATATTTGGGATCGTGGAACCCATTACGTGTGCTGCCCTTCACGCCCATTCATCGACGCCTTCGTTTGAAGTGCCCCGCATGAGGAAACTGGACTGCAGCGGAATGGAACCAGATCGTCTTTAGTGATGAATCCAGATTCAATCTCAGCAGTGATGGCAATCGTGTTCATGTGCGGAGGAACCCGTGGTGAACGTCTCAATCCTGCATTTGCTTTACAGCGGCACACCACTCCCACAGCTGATGTAATTATATAGGGTGCCAATGCCTACAATACACGGTCGCCCCTATTGATCCGTTGCATCATGACAACCCAGTGGTATGTCCATGACATCCTGAAACCACATGTGTTGCCACTCATATAATGGTTTCCAAGAGCTATTTTTCAACAAGACAATGCTCAGCCTCACACGGCAATGGTGTCACAAGACTGTCTCCGCACTGTTGCAACTCTTCCTTGACCTCCGTGATCCCCAGATTTGTCTCCAATCGAGCATGTCTGAGATCATTTGGGATGGCGAGTTGGGCATCTCACGAGTTTGAACGAACCAGAGGCAAAGTTACAGCAAATATGGAACAAAATTTCTAAGACATCATACAGAACTTGTGTGCCTCAATGCCCGAAACGTATCGCATCTTGCATTCGTGCTAGATGGGGTAAAACAGGGTATTAAATCATCCATTCTTTTGTCTTGTTCTCTGAAGTAAAGGATCCTAATAAGAATTCTCTAATCATTTACTTAAATCAAAGTAGCCTTTTCGTATGTAAAATTTCGTTTCATTTTGACGACTCCTTGTTTTTGCGCTAATCTTTTTTGTCCATGAGTGTATTTTAGTATGTTTTTTTTTCATTATATGAAAAGTACTTTTCCTTATTCTGTTCAACATTTAGGTGAATTTATACTTTTAGATGTAAAAATTTTGCTGAGTGTATGTAAAAATACGAATATTTTGAATTAAACTAGTTTTTTTGATTTACCATTATAATACCGCACCCACAAAAGTATTATATAAGGAAAGACATATTAAAAATAAATAAAGAACAAATGAATCAAAAATAATATGAAATTAATTTTCACAATTCATAAAATCACTACCATTAAATACAACCTAATTCCCCATACTGAATTCAAATTTATGTCTTTCTGTCTTTTGATTTCATTTCCATTGATGAAAATGAATCATATAAACCATATATCAAATAAATAAAAAAAAAAGTTCACCTACTCTCCAGATCTTAAGTATCCCTTCGTAATTTCATTTTTAATCAATCAGGAGGATAGTTAAGTGCCACTACATTTAAGAAGAAACTAATGTTCATTTTAATAAAGAGTAAAAGAGCTTAGAGAATAAGAGAAGGTTTATGTATTCATCTAATTAATGGTACAAGTTACCCAGGAGAGACTTTGTGTTGATTGTGGCATCCACAGCTAGACTAGGCGCCAAACACAATAAGAGACATTAAATAAATCCAGGTATTTTTTCCCTCCTTCTGTAGTTCGTAATTATTTCCATTTATACTTGCCTATGTATCCCTTCACATGCAAAAGTCTTCCTCGCCTCGATATTTTAATTTAGCAGTCATTGTTTCGAAACTTTAATGCGATTATTTAATTAGAAATGCTCCCTTCTGAGTTGAGGTTAAAATAAATGTTCAGAATTCTTTTCCGCGTTCTTTCGTCTTTTGCTTTCTTATTTTGTGTGTGTAATCCATTACTCCTTGAAGTCTGAGTCGTCAAAAAGAGACTCGAAACACTTGAACGAATCGTAATTTCTGCTCGACTAATGAATAAACAAAAAAAGAGAACAATTTTTGTGTAGTGTTAGGGGATTCTTAATTTATAAAGAGGAATTTTATTCATACAGTCCAAAATCAGTTATTGTTGAAGAAGAAAAGGTCATACCTTTTAATCTGTTTGATAAATTATTTATGTGGGAGTAAAGACAAACAGCTAAAAGATTCAGGATTAGTGTCTCAGACACAATTGGTTCAGTCGATAATTACTCTAACAAATTAGATTACTTATTACATTCAAACAAATGTCCGATAAACAATTGCATATATGTATTATCATAAGAATACATAATTGATCCATATATTGAGAATCGTTCTTGAACAAAGGGAATACGCTTAATTCGTTGAGATATTCATATGAAAAATGTAATTGAGATATTCAATAAAAGCAGTACTTTCAAATATGATGTGAGAGGATATTAAATCAAACTAGTTTAAAATTAGCTTTTTTAAAAAAAATTAGATTTATTTCTAAAATTAATTTTGAAATAAAAAAAGAGTGAGATGTGCAATTAATTTAGGCTTAATATATTCTAGTATAATTAATAAAAACAACTCATAATAATATAGTACAATGCATGATTATATCTATGGTTTCTACTTCAATTAAAAACGTAGGAGTAAATTTAAAAGCTACACAAGGTATATGGACGAATAATTAAAATATGTGTGAACTAAGATTAAAATGAATATAATAATATTGTTTTCAAAACTTTAGGTGCTTAAGAATAATTTCTGCCTTAAAAGTATGATTAAATTGAGCTGCATTATTATTATTGTAATGTATTTAATTTTGTAAAAACAATCATGCATACATATTTCGAAATCTTATTTTCAAAACAATTACTTCCATTACTCTTTTAAAGCAAATAATTAATTAATGGTTTACTAAATGTAACAATAGTTACTTCAAAGAAATTATTTTCATAAGATAATTTTACACATAAAAATACTGAAACTATTCTTACCAAATGAAATCAGCAAAAGAAAGCAATATCTGCATTTGTTGATAAAACTGTACCTAATTCCTAAGGTGTCTCAGAGGTATTAAATTTTTCTAGAGGTCAGAAAATATAAACGATTTTCAAACGGGTATAATTCTTTCAAATTTAAATTAAATGATTCGAATCTTTTACACATTATTTATAATAGAATGGGGCTTAAGAAAAGTATAAAATGTTTAAAATATAATAATAATTTTAAAAGTCATAAGCATATGAAAATTCTATAATAAATATTAAGTATTTTTTGCTTTGCGCATGCTGATTTTCCAAATATTTGCCTCTGAGGTATAAAACTTTATAGAACTATAGAATGCATCATACTCTTTAAACCCTACCTAATTTTAGTATTATATATCTTATGTATTTCAAAATATTTGCAAAATATTCCAATTTTTTAAATATTTTTTAAAAATATATGTTTTTTATTTATTAAAATATGTAAGTTATTATTCTATTTATATAAAAGTAGCTACAAAGTAATACGAATACATTTGTCTTTATAAATCAACTTATAGCTAGTAATTACGCCTACTCTCTTAGAAAGTAGCATGCGTGACGTAAAACTTAATGAATATTTCTTATAGAAAAGTTTCTTATTTTCATATGCTTAATTATGATTATATTTTAAACATTTTACATTTTTCTGAAGCCCCATTACTTTATAAATAATGTGTAAAAGATACGAATTATTTAATTTAAATTTAAAGGAATTATACCTGTTTGAAAATTGTTTATATTTTCAGATCTCTAGAGAAATTTAACACCCCTGAGACCCCTTAAATGCATTATGTTTTAAATTATTTCAAAGGATACTGAGTAGAATTACGTGAAGTGCAACAATAAATTGTTCAGTTAAAAAAGTAACACGCATTATATAGTTCTTAATTGTTTTTAAATTTATAAAACAAACAACAGTTAATTTTTTATTACATTAAATGATACGATTAAAAAAAAATGCGCTGTGCTTCTAATAATTTTTTGAGAATTTAATTAAATAATTAACCCCTACTTGAATACATTTTCTGCTTAAGGTGTACCTAGGCTAGCCTATCCAACCATGTAAAAAAGTTGACAGCATTTCAAAGGAATATCTGCGCGGTTTAAATATATATTTTTCTCGACCGGGAGAATAGCGCGCATTCGATACTAACATTTGAGATCGCGACGAGTGACTGAGTCACCCCAACCCTTTTTTTAATAATTATTTTTATTTTATACCATAAAAATAGTAATTACAGTGAAGAATTTAAATAAGAAAAAGTATATTTACCAACTTATAAAGACTTTTCAATTTTTCTTTGATGATTTGAGAAAAAAATCCAATCAAACCAAACTAAAATTGTTCATATGTGCGTGACTTTAAGAAAGGACTTAAATCATAAACACTCTCTTTTCACTGACATTACAGGTATGGTATTTGCAGGCAAAACTGTCACATATTAGTTTGAAGCTATTGTAGATTTATTGCCCATTGATAAACGACAAGTAGCATGTTGAACTTTTTCTTATTTCTGTCTTTTTGATAGGGTGCAGTGTGTCTTGTGGTACATTTGTAACTTCATATTTTTCTTAGCGGAGTTTTTTAGGTAGCGTAACATATAGGATGGAGATTTTTAGGCAACTCAAACGTTTCATGTCCATCAACTTTCTTAAATTTACTTATGCTATCATGATTAATATATTCAATATTTCACATCAAGTTCTTCCTTTCTTTGATCAGTTTCCATTTCATCCAACAGAGATCGCACAAATGTCCATTTCTCTTTTATGTTCTGCACATTTATATTTTATATTATGTTCATGTACAATTTATAAACTATAATGAGTTGTGAAACACAGCAAGTCACCCATCCGGCAGTGACAGCTTAACCCCATTTCAGGTCACGGATGCCGAAGACCTACGAACTCCTTTGGCACTAATGGATCTAAAGAAGGGCTCTATAAAAGTCAAGTTTATCTGGGCCTTTCCAGGCCTCAGAGCAAGCGCTTAATGGATAAACTTGCATTGACATCCGGTATGATGGTTAGCGACGCTGTCTTCTGTGCCGTACGGCCTGGGTACGAATCCCGGAGAAGGCAGGGATGTTTATAAATGAATAGGGCCTTTGCAGCAGGAGGGTACTCTGAATAGGCGTTTAGCCACAAGTCCTCTCGTGAGGTTGGTGGAAGGAGACAAGAAGTGGTAGGAGTACACCCTAAGGGTATTCGCCCTCTAAATTGAGGGGGAAAACGAGCTACTTAGTACTGTCACCCGTGTGGTGCTCAAGGCTACAATCAACGATAGGCGTGCATCTAGTCTTTTGCCAAGGTGAATTTGTGGGCCTGGATCTGACGCAATCGAGATCAGGTGGCATAAAGAACAACAACAGAGCCATTAAAACCGCTAAGTCGTTTACGGGAGGGGGAGGTAGCCTGTTTATAGAATATATTTTAGAATTCATTTGTTCGCGTTGAGATCTTAGTCACCCCTAGTACATTAAAATTGTATTAAATCGTTTGCCAAAAAGAGGAAGGTGTGTGTAAAATATATTTTAGTTCAATTGAAGACTGTCATATAAAGGGTGTTTTTTAGAGGTATAGAACTTTAAATTGCAATAAAACAATGATGTATTATTCGATTGACATGAATGTTTTTTTATTATTCGAAAGATAATCTTGTGGCATTACATTTTAAATATGATTTCTGGCATAGGACTGCCACGGCTGGCTCGGATGTAATCCAATCTGGACGTCCAATTTTCGATGACTTTTTCCAACAATTTTGCTTAGCGATAAAGCGCACTTCTGGTTTAATATCTACGTCAACAAACAAAACTGCCGCATTTGGAGTGAGGCTAATCCACAAGTGTATGTCGAAACACCGTTACATCCAGAAAAACTGACTGTTTGGTGCAATTTATGGGCTGGTGGAATCATTGGTCCGTACTTCTTCAAAAACGATGAAGGCCACAATGTTACAGTCAATGGTGATCGGTATAGAGCCATGATTACTAACCTTTTCATTCCTGAATCGAACAATCATGATGTCCAGGAGCTGTGGTTCCAACAAGACGGCGCAACATGTCACACAGCTCGTGCCACAATCGATTTATTGAAAGACACGTTTGGTGTCCACCTAATTTCACGTTTTGGACCTGTGAGTTGGCCTCCAAGATCTTGTGATTTAACACCGCTAGACTAGTTTCTGTGGGGCTATGTAAAGTGATTGGTCTATGCGGATAAGACACAAACGCTTGACCATTTGGAAGACAACATTCGCCGAGTTATTGCCGATATATGGCCACCAATGTTGGAAAAAGTCTTCGAAAATTGGACGTCCAAATTGGACTACATCCGAGCCAGCCGTGGCAGTCAAATGCCAGAAATCATATTTAAAATATAATGACACAGGATTATCTTTCGAATAAAAAAATCATGTCAATCGAATAATACATCGTTATTTTATTGCAATTTAAAGTTCTATACCTCTAAAAAAAACCACACACACACACCCTTTAGAAAGATATTGACAAGGTCATTGGTAACAAATAAGAAGTCATGCTTGAAATTAGACTCATTCAATACGCAGAGGGAGGGGGAATATAGTATTGTGTGTTGAAAAAGAAACACTTTATAGATTTTACAAAATCGTCACACAAAATCGTGGTCAAAGCTATAATTAGAGTTATATTAGCCATGGTGCATTAAATTGATGTTAATTATTATTAGAATTTCATAAAATTACAGGTAAAAAAACCTCATAATATAAATTTACAAAAGTTTCAAATTCTACCAAATTCCTCTTGAAAATTTTTGTGATTCAAAATAGACTAAAAGTCAAGAAACTCTTTTTGGCGTAAGAGCCATTAATGGGATAAATATTTGAATGATAAAATTTTTCTACTTGGGGAGTTTTTACAGATATTCACTCTGATATACAAAAATTTTCTTATTCAAAAATTTTAAAAATTCTATTAAAGGTAACATTTAAAAATTAAAAATATATAACTTATTAAATTTGTTTACGAGGCAGGAGAATTGCAATTAAAATGTTAGGTGTAAATTGTATTTCTTTCGAAAACCCTTAAGTGAAAATATTAATGAAAATTATCTTTAATAGCTTAGAAAACGTTCTTTAATGGAACTTTTATACCTGAAACAATAGCCAGCATATAATAATATTAATTGAAATTGAACGTTTTCGAATATTGTGTCTGTTAATAGAGTAGATAAAAATTCTAAAACAGGTATTTTTACTCTTCGAAATTATTCCTTATTTCTTTAACTAAAATTTGTTTGATTACATATATTCTAATTAAATTAATCAAGTAATAAAATATATTGAAATAAATATTAAAAAAAAGAAGTCTTTGTTTAAAAGAAAAGTAGAACTCTCTCTCTCATTGTTACTAGTAGTATACAGTAGTAACAGTGCGTTATTTTGAACGAATTAAGATTTGTTGATTAATAGACTCTATAACAAAAAAAAAAAAAACGACGCACCAAGAAGGAGTTGTTCGATTGTAATGAAAGTTCGTATGCAAAGACATTTGCACCGAACAAGGAAATAATTAAAATTTGGTGTCGAATGAATGAATAACGGGAGCTACAGCGCATAGGAGCTGCGCACTCAGCAGGTGTCTATAAGAAGCGATTCTCAATATGATGATCGAAATTTCTGTTACATTGCGATTTAAGATACCTTTCAACGACTGAAAAAATGACTCACTGAAGGATTCGAGTTCATTACGAGCAACTGCCAGAGTTTGAAACAGGTCGTATCATTAGATTAAAAAATGCAGGCTGGACAAAGCGGAGAATCATTCGTTATATTGGTTGATGCAATGCGGCCATTAGATGATACTGGCAAGAATGGGTGGACAATGACAGATATCAGTGTCATGATGGTAGCAGTTGACTTAGAATCACAGCAGATAGGGACGACAGATTGATTGTCATAACAGCTGTCACAATACCTGATTCATCGTTATCAACCATCAGACGTGCTACACGCATACGAGTGTCCACCATGACTATTCACAGACGGCTGATAGCATGAAAATTATGCTCTTACCGACTGCTGCGCCAACTGACACTCACACCTGTAAATTGACTAGCCAGGTTATTGTGGTGATTGGTTTGGTCAGGTTGGAATCATGCTAACTGGGGACATATAGTGTTTAGCGACGAATCCCGATTCCAACTGTGATCATCGAAGATGTGTCTGGAGATTCCCAGGTCAGCATGCAGATCCTGCTTTCAATATCGCACGTTACACAGCTCTTCAAGCATAAGTTATGGTCTGGGGTGTCTTTTCTTTTGACAGCCGGCCTTCTTTGGTAGTCATTAGAGACAACTTGTAGCACAACAATATGTCGATGACATTTTGAGAACTATTTTGCTACCAATCCTTCTGCAGTACCCCAGGTTAATTTTCAGCAATATAATGCAAGACCAGTTACAGCACGTCTTGCTATGAGCTCTCTTAAAGCTTGTCAAGCACTTCCTTGGCTAGCCAGTTAGTCAGATTTCTCTCCAATCCAGCCTATCTGGAATATAATGAGAAAGCGATTGTATCTACCAGGAAATGCTGATGACCTGGCCCGAGATTTGGAGCAAATTTGGCAAGGCATACTACAGTAGACCATCAGGGTGCCTTATCATTCTATGCCACATCAAGGGAAAGCTTGCATCCGAGCTAGAGTTGGGTCAACACCTTATTGAGCTCGTTACTTTGAAACTACACTGCTGGGGCCACCGTAAATGCAACACCCTGAAGGAAGTATGCAAATAACATGAAATTTACAACATGCATTAGCAGAGATGAGATATGCTGCAAATCATTAGAATTTCAGCGCAGACACACATCACGCGCGCCTGTGGTGCCACCTCAAAGCGATATTTAAGGCTTGGAGATCTCGGCGATTTCAAGTTCGGCAATTGTGTTTTTCTCGTCTTTTTTTTCAAAAAGTAATCAGTTATGTCTCGTAGAAAACAGCGATTAGCTTTTGATCAAGTATCAAAGTTCGACAGAGGAAGGATTGTTTCCTACCGAGAGTGTGGATTATCTTTCAGGGAAATCGGTAGTCGTGTTGGACGAAACCAAACAACTGTGATGCGGATATGTGACTGTTGCATGCAGGAGGGTACGACGGACCGACATGGTCGATCGCATCTACCTCATTGCACCACTTCCCAAGAGGACAGGAAAAATGTGCGCATGGCAGTTACGGATCGCTCAGCCACATCACGAACCGTAGCACAGCACATTAAGTCTGTAATGCATCATTCAGTGTCTGCGCGCACCATTCGACGCCATTTACAGCAGAGTGGTCTGTTCGCAAGAAGTCCATTGCTTGGTCTACCCTTGGCGCAGAACCACAGACATCTCCGCCACCAATGGTGCGATGAAAGAAGGATGTGGGTGGCAGAATGGAATGAAGTTGTCTTTACTGACGAGTCACGCATCTGTCTGCAACAGCACTATGGTCGGATTCGAGTTTGGAGACACCATGGAGAAAGGATGCTGAACAGCTGAGTTATGCACCGCCACACTGGTCCTGCCTCGGGTATTATGGTATGGGGTGGTATTGGATATCACTCTCGCACTCCTCTTGTGTGCATTGCCGGTACTTCAAACAGCCAGCGCTACTTCTCCGAGGTGTTGGAGCCAGTTGTCCTTCCTTACCTTCAGGGCTTGTCCACAGCCATATTTCAACAGGATAATGCGTGACCACACGAGCTCGCATTATCCAAAGGTTCTTCGTCAATCACCAGATTGAATTGCTTCCCTGGCCGGTTCGCTCACCGGATCTTTCGCAGATAGAAAACATGTTGTCCATAGTTGCTCAACGATTGACCCAGATTACTTCCCCAGCTGCCACACCAGATCAACTTTGGCAACGTGTGCAAGAATCCCTAGAACCCATCCAAAGTCTCTTTGAATCAATATCGAAGCGTGTGTGGCAGCGATGATCTCCAACAATGGCGGCTACTCTGGCTACTGATTCTGGCATGAACCACACATCACAGAAGTATATAAGTTTAATCGTTTGATACTTGGTCAACATGTCATCAACAAAAAAAATTTGTTGTGCTATATCTTGTCTTTCTTGGTGTTGTATTTACGGTGGTCAGCACAGTGTATGAAACTCTGAAATAAATCATTCAATTTTTCTGAAATTTTAAGCTTTTTCTATTCTGTACATAATCATTCGACCTAGCAATTATTGTCTCTATAGTACAACTCGTTCTTGGTGCATCGGGGTTTTTTTTGTTATAGAGTGTAGTTTGCGTGAAGCGACCTAGAAGATGCTTCTGTAATTGTTTCCACACTATCACAAAATAATTGTATTTCTGTATAGAGAAATACCAGACACTAGATTTGGCTTTAATAAATCTGATACATATGCTTATTTAAATATCCATAGAAAAAGTTATATTCATAAACATGTTTCTGAGTTAAAACTAGTTCTATTTAAAAGTTAATTTACTATGCAAAATATTTCACGCATTCTTTACCATCATATTTTAATATTTTTGAAACATTACTTGAAATAAACTTGTACTGTTGTGACAGTAACTATAAAATTCAGCTGAGATATGCAAAAAGGGTTTTTTTGGTTTTTTTTGTTTAATTTGCAATTCACGTAAAATTATCTCATTAAAAACTTTTTTCTTCAATCTGTATTGTTCAATTTTTCCAATTCACCCGTGCGAAGAACGGGTATAAACGCTAGTTAATTATAATTCAATGGAAAGGAAAATCAATAATAAAAACTTAATGCATCACTCACATAATTCACTGTGTTTGTTTACAAAACGCTATACGTAGTGATTCTGGCGCGAACGTTAGTGAGATACTCACAATACCCCCGACACTCCCGTAACGGGAAGAGCGATACAATGGTAATAATTTGGGTGCGTTCATTCGTTGAAAATGGCACGTTTATTATATAAAAACTACGAAAATACACCGCGCGAGTTCATTGCGAGTAGCAAGGGTACCCACTTAATATCCATACCTCAGATGCAATTCTGTTTTGATAATCGTTCAACTTTTTCACGGATATGACGCAAGTCATGTGGTGTCCCTTGCTCGCTATCTCCTCACCATAGTGATGTTTCCGGCGGATAGGGGGTTCACTACTTCCGTTCGCTTTTTCACCCTTACGCGAAACTGGTTAAATTTCCTATTCTTTCTCGCGCCTAAAGAAGTTTTACTTCAAAAATACTAGGAATATTTTTTTACAAAGAGTGTCGGTTATTTTTTCAAAAATCCTCAGATGGTGGAAAGTTATAAAACGAGATTCGAAGTTCATTGAGTTATAATTATTTGTCACCGCGATAGCCAAGCAATCATGATTTTAAAATCATGGGTGACATTGTTTTTCTAAAATCTTGGGTTTGAATCCTAGTGCGACTGAAGAATCTGATACCTAGAATAATTGATGCACTTGCATAACATCTTACCTAGACATGTTATGAAAGTTTTAAGGAATAAGTGTAAACAAGCTGTAGAGCAATCTTCATTACTTTATAGTGGTTGAATATTACGAGTTAGTAATTAATTATTCTCGTGTTGCTTCTGGTTATAAAAAAAATGTTAATAAAAGTTCAAACATGAAAAACTTCAAAATTACACAAAACTATAAAGCTTTTCAAATTTTTCTTAAAAATTTAACATACTTTAATAAAATTTTATATAGTTAAATATGAATATTATACTAAATTGATAAGATTAAGTAACTGGTCAAGTTAATTTAACATTTCAATTCTGCACAAAACATAAACACATTATGTTAGAACATATAATTAGAAACAAATTTAGAATGCACACTTGACACAAAGGACACTTTGATTGTATCTAATAAAAAAAGAATTCAGCATTAAAATACTGAACACAATAAATAAATTAGAGTAAAAGATATATTGAAATATAGATTTAGAACACATAATTGACAATAAATATTCGTTCAATTTCTGAAATCATTGTTATTTATATATAATGCAGCCTGATTTCCAATACTGGATTCAAATTTTTTCTTTCGTCTTTTGTGTTCTTAGTACTATTAACGAAAATTTATAATATAAACCACATATCATACAAAAACCAAGAAAAATATAAAAAATAAGATATATTTTCTCCAAATCTTAAGTAATCTTTCGTAATTTCATTTTATGTCAATCAGGATGATAGCTAAGATCCACTACATTAAAAAAGATTCTAATGTTCCTTTCAATAAAGAATAAGAGCTTAGAAGATGGGAGAAACTTTATGTATTCTTTATGGTACAAGTTACCCAGGAGAGCCTTTGTGTTGATCGTGGCCTCCACATTTAGACTAGGCACCAAACACAATAAGACACATCAAATAAATCCAGATATTTTTTCCATCCCCTTTTGCACAGTTCGTAATTATTTCCATTTATACTTACCATACTTACCTATATATCCCATTATAACCAAAAGTCTTCGTCGCGTTGATATTTTAATTTAGCAGTCATTGTTACGAAACTTTAACGCGATTATTTAATTAGAAATGTTTCCTTCAGAGCTCTGAGTACAGAATGGATGTTCGGAATTCTTCTCCGCGTTCTTTCGCCTTTTGCTTTCTTATTTTCTGTTTGTAATCCATTACTCCTTGAGTTTTAGTCATCAAAAAGAGACTCGAAACACTTGAATGAATCGTAATTTCTGCTCGACTAATGAATAAACAAAAAGAGAGAATAATTTGTGTGTCCTTTTAGGGGATTCTTAATTTATGAAGAGGCATTTTATTCATCAGTCAAAAATCAGTTATTTCTCAAGAAGAAAAGGTCATATATTTTAGTCTCTGTCATAAATAATTTCCGTATGAGTTAAGAACACAACTAAAAGATGCGACATTAATTTGTGTTTTTTGACGCAATTGCTTGAGTTGATAATTACTCTTAAAATGTGATTACTTATTCTATTCAAACAATTGTTCGAGAAACTATTCCATGCATTCTTTAATATACGGATACATAACTAATCCATATATTAAGAACAATTATTGAACAAAATACTTTTTTAATATTAATATATAAGAAATATGATTCAGAGATTAGAGAAAAGCAGTATTCTTAAATGTGTTATAATAAGATGTCAGCAAAACTAATTAAACTATAACGATTTAACTTAAAAAGGAGAATTATTTTTATTATGAAATTTGAAATGAAAAAAAATATGTTCATAGTGAATTTAGCCTTAATATGGTCTGATCTGATTAAGCAAAACAGAAGTTAAGGTACTGCGATAAATGATAACACACTTATGAATTTTACTTAAACTAAAAATTTAATGGTAAATATAAATGCTATACGAAGTATATCAACTTATTAATATTTATAAAATAAGTTTAAAAACAGAGATATTAATAATGTTTTATTAGTGGGCCTCATTTAACGCTTCATATCTTTATGTATTCTAGAATAATTTCTATCTGATAAATTTTTTTTAAAGAAAACTTCCTCATTATAATTAATTTAAAAAAAATAATCGGTAATAATATTTTTTCTAGTTCAAATTTCAAAAAAATTATTTCGCTACTCCTTTAAAGTAAATAATTAATAATGAAGGCTTTATTAAGATACCAAAAACGTTTTTTAAAGATATTTTTAAGCAAAATTTTTGAAACTATTATCTTCAAATGAAATAAAAAAAATAACAACGGATTCATTTGTTGATAAACTTTTACTTAATTTATTGTAATGCATAGAATTTTAAATTACTTAAAATTGCATACTTAAATCTATGTAAATGATAACAATAAATCGTTTAGTTGAAAATTTAGGAAAAACTTATTAATTCTTAATCGTACTTAAATTTAACATACTGTAGTTTTTTAAAGGCCTCCAAATTATATAATTTAAAATATGTGTTTATAATAATTTACTTGAGAATTTCATTACATGATTTCCCTGCTTCCTTGGTTTTTAATAACACAAGTCAATACCTTTTTTATTTCTAAGGGATATTCCTTTTCTTTCCTTTTACTAAAAAGCGAATATAAGCTTACCCGAACATGGAGGAAAAAGCTGGCCGCTATTCAAAGGAATATCTGCTTGATTTTAAGAATTTTTTTTAATAAAGCTGTTCGATCTTAGCACAATGTATTAAAGTCTTAAATTCCTCAGATAAGATTGTAGTGATAAAGTCAATGAACTCAGAAGAGAAAGGATCATGCTTGAGATTTGATTCCTTCAACAAAGGGGAGGAGTAAGAAACATAATACTTTTTTTTCTCTATTGGGGCTGCGTATTGGTATTTTTTACCTTTGCAGACCTAGTTCATTCCCCAGGAGCTCTGATATTACTTTTTACATTATAATACTGTCATGTTAAGAAACAGACACAAAATACTTTTTGAAAGACCATCGCAACTGGATAAAATTAAAAGTTGAGTTCATACCTTTCTCAATGTGCACCAAAATGATGTTATTAATTTGATTTGTAAATAGGTATTTCAAATTATAATTATAACCTAATTCAATCTCATCGAACGATTTACAAAAACTTCAAATTTTGCAAAATTTCTGTGATTCAAGAAGGTTCTTTTAATGTTGAACGCTATGAAGCTTTTTTTAAAGAGCTATTAGTGCATCTAATATCTGAATAATAAAATAGTTTCTACTCAGTAATTTTTACTCATATTTACTCTAAAGGTAGTTATCAGATTCTCTCTAGATTAGATTACCTTAAGAGGTAATAGGGGAAGATAACTGTTTTATAACTATAAAATTTCGAAACCACAATAATAGGCAACATTCTAACTAGCAAAATCACTTACTAAATATATTTTTGAGAGAACGATTGTCATCATAAGAAAACGTTGGGTTATTTACCTGGAAAGACCTTAAATGGAAAATGTTACTTAAAATTACCTTCAATAGCTCAGAATTTTTTTTACCGAAACAATAACGGAAACGTATTGTAAACGTTATAAAAATAAGGCATATTAAATAAATTTGTAACTAGTGAACACTGAACGCTTCCGTACATTGTGTGTCTGTTTACAGAGTAGACAAAAATTTAAAATTTTATAGTTATTCTAAGAAAAATACACCTTTTTAAACTAAATATGATTGAACTATATATTTTTCTACCGAAGTTAATGAAAATAATAAAAGAAAAATATGGAAATAAAATTTTTTTAATGAAGAGTACTCAGTGATGGTAGGAAAAAATATTGAAAGGGGAAAAAAACATTGTTTTATTTGTCTGTTTCAAACGTTTTCTTTTACCTATTTATTGTCTTTTTATGGAAATATATAACTTGATTGATGCTAAGCATCTCAGTGGTGGTGCATCGCGCTTCCACTCCACAGATCTGAAGTTTAAACCTAGGGCTGGGCAAGATCGACTCAGCCTTTCATCCCTTCAGTGGATCGATAAATGAATACCAAGCTTGCTTCAGAATTGAACACCAGGAGGGGGGGCTTTCACGCCAGACTGACTACTTGACCGGAACATCTGCTCATGCACCTCATGGCCAAAGGTCACGTATGTTGATATGGGCACAGTAAGCCTTGGCTCTTATGGGCAGTTGCACCATTGAGTTCAGTCATAACTTGATTACAATGAAAATAATTTCATATTTTCATTCTGTTGCAGTTTTGCCATTATCTCTGCATTTATAATTTCTGTAGTTCTCGACAATACCAGTCATGAAATATGTAGATAATCTGATTCTTCAAAATCTCTCCTAAACACAAATTTTAATTTTTTATAAAGGGTGTTTTTTTAGACGTATAGAACTTTAAATTGCAATAAAACAACGATGTATTATTCAATTGACATGAAGTTTTTTTATTCGAAAGATAATCTTGTGGCATTACATTTTAAATAGGATTTCTGGCATAGGACTGCCACTGCTGGCTCGGATGTAGTCCAATCTGGACGTCCAATTTTCGATGAATTTTCCAACATATGTGGCCGTATATCGGCAACAACACGGCGAATGTTGTCTTCCAAATGGTCAAGCGTTTGTGGCTTACCCGCATAGACCAATGACTTTACATAGCCCCACAGAAAATAGTCTAGCGGTGTTAAATCACAAGATCTTGGAGGCCAATCCACGGGTCCAAAACGTGAAATTAGGCAGTCACCAAACGTGTCTTTCAATAAATCGATTGTGGCACGAGCTGTGTGACATGTTGCGCCGTCTTGTTGGAACCACAGCTCCTGGACATCATGATTGTTCAATTCAGGAATGAAAAAGTTAGTAATCATGGCTCTATATCGATCATCATTGACTGTAACGTTGTGGCCTTCATCGTTTTTGAAGAAGGATTCCACCAGCCCATAAAGCGCACCAAACAGTCAGTTTTTCTGGATGTAACGGTGTTTCGACATACACTTGTGGATTAGCTTCACTCCAAATGCGGCAGTTTTGTTTGCTGACGTAGCCATTCAACCAGAAGTGCGCTTCAGCCCTAAACAAAATTAGCTTATGAAAATCAGAAACAACGGTAATCTGGTTTTTGGCCCATTCGACGAATCTACGCCTTGCTTGATGATCGTTTTGATGAATTGCCAAACCAAACTGAGAATAAATCACTTGACAGCTGTTAAATCGGTCGCCCTCTTGGAAAGTAATGCCAACTTAAACTTCTATACCTGGAAAAAAAACACTATTTATATGCTGAAAATTTGCATGTTTGTGTGTTACAATTATCCTAATATCAGTAAAAAGGCTATTTAACTATGTCCCCTTTCTAATGCTCCAAAATATTTTGGGATGCAGACATGAATATTTTTTGCCCGAGAGAAAACAGGGAGTACGAATTTGAGAAAATGCCCTACACCTTGAAGGAGGTCTGGCCTATTCCATAATAGGTTATAGCCTATTATGTAAAGAAACATATAGCTTTTTTTAAAAGTGCTTATCGACACAAAAAATATATTATGATGAAGGGTTATTTATTACCTTGTATATAAGGAATTGTATTTGTCTATTCTTTTAATTAAAATCGCATTAATCCAAACAAATCATATGAGGGTGCTATTCTTAAACAAAGAAACAAATACTTATTTGTAAGTAAATTAAAATATAGTAATTTAACAATTTAAACTTATTGCAAAAAAGTTAAATTACAAATTTAAAACAAAACGAACATTTAATAAATTAATTGAAAATCAATACATTTTTGGTTAATTCTTTTGAGAACGTTGACTCGCATCATTATTCACCCCAGGGACCACAACTGCTTTTAGCACTTAATGGAAACTTAGTACGCTAGAACATTAACAGTCAAAAATACAAACAAATTTCATCGTAACGATGCCCATTACTCATTATAGATGAAATGCCTACTACTTACTAAATGAATTTTTATAGATTAGCTAGTGCTTAAATAATAATTTTTTCTTGTAGAAGTTTCAATCGATATAATTACCCCTTCCCTGTTACTTAATGTTTCTCGGAAATAGGATACACGAATGAATTTTTGGGCATTTATATAACAATGCTTTATTATCATTATTATTAAATTACATTATTATATGTGCTGTATCATAAGCACTTGACTTATATTTCGACCTCTGAAGTGTAGATATTTCTTGTGAGTCCTGGTTTTAAAATCTGTTCTAAGGGAAAAGTTAAAAAGGCAGTATGTAGTTTCGTGCCAATTCTTTCAACAAACAAGAACTGGCACATATTCTTAAGCCTGAATCTCTATATTCTTACCACAGAAGTAGCACTAGTACCTCATGAAAACGTTGCTGGCATCTCATGAAAATGGATAAGGATAGTATAGAATAATCATTCTACATTCTTAATGCTTTTTCTCTCCTACTATTAGTACAATTTTCGTTTTGGTTGTGGCTTTCGAGAGTTATAAGTTTATTAAATCAAGGATATTATTCTTTTAAAATCTTATAATGTCAATTAAATAAGGTATGTTGTTTTAAAATGATTGTTATTTTCTATACATTAAGATCAATCAATTAAGACAATTTTGTTATATCATCCATTTGTACTTTCAAAATACTAGACACGTTACCGATAACGTTTAAATAATTATTGCAGTGGTACAATAATATAAGTATTGCAAACTGAATCAACGTCCTTTGAAAAGTTAATGAAAAATGAAAATGTTACATCAATATTTATTTATGTATTAAATAACATCAAAACAGGATTCGCATAAGAGCTTGTGACGAATCTGTACGGAACCTTTCCACTAATATTCTTAGGCGTCTTTTTGGGGATTATAAACTCGCGTATAGATCCAATCAACTCCAAAAAGCGAACGGGATATGCAAAGTAGGTAGGGTATTTAGGTAGAGCGTTGTAAGCTAGAAAGGACGAAGACTATTGAGCCAGCAGCAGTAGCTTCAAGTTTGGAGGATTCAATTGGATTGCGATATTGAAGAGTTTTTTATGGTTAGTAAACTACGAAGACATCTTGTGAAGAAGTATTGACAGGAGATATAATACAGTTTATTATCACTTAAAACAATCGTTAGTTTATTGAAATTAGTTTAAATTAATGAAAGCTAATAATTCAAGTTACGTGTATTTCTCGGGCCCCCTATCTCGGTAGACCTTATTTGATCTTACGCGTAATTATTGATTAATTTCATAATTCGTAATTTAATTACATATTAAAGGCAAATCCCTTTTCTTTTACGTAACGTAGAAATATTATATGTTATTAGAGTTTCTGATATTTGAATCTATATAATAAATAAAAGTTATTACTATACAAATGGCTCTTAGTGATTCTTTGCCTCAAATTAATCTTGATGTCTAGGGTGGAACCCAGGGGGGTTCGAACAAGCTTGAGTCGCATTTTTAAAGAAAAAAAATAAGAAATCCACAGTATATGTTTCTTATGACTAATCTGAGAGATACTAACATTGCATTCTCTGAAGCAACTTTTTTTGAATTTTGCGTGCTTTTTTTTCCCTTAAACCAGCGTTTCTCACACTGTGGGGTGCGCCCCCTAGGGGCGTCATATCCTTTAGGTGGAGGGCGCGAGCACATTGAAAAGTTGAAAACAAAAGTTGATTATAAAAAGTTATTAATTTACTGAAATTAAATAAGCAAAATTCTTTCTAACTTAATTAAAAATAAAAAATAATAATTTACACCGATGTAATGCACTTATAAATGTATCAGTACTGCGCAATGTTTTTGATTATTAATTTAACTATACTAAGTTAAGATTAAGTTTAATAATTACCAGTGACTCCACGAGTTTTTCATATATAAAATTATATGCAAACATTAACACTTATCGTGATAATTGGAACAGTTTAAAATTAATCCCTGAACTACCGATTAAAAGTTACGCGATTCACTCCCCAATGCACTCATTTTGCATGTATGCAAAAGTATGTAATGTATTAGGGAGGAGGAGACAGAGGGAATAAACAAGTAAAAATCGCCTGAAATAAATAAATCTTTCGCAAACACTGTGAAATTGTGATTATTGCATTCCAAAGCCTTCCGAATAACTCTATAGGTATAAGTTTAAAAAAAAAGATCGTACTTCGGAAAGACGTATAAATACGCCCAACGCAATTTACGCGTAGGCTGAGCGAAACGTTTATGTACGCCGGCAGTACTTAAGAGGTTAAAGTCATGTTATAGATTTTGCGTCAAAGTATACTGTTATCGAATTCAATACAATGTTATTGTATGGAAGGGGGCGCGATGAAAATTATGATTGAATATTGGGTCGCAAGTATTGAAAGTTTGAGAAGCACTGTTTTAAGCATCAGCTTAAACTATTCACTATACATTAAGATTTTAAACTTAAATCTCAAATGTTCTTCCTAGTAATTTATAATCTACACTTTTTATTTTCCTCGCATTTACGCAGCACATTCAAGCTACTTGTGAGTATAAAGGCAATAAAAAGAGAGAGAGAGGGTTGAAAAAAGATGTTAGAGATATATATGTCAAAGAGAGTTGCTGGGGTACTTGTACCTAATGGCAAATAACTAATGCATGAATGTATAAATTTTTTCCTCACATGTAAATCTTCACTGCTTTCGGTTATTTTCAATATTTACCCGAGATTAAGAGACATTATTCGAATTATCCTTTATTTTTTTCTGATTAAAGACTCTAAAACGGTGATTCTAAACCACTGTGACATGGCAATTTAGTGTGTTACCAACTTGCTAAAGTGTGCCACCAATGTTTGTTTTTTAACTGTTAGTTATACTCTGAAAAAAAGTAAAATATGGAAAAGAATCATTCAGCCGTTTTATAGAAATAAACTACACTGCTGGACAATTGCTAAGGACGGATCACAAATTGCTATGTAGCATAACATTAAGCGAGACATGAGGCCTAGTAGGATGAAATATAGTTGCCACACTGTTCAGACATTAGAATAAAGAATATTTATTGTTCTGGAAAGTACAAAAGCTTTGAAACATCTGAAAGAAAAAAATGTTCATTTGATCTGCGTACGGAGAAATGGAACAATGCATCTAAAAGTCAGCAAGCCCCTTAAAGAAAGGTATCAGTACGGGATATGTCCACCGTGGAATGTGATGCAACATTCCACACGTCGTACCATACTTTGCACAACATTATCCAGCAGCTGTTGAGGCAATTTATCCCAGTCCTCTGTGAGTGCACGGATGAGGGTGTTCTTGTTTGTCGGAGGATAGTTTCGACCAGCAACTTGCCTCCCTAAAGCATCCCATACATTTTCAATGGGGTTTAGATCTGGAGAACGCGCTGGCCATACGAGACGTTGAATACCCTCGCTGTCTAGACAATCCTGAACTGCGAGTGTTCGATGACATGTTGCGTTGTCGTCCATAAAAACAAATTTATCACCGACAGCACAACGGAAAAGACGAACATGAGAAAGTAGAACTTCATCAATGTATCGTTGGACCATCATAGTCCCATTCGCAACCACATGTAGGCGCGTGCGGTCCTTGATCATGATGCCGGCCCACACCATGATACTGCATGTCAGATATCGACCCTTTTCCTGGATATTTTCCGGACGATAAGCAGTACCACTCTCACGCCAGATCAGTTGGCGTCTACAATCCGATGACAGACTGAACCTACTCTCATCTGAGAATAGTACGCATTCCCAGTCCTGTTCAGTTCAATTGTGATGCTCACGACACCATTGCAAATGGGCAGTACGGTGGTGTCTGGTCAATGGAACACACACAACAGGTCTGCGTGCGTATAGTCCTCCTCCTCTCAAACGTCTGGCAACAGTTTTTCGGGAGATCTGCTTTCCTGAGGCAGCAAGAAACTGATTTGCCACCTGCTGAGCTGTGGTGCGCCTGTTCCTTTTGCTGATAGGATGATATATCTGTCTTCTGCAGCCGTCGTACTTCTAACACGACCTCCCCGTGCCGTCTACTACACATTCCAGTAGTTTTAAATGACTTCCACAGCCGAGAAACAACGCTGTGAGCGATGTCGAACTCCCTGGCAACTTCTGTTATTTTTCGCCCTTCTTCGATCTTTCCAATAATTCGGCCACGCATAAAATCATCTATGTGATGTCGGGAAGACATGCCAAAAATTTTAAGTTCGTCTATTAAATATTTCCTGTAAAACTTTGACTTGAAACAACAACTGTCCACACGCGTCAACACCTTTAAAGCTCTTATGAACGCTATCACGTGATGAACAGACGTGGGAAAAAAATTTGGATACTCGTACTTCTTCTTACTAATATCCCGCACTTATTCTAATTCTCCACATTTTGTTTCCTTTCATTTTGCGGTTGCTATGGATGATAGTGTTATCCGTCCTTAGCAATTGTCCAGCAGTGTAAAAGTATCCGTAATATATACAACTTATCCTTTCGTGGACACATGGATATAAAACAAAATCTGATTGGATCCGTAATCTTTTTGTAATAACAGATACATCTATATGTGAAGTAACTTTGAATGCCGAGGAGAAGCTAATTTCGCTATGTAATAATCGAGATTTAATTTCAAAACATTCGGAATAGTTAATTCATTTATTTTGGATTAAAAATTAGAAGCGATTATCTCATAATAGTAAAAAAAGCTTTAAAAATATTGTTAAAGTTTTCTACATCTTATTTGAGGGAATTCAAATTTTCAGCATTAACGAATATAAAAATGAAAATAAAAAAGAATGAGAACAAATATAAATGAATTTATCACACATCACATCAGCTCAATGTTCCCAATAACTTGAGATTAGTTTCCCCAGAAACATTTTGTTGTTTGTGCTGTACAGATTTTTTTTAACATTGAAAATTATAATCATTCGCTATTTTACATAGTGTACAACAGATAAAAAATTAATTTTCTTATACTTTTTTTTGACAGTGTGCCGTCAAATTTTGAAATTGCTAAAAGTGTACCACTGCAAAAATAAGGTTGAGAGTCACTGATCTAAAAGTCTTAAAGTTTAGGTGAAAAGTTGGAAAGTTGTTCTTAAACTCGTTGTGAGGAGGAATTAAGAGTACTGAAGCTCATTCTTTAATGAAATATATTTAATGTTTTAACAACAACAACAAAAAGTCTATGAAAAACGAGCATGAATCAGATGTTTCAGATGTTCTGCCACTGAAAAGAAATTTTCTAATAACCATAATCATAATGTTCAGAGAGCTCTAAGATGTTCACTGTTTTGAAATATACGTGCTGAGAAAAAGAAACAGGGTCTATATATTTTAAATAATTAAAAAGTGAGAAAGGCAAGTAAAAATTGAATGCATTTTATGTTATGTGTCTTAACAAACAAGTCGTATAACATTTTTCATGAAATTGCATTTAAAGCTGCGTTTCTCAAACTGTGGAGGCCGCCCCCTAGGAGGGCATGATAACACAACGAGGGGGGTGCGAGCATATTAACAAATCGGAAACAAAAGATTATTTTTATAAAATATTAATTAACTAAAAATAATTAAACAAATTTTTTTTTAAAAAATGAAGTATACATTTACACTGATATAATGCATTTATAAATGTATCAGTACTTCACAATGTATTTCATACTTAATTCAACAATACTAAGTTAAAAGCAAGTTTAATAATTATCAGTTACCTCATAAGCAAGTCAAACAAAATTATGTACAATTATTAACACTTATCTTGATAATCTGTACGGTTTACAATTAATCCCTTAACTGCCGGTTAAAAGTTACGCGATTCGCTCCCCAGTGCCACCGTTTTCTACGTAGGCGCGCGTATGTCATGTATTAAGAGGGAAGGGGAGAGAAAGGGAATAAATAAGCAAATCCTCTGAAATAAGTAAATCCTTTGCAAAAACTGTGAAGGATTTTTTATTGCATTCTAAAGCCTTCGGAAAAATTTATGGATAGCACTGCACAGAAAAGATCGTGCTTTGAAAAGACGGGACGTATATATACGTCCGGACGTATAAATACGTATATATGTAATACAAAGCGAACGTATATATACGTCCGAGACAATTAATGCTTTGGCTAAGCGAAACGTTTATATATATGCTAATGGCGCTTCTCGTCGCATTATAGATTTAGCGTCAAAGCTCAGTATTATTGAATTAATACATTGTCATTGTATGGAGGGGGGGTGATGAAAATCATGATTAAATATTGGGTCGCACACACTGAAAGTTTGAGAAGCACTGATTTAAAGTAACTTAGAAGAGTTTTGTTTGGAATTTTAACCTTATCCTTAAAATCTGTTATGGAATTAAATTGAATGTAGCGAAATTGTAAGGTAAAATTATTTAATGTACGGTTCCGCTAGTAATTTTTTGTAATGTTTTCTTACTTCAGATGCTTAAGTTATATTATATGTAAAATAAAATCATAGTAAATTTTGTATTTTTAGAAATAAAACATAAAAAAAATTGTAGAAAGTACTTTTTTTTATAATTTATCATTAGAACCCCAAACCTATAACTTATACTAATACCAAAACTTTATTAACACCATAGAAAGCCTTGACGTCCGTAGTGATACACCACGCTTTTTTTATATTTTTAAATTACATTGTAGCGTAAATACATATTAACTTTCTTCAAATTGTGTTAATTATTCATACCTGCTAAGCATTTAATCACTTTTCTATTTTCAATTCTGATTTTGTTATTCATTTCAAAAACATGAGATTTTTCTGAATTATTAATACATAAGTTTTAAATTATATTCCGAATTTTTATTTTATTTTCCCTTTTACTTACGTATTTTATTATTTTTAGGTGTATAAAACTGAAATATATTTTTCAACCGTGTAACAAAAATAAAAAGAAGTAAATATGTTTTCGAACACATATTTTTTAAAAAAATATATTTTTCTGCTCACACCGATGTACACGCCATCCAGACATAATGTGTGTGTGTCATCTTCAGTGATGAATGTGTAGCGGTCCGATCCGGCATTTATTGTATGATCATATATATATACGTATATATATATATCAACAGGATATATATATATAAGAGTTATATTCGCCAAAAATTTACCTTAAATACACTTTAATTTGAGAAATACTTAGCCCAGTTTAAAACCTGACAGCGGAAAATTTACAAAAATTTAAAATTTGCTGGGACGTTTTAAGAACCTTACGTCCATTGGAAAATACGTTAATGTCACCTAGAAAACAATTATCGTCATCGAAATCTTGAATTTATATTTCTTTCTTTTGGCGAAATTTCAACAGTCACAAATCATAAATTTTAAAGATATTCATAAAATACGAATTCATCATAAGTTTTAAGAGGTGCCAAAGAATGAATGTCAATCTTTTGAGACAAAAAATATTTTACTCAGATTCTGTCTCTTTGCTTAAGCGTTTTCAATTAACTGAATCAATAAAGTAGTAAATTAATATATAACTAATGTGTTTATTTAGAATACTCTAAGTAAGATGAAATACAGATTGATAGTAAACTTCAGATTCCTCAACGAGCGAAAAAATCTGTTTATTTACTACAATAACTGTTATAAAATCAAATTATTGATAATATTGATCGTTGTAATATTTCACTTACCAATGTTTTGATATTTATATGTATGTATTTATCTTTTGACTGTGTTTTGCATTTAATAAATCTCTTTATTAAAGATTTTAATTGCTTTTAAGAAAATTAATATTTATTTCGTTAACATTTTGAACGTATTCAGGATAGCAATAGCAATTATTACATGTTGGATAAATTGATATAAAGTTTGTTATGAGAGAGAGAGAGTGTACGTGTGGTTCATTAGTAAACTTATTAACTAATGAATTTATTAGAGAATTTGTTAAATGAAACCTGAACTGATATAAAATTAATTAGCTTTAGGCTTAATTAAATATTCAATTTGTTGAATGTATCAGATGAAATATATTAAATTATTTATAACTTCCAAGCATAATATTGCAAACTCTGTACATCTTTCACGTTATTCAAGAAGACAATATAATTATAACGTTTTGTTTGTAAATAGAATGAAATATTTTTATTGGTAGATTTGTCTTTTGCAATCTAGTATTGATTCGGAATTCGTTACCATGTTTCAGTATCTACTTACACTGAAGATATTTGAAACGACAGTATACAATTTATTTAGAAATAATAAGTTCAATGTAATGACATGGACCGGATATTGCATAACAACATACGGAGATCGTTAGGTGTTTCTTATCAAGAATGACATCAGTTCTTTCACAAATACTCAACTCTTCATTAAAACACTATGTTTATTGCATAACGTCTGTAGCTTCTGATCAGTTTTTCTAATGTAATTCGAAATTTCATTAAAAATGCAGTCAGAGTGTCTTTTATAGTATCGGTTAAAAACAAATTTATATATTTAGCTACCCGTTAACTTTTTTGCTTTATATTAATCGCTTTTACTCCACATTTTTATTATTTATCATCTTAAAAATTTTTTTTGTATATTTTTTCAGTTAATATATAACAGACACATTGATATAATGCACTTGCTTTATCTCTACTTCATAATTTGTACCTTCTTTATTCTTTATTGAGTTATCAAAAAATAGAAATAAATATTTCTGAATAGCCACTATTATAGCATACCAATTCACTTGCTTTTCTTGGGATGAGTTAAGCCTTTATTTACCGATGGTATTTATAAGTACCATTCAATTGAAAGTTACATAGAAAAATCACTTTACGAATACTCTGACGATACTTAGCAGGGATATTCTTTGAAATCCTCTCATCTGAAATATATGGCAGCACGGGTTCTATGCTGAGTATTTTAGCGGGGAAGGCTAATAGTTTTATAGCAGAAATTGCGTTTTCAGCGGATTGCGAAGGTTATCATTTTTGTCCCAAACAATATTTAATGTCGAAATTCAAGTATTTTTTTGTATGCTAAGGAAGATATTAGAAAACGATTTGACTATTTATTTTAAGTAAACAGTGTTTATAATAAATTTTACAGTTGAATATGTTTAATTAAATAATTAGCTCTAGCGGATTAAATTTCCAAAAGTTGAGTATTTTGTTTATGTATATTCCTTAATTTTCAATGTAGTGATTCAAAAAAAATATTGGGTGAAAAAAAACTGCAGTAACTTATAATGCGGTAGATAAAGGGTTAAATAACCCTGTGGTGTACAAATGTTTAATGATAAGGGTGTTGTAAACTGATTACTTCAACGTGCGTCTCTGTGCACGTTGCTCACTTGTCTCTATGACGTAGTAGTCATATGAACTTTATATTGATCTATAATAATGAATATGGCTTCTTTATTAATATTACAATACTCTAATTTTCGTGATAATAATCTGATGCCTTACTGGAGTAAAGTAATCCTATTCTTGGTATAGATAGCAACCATATACATAAGCGTATATTCTGTAATCTCGTAATTTTTTACCAAACGTTTCGAATTTTTTAATATAAGTTTTATAAAATTCACTAGTACGTATTACTATAGTAATTTTTTTAAAAAACGCACTAGTGCTATTGAAATAATGAATAGTAAAATAAGGAAAATTACGTTTCTTTTCCCCATATAAAATATATAGTTTTCTAATGGACATGTTGTTCGAATGATTATTTAGGTTCAAACGTAATTCGCATGTTTATATGGTTTTATCAAAACTATATTCCTCAAGAAGTGGAGCCGTTCTTATAGAATTATCTACAAAATCTCTTTCAATACTGAACATTTACATGCAGATAACACATATTCCGAGAAGCATATAAAATAAGTTTTTGTTCGGTACCTCCATGCATAGAATAATGCATGAAATGAAAAAGTCTTAGCAAAAACAAAAATATTAAATTAAAGCTAAACAAAAATCAAGAAATCGTTTATCAAAAAGGATAAGCTCAAAAAATATTTACTATATCTATACAACAAAAACAATCAGTGTATTTTAATCTATTAAAAGAGTGAAAGTCTAATACAAAAAGAGGTACATTTAAATAAAATGAAATTGTAGCAAAAATAAAATTATAATACCAGGAGAACGAGAGATTTTAAAACGAAATAAAATTACTAGAAATCATTTTACTTAAATATTTCCTTAAATTAGATTCCAGTGAATATGTATTGAAAAAGTAATAATTTTACTTTTTAGATTTATATTTCTTTGTACTTAAGTTATTTGAATTCCCAGCATTGTTGTTAATTCATTAAAATAATCCAAAAATTGTAAGTGAATATCATACTTTCTCAGAATATTGATCCAGTTTATATCAAATCTGATTGAATTTAAGTTTCTTCTTAATTTGTGTGAGGAAGTAAACTAACAAGAGTTCTCAGGGGTGTTAATTTTGTCTCGAGGGGTGAAAATATAAACGATTTTCAAACAATTATAATTCTTTTAAATTTAAATTCAATAATTCGAATCTTTTTCACATATTTACAAAGGATGATGGCTTCAAAAAAGTACAAAATGTTTGAAATATAATAATAATTTTAAAAATTATAAGCATATGAAAATAAGAAATAATTGTAATATATATATTAAGTAATGTTTGCGTTACGCACGCTATTTTCTAAAATAGTAACCCCTGATGTATAAAACTTTATGAAATTATAAAATGTATCATACTTTTCGAACCCTACATCATTTAAGAATAATATATCTTTTGTATTTCAAAATATTTGAAAAATATTGAAATTTTTAAAAAAATTTGTAAAAATGTAATTTTTTTTAAGGTAACTGGGACATCTGCGAGAAGGAAAAATGATCTTTTTTACACCAAATTTAAATGGCACTCACTTACTTAAATTAAAATCAACGGAAGTAAAATTTTTAAGTTGAAATATCTGTACATTTATGCACCTGTTAATGTAAAAAAATTCCATTTTAACTTACAACTAAATCTGTAAGAGCAAAAAACAGTCAACAACTCTTTTGTTATTCTCGAGACATGTTCTTACCTTTAGGTATACTTTGCATAAAACCTACTGCATATATAGCTATAAAAATTTGCAGAGTTTTTGCGAACATAACAATCTATAAAATTAATGAAATGATATTTTTAAAATTAAATTTATATAAAAAGTTAAAAAAAAATTTTAATTTAGTGATTCAAATTTCTGTTAAATTTTACGCAGAAATTGTGCTACACCTAAAATTTGTGAATGTTTATTTGAAAACGAATTCATTCACTTTTTTGAAAATTTGTGGATCTTATAATATGCAAAATATCAGCAATATAGGTAATGTAGATTTTGAGAAAAGTGTACCGTAATGAACAAAAAATGCATTTTGAGAAAATCGCAAATAAAGATATTTTCATCTATGATTTGTAAAATACTATTTTTTACTATAATACAAAGTCATACCATAATTAATTGGATTATTTTGCATCATTTCTCAGTTTGCAAATTCTAAGTTTAAAATTCTAGATTATTTAGAAGTCTTTTTAATTACTCTTTCTTTACTTCATCAACACGTGTTGTCAACGATTCATGCCTTCTTCCGTTTAAAATACCAAACATTTATGTCTATAATGTTTAGTACTTTTGCTTTACTTTGAACATCATGATTACAGGATATTACAGAATTCCTTATACATATTTTTATTGTTATATAAATATACTAAGAAAATGTCTTTGATTAATTTAAAAAGTTAATTTGATGTCTTATTTAAATGGAACTCTGTTTTTAAAAATTTTAACAAAATAATCTATATTTTTACTCAAACATATGAATATTTATTTTAAAGTAAAACCAATAGTTATAAACATAGGGATATTCATGAGTATTCAAATGTTAACAATAAGCAGTTAGGAAAAACGAAATGTCTGTTTTACGAGCTGTGCACTTAATTTAGATTAATCCTGATCCACTTTGTACTAAATACAATTAATTTATAATTTAAGAACTACACTGAGTATTTATTAACGTAAAACTAAACATAATTATCATTTCAAAAACAATTTTTTAAAACATTTTGTAACTATTTAAACTTTTCGTAATTTTTGCAGGAAAAATGAAGAATTTTCAATAAATTTGAACATATAATACAGAAAGTATACATTCTTTGTATAGAAAAATTAGTTTTTTACAATACATATTATATACAAAGTGGATTTTGAAGAAAGAGTACCTTAATCATACTTACATCACATTTGCGTACAATTTTAAAATTTGATTTTCTATCGTTCTATTTATCGTATTTTCTCATAAATAATAAATACATCTATGGATGCAGAAAAGAGCCCTGTATTTTTTCAAAGTTAAATTAAAAAATGCAAAAGTTAAAGCAGTTTCACGTCCCAGTTACCTTAAAAAATATAATTTATTATTCTATTAATATAAAAATAATACAGTGTAATAAGGGGATACATTTAACATTATACGTCAACTTATAGATAGTAATTATAGCTACTATATTAGAAAATAGCTTGCGCAACGCAAAACTTAATATTTCTTATATAAATATTAATTAATATGCTATTAATTTTTCGTATGCTTATAATTTTTAAAATTATATTTTAAACATTTTACACTTTTCTGAAAACCCATTCCTTTATAAATAATGTATAAAAGATTCCAATTATTTAATTTAAATTTAAAAGACTTATACTTGTTTGAAAATGGTTTATATTTTCAGTCCTTTAGGAAAACTTAAAACCTCTGAGACCTCTTAAAGGAATAGTTCAAAAATTCTTTTTTAAATGATTTGATATTCGAGAAATCCAAAAGAAATATTTTGAATACAAATTAAAAATTAAGAGTATTTCAAATAATGTATGAATATGGATTTTTTTTAATGCAGTTTATGTATGTACTGCATACAAGTTTAAAATTATTTCTATGAAACTGATTCAATTAGTGAAAGGTTTTGTAACACCATCGATTATTATTTTTTCAAACGAACACCTCTGAATAAAAGAAAACTATCCAGATTTTAATTCGAAATCACTGGTGAAATACTTTTTTTTAAAAAAAAGAGCTTTGTATATATTTATATTAGATTAAATTTCATATTAGGTATCATTTAAAATTTTATGATTGCTGCTTTTAATTTGAAAAATTCCATTGAGTTAAAAATAGCGAGCAATTACAACAAACATAGGATATATTTTTTCTATTGTGATTTCTTCCAAAAGAACTGCATTTTTAAATGAAAATTATGCTTCAATAGCTTCTAAAAGTTCCGTACATACTCCGAATTTTCTGAATGGGATTTTACTTGGTTTGAAAGATTTCTTATATCGCTACGATATGCAAAAATTAATTATTAAAATTGCTTGCTTTGAAAAATTATTTGCAATCACTGAAATAAGGTTTGAAATTACTCTTACATTCATCCAAATTATTTACTTAGGAACGATTTTAAATATTTAAATTTAATCTATTATATCTAAGCATTTAAACATAATGAATCGTAAGCAAATTATTTTTTACTTAATATTTAAAACCTCTCTCTTGTACCATATGAAACAAAAATAATAATAATTAAGTCGTCATTTGAAACTTTGAATTAAACTAACTAAATAACTTTTTATGTTGCATCAGAAACTGAAGAGAATAATGATTAAGACGAATTTCATACTAATGAGGTGCAGTATTTGTCACTGGTCTCATTCTTCAGTTGTACCATGATCTTATGAAGAAATATTTCCATGATTAAGTTCTTCACTATAGATTTCATGATCGGATTATTTGCTTTCATAAGATTCTTTCTCTGAAAGCTCTGTTAAATCGCAGCTATTTCATTTGGTATTAAACCGTTTTATCGAGACACATTGGCATTTTAACTATCTAAAACGAAGTGTCTAGTTGTTTAGTTATAATAAAAAAAAGACTGATAAAAGACTGAAACCAAACGGTAGTTACATAACTCAGAGTTTTGCAAGCGATAGGTAATCCTTTCAGCACAGAACATCCTCATCTACAAAGGTGTTGGACAGAAAAAAGCGGCAAAATGAATTACTTTCCTGATAACAGAGGAAAATATCCGAAATTCGAAGGTCCTGCAATGATAAGAATATAAGAAAATTGCTTTCGTCTTACTTTGAAGTGGATTCAACTAGCTTGGGTATTCTCGGGATATCCCCTAATGATTAATTCACACACAAATAAAATCCATTGAAATTTTCTGCATAGATCAGTGCTTCTCCAAATTTCCATATTTAGGACTCAATATTCAATCTTAAATTTCATCGCAGTCTCCCCATACAGTAACAGTGTATTGAATTCATTACAACTATATTTTGATGCTAAAGCTACAATACGAATTTAACACTAGATTACCGAAGGCAGTCATTTTGACTGCTTTTGAATTTCAATTAGAACAACAATTACATATCTAATGCACAATTTCTTAGAATTTTTTTAAATATATTTTATTCAAAGCTCAGTAATTTTTGTTTTATAGTTCATATTTACTAATAACTTGTTATACGACTGTAAATAAAATTTAAAAGATATTAAAAACTAATTTTAAACAAATTTCTTTACACACATTAATCATTCCTTGACAATGTAGTCATTTTGACTGCTTTTGGGCAATATAGGTATATACTATATAAATTTCAGTCATTCTAGTGTTAAAGTGTTAAGTGCCACCAGTATATATAAACGTCTCACACAGACAACGCTTTAATTGCCCTGGATGTATATATACGTCTTTCCGAAAGTACAATCTTTTCTGTACACAGCTATCCATAAAATCATTTCGAAAGCTTTGGAATGCAATATGAGGAACTTGACAATGTTTGCAAAAAATTTACTTATTTAAGAATATTTGTTTATTTATTCCTTTTCTCTCCCTTTCCAGTACATCACATATGCACACCTGTGGTTGGCACTGGGAAGCGAATCGCGTAACTTTTCATTGGCAGTTAAGGAATTAACTATAAACCGTACAATTTATCAAAAGTGTTAATTTTTGTATATAATTTTATATATGACAATCCTTGGGGTTACTGGTAATTATTAGACTTGTTCTTAATTTAGTATTGTTATATTAATTTTAAAATACATTGAGTAAAACTGATACACATATAAGTGTACTACATCAGTGTAAATGTGTATTTTATTTTTTATTATGTCATAATGTTTTTTGTTTGTTTACTTTCAATAAATTAATAATTTGTTCAAATAATCTTTTGTTTTCGACGTTTCAATATGTTCGCCACCCTGTAGAATTTTCACGCCCCCCCTAAGGGGCGATCCCAATAGTTTGAGATACGCTGCCACAAGTATAGTATATTAAGACAATAATTAAAGTCATAGAAGAAAAATACTGATTCCAGAGGGATTGAAAAATACAATACAGGGTTATTCATAATTCCCTCCAAAGTTTCGGAAAACTATAGTAAAAAAATAAGAAGTAAAAAATACACCAGAAAGAACATGTGAAAGAATACAGAAACAATTCAAGATTTATTTAAATATTTTACAGTCGATCTGTATGCGAACCCTCTGCCACACGACATACATCAATGCTATAGTCCAATTCCTGCCTCACTCTAATCAACATGGTACTATCAATGATATTTACAGCACGTGCTATCGTTTACCGGTTATACGAAAAATTGGGTTTTTACTAAAGATCCAAGCTTTCGTATTTCATTGACCATGTGATGTAGCAGAGCTGCATGAAATGATAACACGTGCTTTCAATAAAGTTGATAGTACTATTTTAAGTAGAGTGGAAGGAACTTGGTTATCGCATTAGTGTATACCGTGTGACCTAGGGTTTACATATAGAACACCTGTAAGGCATGTAAATAAAAATTGAATTTTTTTTTCTGTATTCTTTCATGTTTTAGACTGCTGTTGGCGAGAGAGTATGGAATGTTGGCGTGGGTTTGGTAAAGTTAATGTATTTTGGAAGAGGGTTTCTTAACCCTAGAGAGAACGTAATTGGATAGCAAGGGAGGCGGTCAGGGGAGAGAAATTCCCTTGTTTGAGAAGCGGAGGCATTGAATTGTTTTGGAACGGAGAGAATGGAATTCTCTCCCTCTGTGAAAGAGCGACCGCAGGGGGTGATCTGGCGTAATAAGAATAAATAGTCTTCTGGGATCGTGTTAAATTGATTGATTTGAGTAACGAGAAGATCACTGTATTTTGATTGTTGTTTGATTATTATATTTAATCAAGAAATTATGTTAATCAAGATTTAATTATGTGTGCATTGATTGATGTGAGAAGTTATTAAGAACGTAATAAATATATGACACATATGTTCGTTTTTGCTAAATTCTTTATAGTTTTCTTACTCCAGCATCCCGAAGCTTTAGAGGGAATTATGAATAATCATGTATTTTAGCAACACTTTTTCTTCTTTAGCAATCGAAAGAACACAATCTTTCGAATGTTAAACTTAACTAATCCTAACGTTATCTGATTATATATCAAATATGTACGAAAAGTACAAATTAACGTACTGAATTAAACTATATTCAATTATACTTTCAAGCTTTATTCCATAGAAGTGGCAATATTTAAGCTCCATTATATATAAAAGCTCTTAAAAATAATAATTTTTGGCAGAATTTTAAAATTTGCTTACAAAATGCATTTAAGATTACCGTAAAATCCGGCATAGAAAGCGCACTTTTAACACAAAATATAAAATAAAAAGTTACGGGTGCGAGTATAAAAATGATAACTTTAAAAACAAAAGAACAGATGAGCAGAGAAAAAAAATTAGACTTCTATATGTATTGAAATGCTGTTTATTTAAAAGAAATGAAATTTCTTTTGAACTTAAAGAGTTGTAGGTCTAGAAGTATATATTATTTTTTTCTAACGCTTGAAATAATACCTCGAATAAATTTATTTAAAAACATAAGATCATTATTCACGTACATTTCTGATTTTTTCGTATAAAGTGGGTGCGCGTTATACGGCGAATACACCTAAAAATTTTAAAAAAATTGCTGTTTGAAAGTATGAATGCGTGTTATACTCCGCATTTTACGGTAATTAATTTATTTTGTGTTGAAACAGGAGATCTAAACTCAAGGCTTACATAACATCAAATTTTCAGATTTAATACAAGTCTTTTTTTTTACCTATTGATAGAGAAAGGAAAAGCATGACAGTAAAATAAATGCAAAAATTCAATGCATTATTTAATGCCTGCATAATTTCGTAAATGTAATTAACGCTTGATAAAATGGAAGATCATTTTATAATAATTCAAAATCTTATTTAAGCATAGATACTTACGTATAATACCATTGACCATTTTAAACAAATCGGAAATAATCACCTAAAGCCTCAATAGGTTGCTAATAGAACCGTACTTACTCATGTTCAAACACAGAAATACTCTTTGTTCATGTTCAAAAATAACCTTTATTCATATATTGTACTGTTCTCACTCATGTTCTGTAATCTTGTTTACATAGGCC